>JAZKJV010008657.1:0-600000 GCA_037367405.1 Ottelia alismoides | reverse complement strand
TTAGTCTACTTGTTAGGTTTAATTAATGTTATTATGTGATCGATTAATCACGTGATTTTGGGAGTTTTTGCAGAGAGGCCCTCGTGGGTCTCGAATTTTGTGATTAGTCTATTAATTTTGAAATTTAGTTTAATATTTTTGGTGAAAATTGCACTCAGGCCCTACACTTTAAGATATTTACACAAATACCCTATGAGGAGTGTAGTTTCTCTTTGTTGTCTCTATTTAATTCATACATCTATTTAACTTGAAAAATCCAAAAATAGAAATAACTTCCTATTTTCATACTCTTTCACGCACATATTTTTATTTTGCATTTTGAAGCAATTTAGTATTTATTAAAAAATCAAAACGTGCCTTTTTGTACCTATTTACAAAAAAAACATAAAAATTATAAAACCTTTTTGAAAAATTCCAAAAATTATATTATATATTAATTTACTTATCATAACTTTAGACCAAAAATCACTAAAAAATATAAAATAAAAATCATAAAAATTGAAAAACCCTTAAAATTCTTTATAAGGATATAAAAAATCATCACAAAATCACAAAAATTTAATTCTATTTTTGAATTTTATTTTTATTATTCTCTATATATAAAAATTAATTTGGAGAATTTTTGACACTGTTTTTAGATTTTTAATCTCCAATTTAGTATCGAGTATTTATTTTATTACTTGTTTTGGGATATTTTTGAATTTAAAAAAATATATAAATTAGCAAAAATTCTTGAAAAATCACAAAAACAGTAAAAAATATCTAAAACCCAAAAATATTTTATTTCCTATCTCTCTAACTTATATATTATATATACAGTATATACATCTTTACATATTTTTTAAAAAAAATAAAAATATTAAAAATATAAAATATAAAAAGAAAATACAAAATTAGAAAATTGAAAATAAAATACATAAATAAAAATAAAAAAAATAAAATATATAATTAAGCCCACAAAAATAACACACATATAGATAGATACATCCACATTCACTTTTGTGCATTTATTGCCCTGATCTACCTGCTTGTTCCCTGTGTTCGACACTCTACACATATTTGCACCTACAGACATCTTTGTTGTAGAGTTATAATACATTTTAACTATGCACATTTACTTTCATTACTTGATTCTGAATTATGGGTTAATTATTATTTTAATCTGGATTTCGTGTGGTTGATTCGACGATTGTGTTCTCGCCTTGTGTGGAACATAAGACCACTGGATTTTCAGGTTGAACAATAATAAAGAATAAAATAGGTATCAAAAGTTAATTATTGGCCTATATTTTTAGGGTTTTCAGTATGTGTAATTTATACAACTGGCGGCCCTATCTCCCCCTATTTTATTCCTTATTGACTAAGTCATCATGAATGACCGAGCCTCGGGGGTCAAGGTCACTCAACAACTACGGTGTCTTGTTTCTTTTTCTTTTCTTCCTTTATTCTTTAATTTTGTAATTAAATACAATAAATGTAAAATATTTTATACATTATTTTGTACAAATTATAGAATGTTTATTATAACAAATTATTGGTATATGTGCATTAGCTAGGGTTTTAAGGCCAAAAAGAAAGAATAATGGTGATGAAATGGAGATTCATCAGTATCTTGGCTCTATTTCAATGAAACCTCCTTCATTTGATAGATAATTTAATTGTAAATACAATAGAGGTGATTTATTTCAATTTGAGTTTGTATGGAGTGAATATTGATCAATGAAGTTTTGTTTGCGTCTTTGTTTGTGGTGAATAACATGTGCACTGTGCATGATTTTTATTGCCTATTATTTTTGTTAATTTTATATACTATTATGCATAAGTTTCATGTTGAAAACTTTATTTTTTGAGGCGTATGTAATGAATAATAAAATAGTATAAAAATGGCTTTTTATTCATTATATGTTGTACACAAATGGATTAGGTTTTCTAGTGTATTTGTACAATATTCACCATTATTTTTTTCCTACTTTATTCCTCGTTGACCTAATCAACATTGACTTGTTCTCAGGGTTTAGGGTCATTCAATATATTTGATACTTCATTTATTTTTCTTTTCTTTTCTTTTCTTTTCATTATTCTTTAATTTTGGATTTAAATACATGTATTATATGCTAATACAAATGAATTACATATCAATTTTAGATGTTAGTTCATGCAAATTAACTCTATTTACTTGTATTTTTCTAAGGAATTTAATAGTAAAATGGAAGAATAAAGGTAGATGAATGGGTACTCATCAAGACCCACCGATGTTGTTGCATCTGCATTTGATTCTATGGCTAATAGTAGCTCCGAGCCTCATCTTCGAGCCTCGAGCCTCGATGGATCCAACCTTGCACCGATGTGATCGCATCACTCAACATGACCTGAGCCACCTCAGAACTCGAGCCCCTTCAATGCAGATCCACATGCTTGGAGCATGTGCTGCTTGGGAATATTTACAGACCAACCGTTCTGTTATTTATATTTCTATCCCCATGCACTTAGGTCTTTGTAGACAAACCCTTATGACTTCTTTTATTAATTTTTAGTCAATTTTTGGACTTTTTTGTGATGTTCTATAAAGTATTATATATATTTAAAAAATCCTTGTATTGTTTGTTTAATAACTTGAAGATATGATATTTAAATTAAGTGACTTAGTCTTGTTTGAAAGTTTTTATCATTATCTTCCTAATGATGTACTTTGTTCTATGAAGTATGATCATTTAATTATCACATAACTTCATTGTTTATTAAACCTTGATTAAATTTCAATGAATTCACTCTAGCTTCATTTTTTGCACTAATTGAACTTTGATTAGCTAGTTGCATTTAGAAGTTAATTAGATATCTAATTTATTGATTTCACATACTTAATATCATGATTGATGGCTAAAGGCATATAAAGTAATGCAGGTGCTTTACGAGTTAGGTGAATTGACTTCTTAAAGAGAAATTAGAGCATACATTGAAATAATTTGGGACTAATTTTGACAGTGAATTAAGGTTAAGTTCAAATCATAATTTCATTAGTTCTTAGTGCAATTTGTGTATTGTTGTGTTTTATATAGGAAAAAATGGGGTTGCCCTTTGGGAGAGCTAACTTAGCTTCCTCCGTTCCCTTTTTTCCTTCCGTACATTTTGATCATTATCTCCCTATATTATGTTATTCAAGTTCCGTGTGAAATGAGACTCTTATAGCCTCTACAAAGACAATCATTTTTTAATGGTCGTAGAATTGTTGAAATCAACCCTATCTGGATGGAGGTTGTAGGAGTCTCTGTTTCGTACGGAAGTATTTTTTAAAAAATGAAAAATAGGGTGGGGAAGCCAAGTTAGCTCCACCAAGGTGCAACCCCATTTAATTATTTTATGTACTGCATCTCATTTATTCCGTTTCATATAACTTGCATCTAAAAAGATAAAAAACCTTGCATTCAATCATGCTTGAAAATGTAATTGGAGAAATTACATCAGACTTGACTGAAATTTTAGAAAAAAGAAAGTTAAATACTTAAAAGGGACTTAAATGCTAAAATGTAAAGCTGGGATTTCTTGTTGCTGTATTTTTCGTAGCTATTAGATTAAAACTAAAGAGAAAACTTCAAAGACAATACTCGAATTTAACCTTTCAACAGTTCAATTTTTAAACAAAATTACTCTTAAATTAAGAAAAAAATAAATAAAACAAAAGGGAAGAAAAGGGATTCCATGTTTCTATACAGGCTTTAAGACCTAGAACCCAAAGGGAAGGATGAGGAGCTTGTAGTGAGAAGGGCGAGCGTATATCTGATGAGATATCGGGGTGCGAGCATGTAGAAGGATGCACGTGGGAGGAAGATGAATAGTGTTGGCGGATGATCATGTGTCGTAGCAGCAGTTGAGTGAAATTTCAATCTTCATTGGGCCCAACTTGCGTGTTGTAGCAGCAGTTGAGTGAAATTTCACTCTTCGTTGGGCCCAACTTGCTGGACATGGATATTTTTTTTGCCTGCAAAAATAGAGGAAGGGAGTTAATAATGAGAGAGAATTCGACATTGACCCAATTTACAAAAGGAGTGTTAGATGTCCTATTTTATATTCCACTTATCTTAGGTGCATGTTTCTTCGATTTTATATGTTTAGTCATGATATATGTACCTGTATTTATCATTCAAGTTCTTGTGTCATATATGTCCTGAGATAAGGTAGTTTTCCCAAGAGAAATTTATTTTATTTATATTATTATTATTTACATATGCATTTTTCTTTTTAAATGTAAATTGTGTGGAACACAAATGTATACAAGAGGTAGACTTATGTGCAATATTAGGGAAGATATCATGCGGGCATGTCTTGATTTCCCACAACTTGAGCAAGTTAATGCGTTGAGTCTGAGATTCATCACACTCTCGTGCTCATGGACGGATCTAGAGGGGGCATGGAGGGGCACATGCCCCCCCTAGATTTTTGGTAATCTTCCATGTATTATTGCTATATATGTTAAATATATGTTTTTGATTTGAGTTTTATGTACTAATCTAATTTATAAATTAAAAAAAATTAAAATGGTAACATCATGATCTATTTCTATAATTTTCTTATTCTCGCTCTTTCATATGCGAAGATCTTTCCCCACATATTTTCTTTATACATATGTCTTTCTACCTTTCTCCTTCATCTATCTCTTCCCCTCTCTCGATAAAAAAGGAGTGGATCTTACTTTATTTTATGTCTATATTTCTTTACAAGTACTGTATTTTCAGTGATGTCATCTAAATATGTTTGAGGTTGTATCGATTGTGTCCTACCATTCTGATAATGCATTTAATTTTTGAAGATTTATTTATTGGAACAAGCTTAAATATCCTACTACAATATATAATTATCTAAATTTTTATCGTTAAAAAATTTACAATTGAAGTAATAAATAATGGGACCGAAAACAATTAGCTATCGATTATTTCTATTGTCACGACCTTTTTGTTGTCACAATGTATGGTATATTTTATCTATAAATTTGTCTGACATTATGTCAATATATTATTTGTAATTAGAGTAGTACTAATAAATATATCGTTGTCACAATGTTTATTTATTATCCATCGTCACACTTGATTTATTTTGAGTCTATGAATTTTGATTTATCTGATGTCCATAGTTATATATATGTAATTATAATTAAGCACTTTCCAAAAAAAGGAAGAACAAAACTCTTACATGTGTCGCATTCGCATAAAGCTAAAAAAATTGGGAAGTCAATCAAATTATGTCATTTTTTACATTGTTATAATCTCTACTTGTCAGTTGGTAAGAAAATAATCAACATATAAATGATTCTTTTAGTTTGTGCCCCTCTATAAAAAATTTCTGGCTCCATCCCTGCCCATGCTTAGTTCTTGCTAGTCCCAAGCAAGACAAAGATGCAAAATAAAGGAAAATGAAAAGGGAAATAGAGTAAAGTTGAGGGTTTTCAACAAACACTCCCACAAAGTATTGAGTTTCTAGATTATGACTAAACAAATACACAAACATCTGTATAGTCAACCCATGGATTAAAGATTTATTTGGATTATTAACAAGACTTGGGTTTTGTAGTTAAACAGTCTTTGAGTTTTGACAAACTCTAAATGGTTTCAGAAAGTTGATCAAGCATACTCTGTGAACTTGAGTAGATATACATAGTGTTAGTGAAGTTTAAGCTTTTATGAGTTCAGAAAGTAAGACATATGTACAATCTAACTGAGGTACCCAACGATTCTCTAAGTCTATAATCTCAGTCCTTACCTAAATTCAGACATATTCTCATTTCACCCAAGCATGTTTGCATACAAATAGAGAGAAATTCATATAGAAAGTGGGACTTGATTTTTGGGGTATTCTATAGACTTCTTTGGTCTGTTGCTCTCATTCTTTTTATTTTGTAGAGAATAACCCTAGGCCTTATTGACCTTTTTTTAAAATTTAAGTAGCATCATCAGACTATTACCGTGGCTTGTTTTGTGGAGTAGTGTTATTTGGTAGATATTATTTCATTACTTGCTTTGGTTTGCATATTTGTACATATTCGGGGACCTTTTGTATTATGATACGCTTTCTTGTTTTGTGGAGTTTTTTGTTTTGGCTTTGGCATAAAGATAATATCAGTTTAATATGGACTTATGATTCACGATACTAGGCTTATTTATTGACATACATAGACTAGAGAGACTATGTTATATCCTGAATCAAGTTCCTTCATTAACCCTAGATAATGTTCATGAATTGGTAGAATCGAGATGACAACTCCTTGATGAACCTCATATCCATCATGCTAAAATCCATATATTAATCCCCTAGCTTAAAAAATTCAATAAAAATTAGATTAAATACTGTATATATTTTGGTTTTAGAAATAAATTTAAAAAATACAAAATAAAAAATAACGCTTTTATCCTATAAAAATGCTTCTCAAAATATATCTCCTTTTGATTTATTTTGTATATTTGGTCAACATGAAATTTGTAGATCTCCTCGAGATCTATAACTTTCATGTTTTGAGTTTTACCTAACTCGTCATTTTTCTATTTATTATTTATTTTATTTATTTTTATTTTCAAATAAATCTCATTGGGCCACGTGGCTCCTTCTGATTGATCCACGCAGCCCGGCTCCTTCGTTCCACCCACCTCACTTGCAACCCTTCAATTCGATCGGATCGATCAGATCTGGGCCGCTCCATCGCACCCTAACCCTGATTGTCGGATTGCAAGATCCAATGGATGCACCTTCATCTCTTACCTCCAGCCTCTCTGTCTCCCACGACCACCACGAAAACCTGTCTCCCCCTTCCTATTTATTTGACCTCCATAGCCACCTCCACCACTCTCTGAACACGACCACTTCAAGCCCCAACTACCGTTACCCATGTGGGCCACCTTGCTCTGCACGCCCCCTCTCTCTTGTTCCATACTACAATCTCTAAAGCTCGACCCCCATCACCTGGAACCCTGAAGCTTCGCCTTCAAATATGTCACCTCTTCCCTTCTTCTCCCTTGTCAACCTTTACGCAGGCTGAGGCCATGTGCCTCTCCTCCACTCTGTGACAGGAAGGGGATAGATTGTGGATGAAAAGATGACCTCCGACGTCGGTGACAACCCATGGACATGGTAGGACATGACATGACATTAGCTCGGCCGATGAGATGCTCTGAAGGGTCGCAGGAGTCCAACGAATATCGGAGATTACTTTAGAGCTCAACATAGACCACCTCGTCTGCCATGTGCATCTTCAATCTCCAGATAAGCCATGTCCTCTCTTCTGTCATGTTTCTCCTAATTAATTAGGCACACTCACATACATTCATCGAGCACTGACCCCCTAGTAGCTTCGCCGTCCATCCACCATCTCTATTGTACCCTTTACCCACCTCTCCTCTCTCTCAAAACCTCTAGTCACCTCGTCCCCTTCCTCTTCGCCTTGTCGAAGAAGAACGACCAGGGCCATCACCTTCTTTGCCCCCAGGGCCCTCCATCCACCCTTATATCACTAGCACTCACCTCACGCATGCTTCAACTATGAACTAACATTTGCAGGTCACCTCTTCCTTTAATGGCTGGAGCTGCATTTCCTGCTCCGTTCAAGAGCATGTCCTCGAGCGAACATCCATCACTGGCCTGTTTCAGAAGGTTCCATGCCTCCATCTCTCCACTAGCTCCATCGCCAAGGGTCTAGGATCATTCTTTGGCCTTCATGACACATGCATGGAGTAGGCAGAGCTTTAAGCCCTTCGTCGGAGACCCACCAATTTCGCCGCAGGAGACGGCGGAGTTAAAGAACACTCTGTACAGATGCCATCCAATCCTCACGATTGGACATCCCTTAAGTATCCACATGTCCTCCCTAAGCCTCCGCAGATAGCTTCTAGGCTCGGACTGTCCGAACTAGACCAGAGCACCATATGATTCCATGTGGCTCGAGCCCAGGACGCCTCCATCTGAGCCTAGCCCTAACGTGCTCTGGTCACGTGGGGTGGGTAAATTGCATCGGTGCCCCACCATTTTCTCTAAATTGCATTACGGTTCTTCCAGGTGCGTACAATGCATACACGCTTGGAGTTATTTGCAAACCAACCTTTCCAAGTTTAAATAATTGCAATATAGCCCCCACGTACATAAAAAATTTACAGGTAAGACATTGTAGTTATTTTTAATTACATTATACCCTTCCAGGGACTTGTTTGTGATGATTTTGTAATTATTTTCATGTTTTCTTCACGTTTATGCCCCTAGACTATTTTGCAAATATCTTGAGCATATGATCTCCATTTAACTTGATTTCAATTTCATTTTGAAGCATGTTTCATTTTCTATCCATTTGCATTATTCATTTCCTATTATGATAGTTAAATAAGGATGATAAGTTCTAATTATTTAGTGTCATATGTTTATTGATTTCTAATGCCATTTGCTAGTTAATTAACTAAATTTGATACATGAATTGCTTCTGAAATTGACCTCACTTTTATTTATCAATGTTTTTATTTATGTAGGGCATATTTGCACATTTTTACATTTGTACTACGTTGCATTATGAAAACCAAATAAAAAATTCCTTCTGTTTTTGCATCTTCTGTCTTCATTGATTGCATCATATTTCATTGTTCCTTGACTTATTTACTTGTTAATTAATCACTTGATCAAAATATTAAGAGTTTGAATAGCAACTTAAGAGTCTCGTGTCCCTGAGTTCAACCTTTGTACACTTAACATGTAAAATAATTCTCCACCTATTCGAATGTGTGGTCTTGACGACGATCCATTTTCGCCTTCTGTGCAATTTTTAAAACGACGATATTAGAAAGGCAAAAATGTGGTTCCTCAAATGGCATCGTTGACAGGGACACAACTCATCTTTCGTTTTATTTAGATTTTTACTATTTTATTAAGTGATAATTTCTAACTTTTAGGTTAAGTGGTTCATTTCACTTGCATTGTTTTGTTAATTTTGTAATATCCATCTAATGCTTGCTTGTTGTGGTAGGTATCCTTGATGACCAAGGACACTTAGAAGACATGGAGGCAAGGATATGCAGAAGCACCATTGGAGAAATTAACGAGAATTAATGTCTCTCACATTTTCCATACATTAATGTAATAATTATCTTTACAACGGTCTTCATTTGAAGACTCGAGATTGTAAATGAATAAAGAGACATTGTGGTTGTGTGGGATCTATCTCACTTGAGTATCGACTTAAGATTAGGCACGCAACTCTCCGAGCTATTTTATTTCATATCTTTTGCGTTTAGTCGTAGGTAGGACACGCTAAAAAAATTGAGATGCACGTAGACATTTCTTCACTTAGCCAAAAACAAATTTATTCTTTCCACGCTAATAGAAGCATGCTAAGTGCGGTTTTCATCGACTTACATACATTTAATATTGGATTCTAATTCAGTCATGTTTTCTTTCCATAAAGGAATCTAAAGGCACTGAGAGTTTTTCTCTATAGCATAGATCATGTTCTATCGCATGCATTGGTTTTTTTCTCGACATCTCTACTTCGATTGATCACTTAGGACTTAAATGGAAATTGGGAATGACCGTTAGACGATGTATGCTTGATTTATGCTCGCATTAAAATAAGTGATAACCTTGAAGCTAAAATTGGGACTATTAATGCAAGTCGAACAAATAAAATGGAGTAGAATTATTCTAAGAGAGCAACACCCTCTTTACGTAGGATATTATGATGTGATGTATCATTAAGCCTTGCGTAAATGAGAATAAACTTGTATTTATCACCAATAAAATTGGAAAAATAAATGACCAACAGTTGCTGGTTTCATGTGTAAGTTGGTAAATGAATGGCGTTGCTTGGTTGATTGAGTCCTGTTTATAAATTTTCTAACCCTCTCATACGTACTAGGTACTGTATTCATCTCCAAAGATTTATTCACGTGTAAATCCCTCCTAACTTTTATGTTCTCCTCAGGTCTTTCCAACTACACTTATCCATCTCTTTACTTAGGCGATTCTCGGCCTAAATATAGGGGAACATGAGTCCCCGTGAATTCCAGACTCATTTATCCTTCCTTTTCGACACTTAGGTTATGTTAACCTTAGTGTAGGGGGTGTCCTCCTCAGTTCCAGTATATCCTCCTATATCTTAACTTGAGTTATGGCTTTGTATCACTTAGTGCTATGAGGACATAGCATAAGTTAAGTATGGGGGGGGTATACCGTATATACTATATATCTCATTGGGCCACGTGGCTCCTTTTGATTGAGCCACGCAGTCTGGCTCCTTAGTTCCACCCACCTTACTTGCAACCCTTCAATTCGACCGGATCGATCAGATCTAGGCCGCTCCATCGCACCCTAACCCCAATTGTTAGATTGCAAGATCCAATGGATGCACCTTCATCTCTTACCTCCAGCCTCTCTCTCTCCCTCGACCACCACAAAAACTTGTCTCCCCCTTCCTATTTATTTGACCTCTATAGCCACCTCCACCACTCTCTGAACACGACCACTTCAAGCCCCAACTACCATTACCCACGTGGTCCACCTTGCTATGCACGTCCCCCTCTCTCTTGTTCCATACCACAATCTCTAAAGCTCGACTCCCATCACCTAGAACCCCCAAACTTCGCCTTCAAATATGTCACCTCCACCCTTCTTCTCCCTTGTCCACCTTTACGCAGGCTGAGGCCCTGTGCCTCTCCTCCCCTCTGTGGCAGGGAGGGGATAGACTGAGGATGAAAAGATGACCTCCGACCTTGGTGACGACCCATGGACATGGTAGGCCAAGACATGACCCTAGCCCGGCCGATGAGATGCTCTGAAGGGTCGCAGGAGTCCAACGAATATCGGAGACTACTTTAGAGATCAACATATACCACCTCGTCTGCCATGTGCATCTTCAATCTCTAGATAAGCCCTCTCCTCTCTTCCGTCATGTTTCTCCTAATTAATTAGGCACACTCACATACATTCATCGAGCACTGACCCCCCTACTAGCTTCGGCGTCCATCCACCATCCCCGTTGTACCATTTACCCACCTCTCCTCTCTGTCAAAACCTCTAGTTGCTTCGTCCCTTTCCTCTTCGCCATGTCGGAGAAGAACGACCAGGGCCATCGCCTTCTTTGCCCCCAGGGCCCTCCGTCCACCCTCCTATCACTAGCTCTCACCTCACGCATGCTTCGACTATGAACTAACATTTGCAGGTCACCTCTTCATTCAATGGCTGGAGTTGCATTTCCAGCTCTGTTCGAGAGCATGTCCTCGAGAGAATATCCATCACTGGCCTGTTTCAGAAGGTTCTGTGCCTCCATCTCTCCACTAGCTCCATCACCAAGGGTCTAGGATCATTCCTCGGCCTTCATGACACATGCATGGAGTAGGCAGAGCTTTAAGCCCTTCATCGGAGACCCACCAAGTGCGCCGCAAGAGGCGGCGAAGTTAAAGAAAACACTGTACATATGCCATCCAGTCCTCGCGATCGGACATCCCATAAGTATCCACATGTCCTCCTTGAACCTTCGCAGATAGCCTCCAGGCTCAGACTATCCGAACAAGACCAGAGCACCTTATGATGCCATGTGGCTCGAGCCCGGGACGCCTCCATCTGAGCCTAGACCTAACGTGCTCTGGTCACGTGGGGTGGGTAAATTGCATCGGTGCCCCATCATTTTCTCCAAATTGCATTCAGGGTCTTCCAGGCGCGTACAATGCATATGCGCTTGGAGTTATTTGCAAACCAGCCTTTCCGAGTTTAAATAATCGCAATATAGCCCCCGCGTGCATGGAAAATTTACAGGTAAGGAATTACAGTTATTTTTAATTACATTTATACCCTTCCAGGGACCTGTTTGTGATGATTTTGTAATTATTTTCATGTTTTCTTCATGTTTATGCCCCTAGACTATTTTGCAAATATCTTGAGCATATGATCTCCGTTTAACATGATTTCAATTTCATTTTGAAGCATATTTCATTATCTATCCATTTGCATTATTCATTTCCTGTCATGACACTTAAATAAGGATGATAAGTTCTATTTATTTAGTGTCATATGTTTATTGATTTCTAATGCCATTTGCTAGTTAATTAACTAAATTTGATACATGAATTGCTCCTGAAATCGACCTCACTTTTATTTCTAAATGATTTTATTTATGTAGGGCATATTTACACATTTTTACATTTATATTACGTTGCCTTATGAAAACCAAATAAGAAATTCCATCTGTTCTTGCATCATATGTCTTCATTGATTGCATCATATTTCATTGTTCGTTGACCTATTTAGTTGTTAATTAATCACTTGATCCAAATATTAAGAGTCTGAATATCAACTTAAGAGTCTCGTGTCCCTGAGTTCAACCTTGATACACTTACCAAGTAAAATAAATTCTCCACCTATTTGAATGGGTGATCTTTGATGAGGATCCATTTTCGCCTTCTGTGCTATTGTTAAAACGACGATATTAGAGAGGCAAAAATGTGGTTCGTCAAATGGCATCGTTGACAGGGACACAACTCATCTTTCATTTTATTTAGATTTTTACTATTTGATTAAGTTATAATCTCTAACTTTTAGGTCAAGTGGTTCGTTTCACTTGCATTGTTTTGTTAATTTTGTAATATCCGTCTAATGCTTGCTTGCTGTGGCAGGTATCCTTGACGGCCAAGGACACTTGGAAGACATGGAGGCAAGGATATGCATAAGCACCATTGGAGAAATTAACGAGAATTAATGTCTCTCACATTTTTCATATATTATTGTAATAATTATCTTTACAACGGTCTTCATTTGAAGACTTGCGATTGTAAATGAAAAAAGAGACATTGTAGTTGTGTGGGATTTATCTCACTTTAGTATCGACTTAAGATTAGGCGCACAACTCTCCGAGTTATTTTATTTCATATCTTTTGTGTTTAATCGTAGGTAGGACACGCTAAAAAAATTGAGATGCACGTAGACATTTCTTCACTTAGCCAAAAATAAATCTATTCTTTCCCCTCTAATAGAAGCATGCTAAGTGCGGTTTTCATCGACTTGCATACATTTAATATTGGATTCTAATTCAGTCATGTTTTCTTTCCATAAAGGAATCTAAAGGCACTGAGAGTTTTTCTCTATAGCATAGATCATATTCTATCGCATGCATCGGTTTGTTTTCTCGACATATCTACTTGGATTGATCACTTAGAATTTAAATGGAAATTGGGAATGGCCGTTATACGATGCATGCTTGATTAATGATCGCATTAAAATAAGTGATAACCTTGAAGCTAAAATTGGGACTGTTAATGCAAGTCGAACAAATAAAATGGAGTGGAATTATTCTAAGAGAGCATCACCCTCTTTCTGTAGGATATTATGATGTGATGTATCATTAAGACTAGCATAAATAAGAATAAACTAGTATTTATCACCAATAAAAATGGAAAGATAAATGACCAATAGTTGCTGGTTTCATGTGTAAGTTGGTAAATGAATGGCGTTGCTTGGTTGATTGAGTCATGTTTATGAATTTTCTAAACCCTCTCATAGGTACTAGGTACTGTATTCATCTCCAAAGATTCATTCACGTGTAAATCCCTCCTAACTTCTATGTTCTCCTCAGGTCTTTCCAACTACACTTATCCATCTCTTTACTTAGGCAATTCTCAGAATAAGTATAGGGGAACTTGAGTCTCCGTGAATTCCAGACTCATTTATCCTTCTTTTCGACACTTAGGTTATTTTAACCTTAGTGTAGGGGGTGTCCTCCTCAGTTCCAGTATATCTTCCTATATCTTAACTTGAGCTATGGCTTTGTATCACTTAGTGCTATGAGGACATAACATAAGTTAAGTATAGGGGGGATATACCGTATATACTATATATATACTTTAGCCATAGCTCTTATTTTGAAAATTTTAAGAAATTTAAAACTTTTTTAGGATATTGTATACATTTTTTTGAACTAAGTTGGATGAATATTTTCAAAGCTTGGAAAATTCTCTAAACTATGTTATATTGTTTTGAAGAAAATATCTTGAAAATGGTTTGAAAAATGGGTTTTACTTGTTTTGAAAAATTGTTTGAAAAATTATTGTAAAATCTATATATATATATATATATATGTGACATAGTTTGGATTTTTTTTTCAAAAATCTATTAAAAAATGAGGGTGTAAATGAGACTAACTTGTGTTTGTAAATCTTCTTAAAAAAACCCTAGCTGACGAGTTGGTTTAATCCCTGATATTACAATTTCACACAAGACTAGTGAATTCAAGAACACTTGGTTTATGAGGTCTTGAGATTTTTAGTTAACCAACCTTGAACATTAGGGTTTTTGACTTAATTATTCACATTTCCCTAGTTTGAAAGCTTTGTGTGCTATATTGCATGCTTAGTCTCCACGTTAAGAATATGATTAGCACCTCACATACACGACTGCAATTATGATGAGATGAGTTGAAGTTTCACTTGAGAAACTGGTTTGAGGGATTTGATTTTGGTCATGATTTAATGATGCTCGAGGATGGGGTGAATACTTCATGAAACCTGAGTGTCAACGCCTCTATCCAGTATGAGAACATGGCTCTTGTATTATCTATTGACATTTACCTATATGCCATGTGTGATGAAATCTAAAACATTGTTGACCAGTGTGCGCCAACTTTTGATAAAAGTAGTGGAGCTAGGCTAAATTCAAAAGCAAAGAAAAGAAAGAAAGAAATGTTGAAAGAAAAGCTCTCACCATACAAAGTCAATTATCAAAGAGCTTACACTAAAGGTGAGTACTCCCAACCATTTCAAAGTGTCCACTTGGACCATTGCTATTAGGACCAGGAGTCAGGATAGCACCAAAAAAGAGCTCTACATCGTATAGTGATAAAAGTCTAGATATCGAAGGTATCTTAGATACTCAAATGAGACACATCCCAGTGTACTCCCAGGAAAACAAGTGCAGTCGACTCTGAATTCCTTGACGGATACACTGATCAACAACAAAAAAATACATCGACCAAATCGATCAGATCAGGGCCGCTCCATCGCGCCCTAACCACGACCGTTGGATCGCAAGATCCAACAGCCATACCTTTATCTCCTACCTCCAGCCTCTCTCTCCCACGACCACCACGAAAACCTGTAACCCCCTTCCTATTTCCCTGACCTCCATAGCCACCTCCACCGCTCTCTGAACATGGCCACTTCAAGCCCCAACTGCCATCACCCTCATGGGCCACCTGGCTATGCAGTCCCCTGCTCTCTTGTTCCATACCATGATCTCTAAAGATCGAATCCCAACACATGGAACCCCTAAACTTCACCTTCAAATACGCCACCTCCACCCTTATTCTCCCTTGTCCACCTTTACGCAGGACGATGCCCAGTGTCTCTCCTCCCCTCTGTGATAGGGAGGGGATAGATTGAGGACACGAAGACGACCTCCAGTCTCAGTGATGACCCATGGACATGGTAGGACATGACACGACCCTATACCAGCTGATGAGCTGTCTGAAGGGTCACCGGATTCCATCAAATACCGAAGCTCAGTTTGGAGCTCAATATATGCATCTTCAATCTCAAGGTAGGCCCTCTCCTTTGTTCTTTCATGTTTCTCCTAATTAATTAGGCACACTCACATCTATTCATCAAACACGGACCCCCCTACTAGCTTCGTTGTCCATCCACCATCTCCGATGTACCCTTCACCCACCTTTCCTCTCCGTCAGAACCTCCAGTCACCTCACCCCATTCCTCTTCGCCTTATCGGAGAAGAACCACTAGGGTTGCCACCTTATTTTCCCCCACGAACCTCCGTCCACCCTCATCTCACTAGCACTAACCTCACGTACGCTTCGGTTATGAACTAACATTTGCAGGTCACCTCTTCCTTCAATGGCTAGAGCTGCATTTCCTGCTCCGTTCAAGAGCATGCCCTATGACAAACATCCATCGCCGGTCTGTTTAAGAAGGTTTTGTGCCTCCATATCTCCACTAAATCTATCGCCAAGGGCCTAGGATTGTTCCTCGACCTTCAGGACACACACAGGGAGGAGGCATAGATTTAAGCCCTTTGCTGGACACCCACCAAGTCCACTGCAGGAGGCGACGGAGTTGAAGAATGCATTGTAGTCTGATCCTCATGATCGGACGACCCCTAGGCAGCCACATGTCCTCCTCGAGCCTCCGCACATAGTCTCCATGCTCGGGTTGTCCGAACCAAGCCAAAGCACCATATGACGCGACGTGGCCCGAGCTTGGGCCGCCTCCATCCGAGCCTAGCCCTCATGTGCTCTGGTCACGTGGGGGTGGGTAAATTGCATCGATGTCTGTCATTTTCTCCAAATTGCATCCAGGTTCTTCCAGGCGCTTGCAATGCTTGCACGCTTGGGGTTATTTGCAAACTATCCCCTCTGGGTTTCAATAATTGCATATAGCCCCGACGTGCATGGAAAATGTAGAGGGATGACCTTGCAATTATTTTTAATTACATTTATGTACTTTCAGGGACATGTTTTTGATGATTTTATAATTATTTTTCATGTTTTCTTCATGTTTATGCCCCTAGACTATTTTGCGAATATCTTGAGCATATGATCTTCGTTTAAGTTGATTTCAATTTCATTTTGAAGCATGTTTCATTGTCTATCAATTATAATTTTTCATTTCCTGTTCTGACACTTAAATTAAGATGATAAGTTCTAGTATTTAGTGCCATATGTTTGTTGATTTCTAATGCCATTTGCTAGTTAATTAACTAAATTTGATACATGAATTATTCTTGAAATTGACCACACTTTTTTATTGCTTAATGATTTTATTTATGTAGGGCATATTTGCAAGTTTTTACATTTATATCACATTGCATTATAATAACCAAATAAAAAATGCTTTCATGTTCATGCACCATCTGTCGTCATTGATTGCATCATATTTCATTGTTTATTGACCTATTTAGTTGTTAATGAATCACTTGATCCAAATATTAAGAGTCTTACTAGCAACTTATGAGGCTCATATCCCTAAGTTCGACCTTGGTACACTTACGAAGTAAAATAAATTCTCCACATATTCTAAAGGGTGGTCTTTGTTGAGGATTCATTTTCACCTCTAGTGCTACTATTAAAACGACGATATTAGAGAGGCAAAAATATGGTTCGTCACTCCTCTCCCCAAGTAGATTGTAACCATATCTTGTAAAATCAACTTAATTAAGCTATGTAGAATGTGCATTTATTTAATATCAAATGAACAGTTTAAGAGTGCTACTAGTTACTTAGGTAATTTAGTTAGATATAGAAGTTCATTCACTACTGGAGTCATCGAAACTTAAAGAATAAAGTCCATGGTAAAACTGAAAAACATTAAAACTCAAGCTTAGGGAAATTTTGATAGAATTAAGTGTTTGGTAAACTCATCCCCAGTCTATGACATATGCAATAAAGATTTAGTTTCCCAAAAAGTTAAGATAGAAATAGAAAGAAATGACATATTTTTTGGATTTTTTTAAAAGATTTCGATGTTGTTTTTTGACAAAGTTTTTTTTAAGAAATTTTGCAAAATTTATGTGATTTTTGTCTAAGCAAATGTTTTTGAAAATTAGTTTTGAAACTTTTGAAAATAAGTATGCACTTTTGACAAGTATTCATATTTTGAAACGTGAAATATGCAAAAACATGCCCTTGCTTATCAAAAATCATGTCATCATGGTAAAAATAATACATAATTCAAAAAGAGGATCAAAATATTAGGGGAGTATAGTGATGTAAAAATGATTAACCTCTTGTCTCTTTTTTTAGATTTTATTTTTTTGTGGTTTTGCTATATATGTATGTGTGTTTTTTGGTTTTTATTTATAGCGAGCTACCCCCATTCTTAGATAATACAAATGATAAGAAAAAAATTTAGGAAAAAGTAATTGACATACAACTTAAGCAAAAATACCACTGAGTGATGACCCATCATGAAAATGCATGATTTAATGCCTCAGCCTGACAGTTTGTTTTCTCAAGAGTAACAAGTGAGGTGAGTGAGTGTTACAATGATGTTAGATAGGTGAACAATGAGTGAAAAAATGCTATTTGAGCGGATGACTGGTGTATTGAGTATACATGATGAACATGAGTGATTAGGTAGCATTGAACTTGAGTGTGTATGATTGGGTAGGGGGGTCGGGAATGGGGTGAAGTAGGGATCTCATGGCAAATTTAGTTGGTGAGGCTAAAGTCTAGATGTGGGTCAAGGAGGGTGGGTGCGGTGATTGAAATGAGTATGAGGGTAATGGGTTGGTCTGGTGGGATCTTTTGTAGTGAATGATGATTGGATTATGACTTATGAAAATGGGTTAGACAACAACAGAGCTAGTGTGGTAAGTAAGCAATCATTCCTTTATGTGTTCAAATATGGTATGAAAGGATAATCATGGTGTGCAGAATCCTAAATGATGACAATTCTCTTAGTTTCATCCTTATTTGCGACTTGGAGGCTTGCACAATATATCTAAAGAAGATATCCCATTCAACTAAACTTGATTCATATATTGGGTCAGAGATGGGGAGACTACCATCTAAAGGATCCTTCATCAATAGGGTTGGGATAACTTTTTTTCAGGATCTATTCTATTAAAATCCTCAATCCGATCATATTTTTCATTCTCGGAACCAGGTGTTACAACATCCACATGAATTGATTCACCATTGACCATAAATTCATCTTTTCCTTTCCCATAGTCGAAATGTGCTTTAACAGTTGCAAGGAACGATCATCCAAATATGATGATGATATGAGACAAGGTCTTGGTCGGGTCCATATCAAGTACAACAAAATCTATAAGGATCTGATGTCCTTGGACCGTGACAATTACATCTTCCAATAACCCTTTAGGTTGCTTCATCGATCGGTCTGCTATTTGTAAAATCATCAAGTCATGTTTCAACTCTTCAAATTTGTAATTTTCCAAGACTGTAGAGGGTAGGAGGTTGATGGACGTTTCATTATCCAACAATTTTTCTCAAAAATCAGATAACTAATTTTACATTAGGCTAATGGAGATCCTAGATCTTTCATCTTCATTGGCAAATGGTAAGATATTATGTTGGTGGTGGCCTGGGCAACATGTGTCTCTCAGTTTCCTCTTGATTCTTTTTATTCTTTCCCTTGGGGTGTGTTTGGTACGTGGGTTACCCTAGGGTAAAGTGGTAGGGGGTAACCCGTTTTTGTGTTTTGGTGTTTGGATAGAGGGTTAAACTGGGGGTGGGTTTGTTGTGGTTTTTTGTGATATGATTGTATTGAAGTTTGGAAAAGTGAGTAGTTATTGTGATGTGTTTGTATTAGAGTTTGAAAAAAGTAGGTAGAAGTTGAGTAGTTTAAATTTTTTAGATGGTATGATGGTATAATATACTTTTTTTTGGAATAGATAAAAGAGAAATGATTTATTTAATGTATTAAAAAAGAGAGAAAAAGTAGGCCACACAAGAGAGAGAAAAAGAGAGGTTTGTGGGGGTAAACCCCTCAAAGGGGGGTTTAAACCCAAGCTGAACATGACCTTAGGTTTTCTCTTAGGCGTTCATTTTTCTTTCAAAAAATGAGAGGAGGCAGGGGCTTGTTCCAAGGATTTTAGGAGTGAGATCTCAATTACGGTGTCAGAGAAGAGTTTCTATATTTTAGGATCAGGGGCTGATTATTTAGCAATTCTCTTGCAAAAAACTTTAGGAAAGGAGATGGTTATGGTGGGGGAGGGAGTAAGAGTAGGTATAGGTCTCAATTTGGTCCTCTTCCCTCAATGTATTATTCATTCTTGACTCAGGCTTCATTTGATGAAGCAGTTTGTGGGATCGTAAAAGCAGATGTTTTCTATCCATTTTGAAGGGTTAATGACATTTGCATAAAAATTAGATTGGTTCAGCAATTTGAAGGCCACTTGACTCCTATGCTGTTGTGGGATGGATGCTTAGATTGATGTAGAAAATCCTAAGTTTTGAGCTCTTGTGGTTGAATTATTGATCTTCTGATATAAGGTAAAGAATCCTTGAGCTTGAGCTTGAAATACAGGAGGTGAAGTGAAAGATCCGATAAGTCGTGGGGTGTGGATTGGTCCTGAAGAATTACCTCTGCTGATATTAGGATTAGGCAGAGGTTGTGGTGATCATGCTGGGATGTAAGATTGAATTTCGGTAAATTGCCAAGCATTCTCAATGTTGGCTTGTTGTTATGCCGCATCAAGTTACTGAATAGATTGAGTCAAATGATCAATTCACTAATATGCGTGGCTAGTTAGTTTGATGTTGTCATTGGTTTTGGAATTGATGGTTTATATTCTTCCTTACGGAGTTGGGTTGGTCTCTTCATCCAGATTTGTGGGTGTTCGAAATGGTTTTCCTTGATTCTTTATACCCAATTGACAATCTCAAGGGTCAATTCTTGTTCTTGAAGTAATCAGCCAAGATCATGTACATTCTGATTAGAAGTAACCCCATTGTGTTGTTCTAGACTTCATTCAAAGCCAAGTCACCTATATCTTGAGACTTGAAATCCATTTAATTGGAAAGTGTTTCCCATCTATCAGTGTTTGATCGGAAGAGTCACTAGGATATTTCTCATAATCAATACCACATACTATCTCATGAATCCATTGTATTGTTCAATAGTGGAACCATTCACCAAGTTATCTGTCATATTTTCACATAAAAGTTCACATAAAGTATTCATCATAGTTTATGCATTTATTGTCGTAAGAGTCGTCGATAACTCTTTTGAATGATGTATCTATATCCTCATAAAATAATTGAACTAATTTCCATTTTAGGATTGCAATATGATGCCATTTTCTAAATAATTCTTTGAAGAGTTCCAAAGCTATGCGAATGAGTTCTTTGTTCTTTTGGGTGAACGATGAGATATCTTGTCTCAAGGCATTGATCGTTTCCACGAGGAAATATTTTTTTACGAAGGTTTCTCTCAAAGAAATTATGGAGTGAGTGGACTTCCATAATTTCTGGCTATAGTTGTGCTCATTCTTTCAGAGAGAATGTGAAGGCTTTCATACACACACACATACACTCCCACTCCCACTCTCCTTTTCTACCCCATGGATGCTAATAGTATCACAAATAGATCGGAAATCTTGAATATATATGAAGGGGTCCACGATCTCATTTCTATACAATTTAGGTAGTAGAGAGATGGATGCTAATGGCCAGTCATCGATTTAGTGGAGTAATGGCTTGATGAATCATGCCATTTTTCTTCCCTCGACAATTGTAGTTGTTGTAGCAAAATACCCCGTTGGTTTGAGATGGTTCAATTCCCCCATATCCTCTAGGTTAGACCTAGAATCAAACTTCTCACTAGGACATGGTGGGCATAGTTTTGATCGGCAAACTGGATCGTAGTTGACTGGTTCTTGCAATTGATTTTTAAGAGATCGATGACCAAGCATACACAACACAAACAAAAAACAATTATTGATTCGTCGAATCCACTCTAGTTGTCATGGATGTGGTTATTGAATGATCGAAAGATCCCACAAAATCCGAGTAAAGGTAAAAACAAGGGTTGTTGCGACCCGGATCTTGCGGTACGATCAATCAAGAAAATATGATAAGGAACCACCAAGAGAGATAAATCAATCAATAAAAATCGAGAGCGGTCCTCGCTATTTTATTAACCTGGTATAGCGACCAGGGTCGAACTCAAGGAGCACGGGATGGCCTCGCGGCCTAAGAAGTAGTCAAAAATCGAAAAATAAAGAGAAAATATTTTTGGTGGATTTTTATGATTTTTAAATGTTTTTGTATTTTTGATTTTATAAGAAAATAAGAAAACAAGCAACTTCAACACTTATTAAAAACACTCAAAAATACAGAAAATTATAATAAAAATATTTTTATGTTTTTTAGGTTTTTAAGTGTTTTTGATGAATTTTTCAGAATTTTTCAATTTTATTTGATTGTATAAAAATCAAGAAATAGGAAAAATAAAGGCTACTGTGCAACCAGACTTGAAAGATCAATTAAAAATATATAATTGATCTATAAAAGTCAGAGCAATATTTATGAAAAGTATATGTAAAAACTAAACTACAGAAAAAGAGTTTGTATTTTTTATTTTTATAGAATTTTCAAAAAATTTTATAAGAATTTTAGGGTTTTGCAATCTTTAGGGGTTTTATAAATCCAAATAAGCTTAAAATTGGATAGAAGCTAGAAAACAGTAAAAGCACTTATCCCTAATTTTTTCAGAATTTTTGAAGAAGTTTTTTATATTTTTCTTTGATTTTCTTTTTCAAACAGTAACAAAAATGCGTGTTTTTGATTTTTTAAAAATAGTAAAAATCCTTAAAAATATACCAAAAATTTAGGGAAATTTTTTACACAGTGGCAGGAGCCGCATGTCCAAATTTCACCTAATTTGAATTTAATTTGATATTTTATTCAATAAAAACAAGGCACACAGTACACAGGGACCTAAATGCAACGAGACATAGTTCCAAGGGCCAATCAATAACACGTGTAAAAAGCTTAGGGGCCAAACTTTCAAAAATCCCAAAACACACGTGCAACACACGTTATCCAGACACCGAGGGGTATAAGTGTAATTCCTATTTATAAAGATGCAGTCAATAACACATAGGAAACGCAGGATGAAATATGCAAATAACCCAAATCCTCACGTGTCGACATACGTGGCTCACATATACAGGGACTAAAATGCAAATAAACTAAACATCGAGGTCCAATATGCAAAATATCCAAAATAAAAACAACTACACTAAATATTTACAAGACTAAACTATAAATGCAATAAATAGAGGGGCCTAAGTGATATTACCCCTTTATTATGATCCTATGGACGAGGGGGGGCCACGTGTAGATCCAACGGCTAAGAAGCGAGGGCACCCCTTCGTCGATGATCGGTCCAGATCGAGCCCAGATGAAGATCAGACGGCTACGAACTCCTCACGAACGGATGGACACGATCTATACTGGCACGAGGGGGTTGATTGGACGGTGAAAGAGGGTCATAGAAGAACTCGAAGATGGCGAACTTCGCCGGCTCCCTCCGTGTGCTCGGGACCTTCTTCGGAGCTGCTGAGATATGGAGAAGAACGCTCGGACCCTTCCGCAGCTGGTGCGCACCTCTGATGAGGCCGAGACGCTTTGGGGAGCTCCGGTGACGGCGGATGAGCCAAGCTCCTGTGCCCGGACTGCTGGACCCTCAGATGGGTCGCGTTGACCTGAAAAAGGGCACAGAAGAACTCCTGGGTCGAGGGCAAAGTGCCTCGACCCGGTTAGGGGTGGAATGGGTGGTCAGATGAGGGTGAAGCATGATCTCCGGCGAGGCGACGACGGAGGAGACTCGAGATCTTGCTCTGAGGAGAGACAAGTTGATCGAAGTGAATCAGTGGTCCGATGATCGAATAGATGAGCGGGATGGCGTGAATTAGCCGGCGACTGCCAGCGGCGCAAATTGGGCGTAATTGAAAATCAAGCTAATCTAGAGGGTAACGAAGCTACATGGTGACCGAAGTCGACTGGGGGTGAGCTAAGGAAGCTCCTGGTCTTAGCCTCAAGGGGTCGTCGGGTCCCGAGGCTCAAGCACACCTCGCGGTGACGTACGGCGATGGGAATCGTCGGATCAGTGGCTAGAGACACCTCCTCCACTGCGACACCTTCGTTCGATAGCTGTCACTCTATCAAGGAAGGTGGAGGTCCTGGGATAGAAGGGAGGAGCCAAAGATGGCGTGAAATGTGCAGTGGAGGAGAGATCTTATAGTGCTAGGGGTCTGGCAAGGAGGAGTCGGGCAGGGTTCAATGAAGCACGGATCCCTAGGAGAAACACCGGGCGTGGATCACGGATGTGGGAACTTCAATCGGGGCTCGGGGTTTGGTTATTTGGAGATCGGATCATGCCACGAAAAGTTTGAGAAATCGGGTCGGGGGCAAGATTCCGAACCAAGTGGTCCTGGGGGGAGAGTTGATCGGGGGTCAACAATCCTCCGTGGACCAATGGGATTATCCCATTTTTTTATTTCTTTGTAAATTCAATTAAAATTACTAAATGATTTTATTTCGAAAATGTTAAAACATGAAAAATGTTTCTTATTTTTCAAATTATTTTTTTGTGATTTTTATTTATTTTTTTTGAAAATAAAATAATGTATTTACATTATATTATTATTTCATATAGGTATACATACATCTGTATTTTTTATTTTTATTTTTAATTGTTTATTTTTGCACAATTTATTCACAAATTTATATTTTATTTATTTATAACATAAAATTTGGAATAATAAGGTATTTTTATTTTATTTTTATGATGTATTTACATGGGTTAAATAAATATGTGTATATACATATGTACATGGTATATATGCAAGGTGGGAGATGATTTTTATTTTTGTTTTTATTTTCTGATTCTTATTTTATTTTATTTACACCATAAAATATGGAGTATAAAAATATAAATTTTATTTAATTTATTGATTATTTACAATGAGAATATAAATAGACATTTTATTGTATAAACATGGTCTATGTACATGGAAGAGACAGATTTTTATTTTATTTTTCTTTTTATTTTATTTTTCCCATTTTTATTTTATTTTTACAAATATGTACAAATTGTGAAAAACACTTCTTATTTTTATTTTGAGGAAAATAAATTTATTTACATACATGGGGTATGTACATACATGAATGACCTTATCTCTCTCTACTTGGATTCTTTTGTGGTCAGGCCCATGCCGAGCGCTCCCTTGGGATTAGGTCACTCAATATTTATTCTAAATATTTCCCTCTTTTTCTTGTGTTTCTTTATTCCTTTATTTTTACTCAAAAACATGCTAATTATGCATATTTACAAGATGCATGTGTTTTGACAATTTATGATATTTACACTTATTTACAGGGTATTTGGCTAAGGTTTCTAGCTAAAATAAAGGAATAAAAGTAATGAATTGGGATTCATCACCCCCTATACTTTACTTTTGCTAGTTCCTTAGCAAACACTTATTTGAAAAACAAGTGCAAAATAGAAAAAAAAAGAAAAAGAGGCGAAATCAAGGTTGATTATTAAACTTTCCTTCATTAAATTGACATATGAAGCTCAGTCAGACCTTTGGATTATTAATTTGTCGGAACCTTAATTGGTGACCATGAATCTTTCCTTGTACGGTGTAAGTGATATGTAGCTCCCCACATCAGAAGTAACAAAGAAACAACCTCCCTCAACCCTGTAACTCTAATGCCTCGGTCTAGCAACTCTTTCCTCGAGAAGGGGGGTATTCCCTTCTAAGTTCAAGTGCAACCGGATCAAGAAGAGGGGGAAGGAGAGAATGGACCATGACCAGTGTAGCCATGTATCCTTGGGAGCTCTAACCAGTGTAGCTGAGTCTCCCGCTGCAAGCTTCATGAGATGGAACATGGATATCAAGCTTTGCTTATTTGACTATATACACTCCGGTGGGATTATTAAATTTTCAATCGAACCCACCACTTTTTTTGGAGTTCTTTTCTTTTTGCACATTTTTTTCATGTGCATCTGTACAATGTATCTACATGGTGCAACATGTATACAAGGAGTTTTTCCTCTTGAGCTAGTAGACTATACCTCTTTTGAAGCTTTATTGCAACCCACAGCTTCTGTCTTTAGACTTCATAACCACCAAACCAAGTTGAGACGCACTTCCTTCACTAGAAGAAGAAGAGGGGTTCCCCCTAGAAGTACTACCCTCATATGCTACCCCAAGCCAAAGGAAACTGCCTCCTCACCACCTCATCCGTGGAGAGCTATGTGTAAAGTGCTGGTGCAAGTAAAGCCATTGTCTCTAAGAGTCATGCGTGTGTTGTTAAGTGCTCTACTTAGGCTCATCAAGATGAAATATGCTCATAGCCTAGTGGACTCAAAGAATTAAGTCCCAATGGACCTGAGAAGTCTCAATCCTAAGCCCTATAAGGTTCCTCTTATTATTAGGTCGATTAAGGTCTTAACCAAGCTCCATTTGTCAATTTAATTCCAGGCCAGTTTAAATATCAACTATGATTTGGAAAAACTGTGCAAGTATTTACAAAGATGCTATTTTACAAATATTTACACATGTGCAAAATTTTTGAAAAATGTTTGAAAACATGGATGTATACATGAATGCGAAGTTTTGCAAAATATTTACAAAAATTTACACAAGGGTTTTTGGAAACTTTTTGTTTTTCAAACATTTTACAAAAATTTTGTACTATAGACATAATTTTGATACAAAAATATTTACAAGCTATTTACACAAAAAGATTTTACAATCATTTGTACAAAAATAATTTTATAAATAAATAGGTATGTGCAAGAAGAATTTTATATACAAGGGAAATTTTTAAATTTTTATGGATTTTTAGCCATTTTTATTTATAAACACACTCACACAAAGTACGATTTATGTCTAAAGTATATATGAAATATATACACACCCTCTATACTTAGCTCGAACGATGTCCTCAGAGTGATCAAGAGTGATGAAGAAGACATAACTCGTGCTTAGTATAGGGAAGTGAAAAGGAATGGTATGTACAAAGATGAATGAAAGAATAGCAAGCTGTACATGAAGGGAAATCCGAGTGGAAGGGTGTACAGGGTCTACCCCCCCTGTACTTAGGGTGAAATATCCTTAAGTATAGGAAGCAAAACAGGGGTAGAAAGAATCAACAGAATACCCGAGAGTCTTACATCCCCCCTATACTTAGGGTAAAGTACACCCTGAGTATAGCATGATCATAAGATGAGAAAAGGGATGTGGGACTAAAGAATAGAGTGATATGGACAACTGGATCTATACAAGTCGGAAGAACAATGATAATCAGGCGTGAGATGCAATAGATGTGAGTCAAGAGACCACATCTCAGGCAAAGTGAATAGGGGAAACATCAACGACCCGTGGCTCATGATCTAGATATGGCTTGAGCCGCTGGCCATTCACTCGAAAGGTAGCATCAGAAGAAAACTCAGATATATCAATACTCCCATTGTCATGTACCTTTCTAAGCAAATAGAGGCCCTTCCGTTTTCTCTGTAGCTTCCTTGGAAATAGACGAAGCCTAGCATCAAATAGCCATACTCTCTGCTCTGGCTCAAACTACTTGTGGCTGATATGAGAATCATGCCACTCCTTCACTCTCTCCTTATAATGTAGGCTGTTTGAAAAGGCGGTATCACGAAGCTCCTCCAGGGCTGCTAACTCTACCCTCCTCTGATCTCCTACACTCTCTGGATCCAAAAGTATATCAGTGACTGCCCAAAGTGACCTATGTGTCAGCTCAACAGGTAAATGGCACAGCTTGCCATAAACGAGGTGAAAGGGAGATGTACCCAAAGGTGACTTGAAAGACGTCCAATATGCCCACAAGACCGAGTCCAAAAGCTATGACCATTCCTTTCGGTCATGGCGGATGACTTTCTGCAATATAGTCTTGATCTCCCTGTTCGACACTTCAGCGAGACCATTCGTCTGAGGATGGTATGGAGCAGCAACTTGATGGTCTATGTGAACTCGCTAGCAAGGGCCTTTACCTTGTCGTTGACGAAATGGGACCCCCCGTCAGATATCAACACTCGAGGTACCCCGAACCGTGAAATGATATTCTTCCTCAAAAATCTGCAAACAGTAATGTACTCAAATCTGCGGTTCGGGCGGGGATGGACTCGACCCAACGACTCACATAATCCACGACCAACATAATGTACTCAAATCCCTGACTCCTAGGGAATGGACCCATGAAATCGATGCCCCATGCGTCAAAAACCTCACAGAAGTGTATGGGCTGCATCGGCATCATATCACGCTGTCCACAAGTGCCCATCCTCTGACAGTCAGTACACCTCTTCACGAACTCATTAGAGTCCTTGAAGAGAGTAGGCCACCATAGGCCGGATTGGAGCACTTTCTGTGCCGTTCTCCTCCCTGAGTGATGTCCTCCTGCCTCAAGCTTGTGGCAGTAAGTAAGGACGTTGTGGTGCTCCTGCTGAGGAATGCACCTACGCCAGATACTATCCCCTCCCTCGTGGTAAAGGACGGGATCCTCCCAATGGTAAAACTTGGCCTTCGCGAGGAAGGTCTCAAGTTTCTGCCTGGGCCAATCTTGTGGAACTTTATTGGCGACAAGATAGTTCACAATATCGGCATACCATGGGAGCGAGGCGATATCAAGGATCACCTCATCTGGGAAGGTCTCACAAATAGGCTCAATCTACTCAGAATCCTCAAGATACTCCAATCGGGAGAGATGATCCGCCACCACATTCTTGACTCCAGGTTTATCCTTAATCTCTATATCAAACTCCTGGAGTAGAAGGATCCATCTGGTCAATCTAGATTTGGCATCCTTATTTGCCATGAGGTACCTGATGGCGGTATGATCAGTAAAAATGGTCACTCTAGATCCAATGATGTAAGATCTGAACTTATTTAGGGCAAAAACTACAGCTAGCATCTCCTTCTCAGTGACCGTATAGTTCCGTTGTGCGGCATCCAGTGTACGGCTAGCGTAGTGAATGGAAAATGGGACTCCATCCCTCCTCTGTCCCAGCATGGCCCCTATGGCAAACTCGGAGGCGTCCGTCAGGATATCGAATGGGAGAGACCGATCGGGTGGCTGGAGAACAGGAGCCTCTATAACACAGCGCTTGAGAGTCTCAAACGACGATAGACACTTATCATCTACAAGGAACTCGTTGTCTTTTATCAACAAATCAGTCAACGGTCGGGCAATCCTGCTGAAATCGTGAATGAATCGTCGGTAGAACGGACGTGCCCCAGAAAAGACCGTAATTGCCGCAAGTTTGACGGTGGATTGAGTTTCTAATGACATCTACCTTGGCCGGATCAACCTCCATGCCCCTGCTGGAGTTGATATGGCCAAGCACCATCCCTTGAGTCACCATGAAGTGACTCTTCTCCCAAGACAACACTACGCGAACCTCTATGCATCGCTGAAGGACTCGGTCTAGGCAGTCAAGACAAGAATCGAATCCGTCGTCGTAGACCGAGAAATCATACACGAAGACCTTCAAGCACTCCCCCACCATGTCCGAAAAGATGGACATCATGCATCTCTGGAATGTCGCGGGAGCGTTGCACAATCCAAAAGGCATGCGTCTGAAAGCATATGTCCCGAAGGGACAGGTGAAGGTAGTCTTTCCTGGTCCTCGGGCGAGATGTCCACCTGATTATAGACGGAGTACCCATCCAAGAAACAATAATGGCTCTTCCCAGCCAGCCTCTCAATATTCTGATCAATAAAGGGCAGGGGGAAATGATCCTTCTTGGTGGCCTGGTTCAATCGTCTGTAGTCCACACAGACCCGCCAAGAAGTGGGTACCCGGGTAGCGATCTCCTCTCCAGACTCACTGATAACTGTAGTGATGCCCGTCTTCTTGGGCACCACATGCAACGGACTGACCCACTTGGAGTCGGAGATGGGGTAGATAAAATTGGTGCTCCACCATTTCGAGATCTCCTTCATGACAACATCTCTTAGATTTGGGTTCAGCCGCCGCTGGAACTCACACGACGGCTTTACCTCATCCTCGAGATAGATATGGTGGGAGCACAGATACGGACTGATCCCCTGGAGATTGGCTACACTCCATCCTATCGCCTTGCGGTTCTTTTCAAGAACCCCCATCAGACGAGATTCTTGCTCTCCAGTCAAATCAACGGAGATAATGACCGGGTACATCTCATGCTCACCCGCAAGGAATCTATACTTTAGCGATGACGGTAGCAGCTTCAGCTCTGGACAAGTAGGTGCTGACGGATCTGGCTTCTGAAGAATCTGAGTGTATGCTGCCAAATCTGCACGGGAGAATGAGAACTCTCGCTTACAGACTAGATCTGGAGAGGGCTGCTCGACTGGTCTGTCTCTGCTCTTCTCAGAATCAACCTCCTCTCTAGCTGCAGGCTCAGTAGAAGTCACACATGGTGTCAAATCATCGAACTCTACCCCAATCAATATATGACTCCGAGGGATCTGTATCATACTCACAAAACTCTGTCTCGCGGTCAAGAATCGTGTCTGTGGCCTGAAATGTATCCTGGACTAGGAATGCGCTCTCCAAGCTCTCCTCTGCTGGTGTCTCTGCATCAGCGAACTCTGAAGGTGAGAGGATGGCCTGTGCGACTAGATCTGCCCAGACTCGTCATCTGTAATCACGAAGTCACAGTTCTGGTGGATGTCTCGCCCTGCCTCTGTCATCTGCTCTGAATCTGTGGTCGGCTCTGAGCAATCTGAATCTCTGTCTCTAGTCTCCTCGACCATCTCTATTTATATACTCTTGCCCTCTACGCGAAAGTACACCTTCCCGCTATCATGGTTGGACACTGCCTTGGCTGTGGCAAAAAACGGGCGTCCTAAAATGATGGGGGGTATCGGTCACAGACTCAGGGATCTCCATGTCCAACACAACGAAGTCCACGAGGAATTTCAGGCCCTGAATCGTGATGACAACATCCTTCAGCAACCCCTTCGGCCTCTTGACAGATCGATCAGCAAACTAAAGGACCGTCCTGCTCTGTCGGAGAGTGCCCAAGTCGAAGCGGTCGAGAAGGGCCGCCGGAAGTAGGTTGATCGAAGAACCGCCGTCTAATAGAGTGCGGTCGAACCTCTGCTCATGAATGTGGCATCTGACATACGGGGCTCCTGCATCTGGCCTCTTGGGTGGTAGAAGGTTCTGTATAGCGAAACAAGTGGCTCTAGTAAGCACATGGATCTCAGACTGATGGTTCCTTCTCTTCCTCCTAACTGTGGTCCTGTCTCTGAGTGATATCTGGAGTAGAGGGATGTGCTCCAAGGCCTCCTGAAGAGTCAACTGGATATAGAATCGATCTATCATCTACTGGCTGAACTCTATCTGGTGATTCTTTTTTGGATTTTCTATTTTCTTCCCCTTTGCCATGTGAAGTGCTCGTGGAAAGGGGATCATGGGGTCCTTCTCAGATGAAGCACTAGGAGAGGGCCTGGCATGCTCATGAACAACAGAATCCATACAAACATCATCAATCAACACATGTGGATCCGAAAATAACATACCCTTTCCTTTATTTCTAGAAACATCCTGAGATACATGTACATACGGAAAAACAACAAGACTAGCAGAAGTAGAAATGGTGGCCTCAGTACCAACCTCAGCATGTTGTCCCGCGACATCAGTACCGCGCTCTAGCTCAGCAATTGTGGTGGCGTCAGTACCACCTCCTCCATCTGGTGAAATGATGGCCTCAGTACCGTCGGCTGGATCAACGTCCATGGTGGTGTCAACACCACCGTCATCATCTCTCGCGACATCATTATTGCGCTCCTCCTCGTCTGGCGCTCCTGGTGTGGTGTGGGATCGTCGCTCAGACGAGGCGCCGCCTGCTGACATCCTATCGCTCCTAAGTGTGACAAAATCAGCATCAAACATGTATGCAGACAAATCACCAAAAGAATCACTAGGAGTGGTAATCTCTGTGAACTCTACCTGCTCAGACTTCCTCTTCAGGTTGTTCAGATTCGGCTCAATCTGGGCAGGGTTGGCGACCTTCCCTCTCACTATCTCCTGCATCTCCTGGAGGAACTTGCCCATCTCCCGTCTGAAGGTAGCCTGCTGCTCAGTCATGAGACGGGCTAAGTCATCTAAGGCGGGGTTCTCATAGGCTGGTCCATGAGAACCTAACGGGTGGCCTCGCTGGTAGTGAGGTTTCTGCTGCGGCTGGTGCGGGTGAGAGGGGTACTGCTGTGAATGATGCTGCTGCTGAGGAGGCTGATCACACCTCCAAGAATGTCCCTGCTGATAGGGACGAGGACCATACTGCTGATGTGGCTGGAATGGCTGCTGCTGGGAGACTGAGGGCTGCCAGTGCTACTCTTGCTGATGGCCGTACTGGCCACCCTGAACGGGAGGCTGCTGCTGGGAACTGGCACCTCCGGTCGACCAACGGAATTCGGCATGGTCTCGTCGGATACCGGGCTGGGGTCGGTCATACCAAATCCCGTTGACATCCATCAATGGTTCCGGCTCGTAGGAGGGTGGCGGGAGTACTGCCAGAGGCTGATCCGGCTGGTAGACCACCATCTGAGTGTATGGGGATGGTGGCGACTGGTAGTATGGCTGCGGCTACTGGTACGGCTCCGCCTGTACAAGGTGAACCTGTCTCGGCTGATTGAAGCACTGGGACGAGCTGCCGCTGCTGCTCGGATCTCCTCGTGCTTGAAGACGAGGCTGAGAAGCCGTCTGTGCCTCCTAGAGACACATGACATGTGTCTTCAGATCACTCAGCATCTGTGCCATCTGATCCATCTGAGATATGCTCTGGCACTACTTCTTCTCTATCAGCTCCATCCGGTTCAGCTTCTCGCTGATGATGCCCATGTCGACGGCTGTGGACTCAGCTTGTGCGGCTGTCGCTGACGAAGTAGAAGGAGCGACGTCGACCCGTGCTATCCTCTGAAACTGCACGGACTGTGGCTGGGGGTATCCCTCAGTGTAGAGTCGGGTCTGGGACATCACTGTATAGTTCTCGGCCATCTCCTCGTAGATGGCCCAGACCTGATCCTCATCCTTGGCGGAGTAGGAACCACCACAAGAAGAGTTCACCAGGCCCTGCAGCTCTGGTGTCAACCCGCAGAAGAAGCTCTGAACTAGGTTTGGCTTCATGATGTCATGGTGCGGACATCTATCAGTCAACTCTTTGAACCTCTCCCATGCCTCATGGAACTGCTTGTTGGGGAGCATGGAGAAGTTGCTAATCAGGGCCCTCGCTGCATTCGTCCGCCCGAGTGGATAGTACTTGTTCAAGTACTCGGTGCGGAGCTGCTCCCAGGTGTAAACAAACTTCCCCAAATGCTTCAGCCAGGTGGCTGCTCTATCTGCCAGTGAAAAGGACAAGGCGATCATCCGGATGGTGTCCTCATCCAACTGTCGATCGTGGACGGTGCTGCAGATCATCAGAAACTCCTGGAGATGAAGATGGGGCTCCTCAGTGGCGAGCCCATGGAAGCGGGGAAGAAGCTGAAGTGTGTTGGGGGGAACTTGAAGTCCCCCACGATCGCCGGAAGTACCACCCAACCGTGTGTCTGAGTCGATCCGAGGTTGTGCAACTCCTGCATCGTCTCGGCTGCTCTACTGCTGCTGCGGCTACTGGCTGATCGGGTTCCCTGCGTCCATCAGCTCGCGGCTGCTCTCTCTGCTCTCAGATCCTCTCCATCTCTCTCCTCATCTCCACCATGAAAGCCCCCTGGTCTTGTATCTGTCTCTGCATCGTCTCAAGGGAGGCTAACATGGTGGTGTTGATCACACCCTGGTCCAGTACGTATGTGGTCGTCTCTAGCCTCGGACCATCGGTGTGCTCCTCGCTGCTGGCCATGGTCTCTGCAAAGGCAAAAGACCCAAACTCAGGTGCTGAAATATCATCTGTCTGTCGACTCGCATCTGGCACTAGCATCTCAGGACATAAAGAAGGGTAGTCAAGGGGGAACAGGGCGGAATCGAACTCGAGTTCAGAGAGCGCGTCTGAGCTCTCACGGACCAACCTAGATGAGTGGGCTGGACTGCTGAAAAGCGATGCATCCAGAGGCTGCCTAAGGGACCTCCTGCCCATCATCTCGATCTGATGAGTCTGGCGGATGAGATCTGGAAACAAACAAGATGAGCAATACAAACCCCGAATTCACCTACTCCACGCTGAGCTAAAGATCGTAAGAGCTCGGTCAGTTATCTTGTCGATTTTATTTAGGTGATCATGTCAGGATATCAGAGCGGTTACGTGACCTGATAGGAATCCAATCCGCCAACCAGACTGTCCCGTATAAAAGGTCGGTAGTCTGATCGGGGCTCGGATGTGGCTCTAGCCTAGTGTGCGGGTCACTCTCTCGCGCAATCAAACCAGACAATGAGGGGGTTGCTCTCCCCAAGACAGATTTTTAAGTGAAGTGTCTTTTAGGGTCAAGTTTGTTTAGCAGTCTCAATTATATATTTTTTGGTTTTTAGGTATTTTTCAGATCAAATAACGTCTAACGATTTTTTCGGTTCTCCTTATTATTTTAAGTCCAAAACAGGGGGAGAAGACGAAAAAGCCGATGCGTATGCATGCAGAGTAAGAAATGTGTACCTGACTCCAACAGTCTACATGCAGGGTGATCCGCGTATAAATAAAATATTGAATATCAACTACCTATATGATGCACGCGAAAAACGACCCTAAACAAAGCAGTTCTACTCGTGAAGAACAGTAGCCGGGTACTCCAGCCTAGGTTCGGAGTCCTATCTTGGGAGCCACTCGGTGACTGCCACAACAGATCCTGCACGCATTGTATATGACTCCTCAAGGTATGTGGACCAGAGTTCAAATAAGCCGGCTTTTTCTTGGTGATTTAATTAATTAAGTTGAATTATCGATCTATAGGAAAAAGCAGATAATTAGGGTTTTGGCCTTAATTAATTACATCACAATCAATGAAAACTCCTAAGCTAGGGTTGAAAACCGTGTAAATCAAATAAGCAGTAAATAAACGGTCAAAAATCTAGAAAACCACGAAAAGCTATGAAAATCTCGATGAGGTCCCCCGAGCACACCGGTGCTCGGCGAAATAGACCCCGAAATGTCAACCAAGTCTCAGTCCAAGTCCCTATATTATTACAATAAAATAATTCTACTGAAAATAAACTATTCTAAGTCTACAGCTATCCTACGGTTATTTCGCAGCTATTCTGCAGCTCCTGAACTTCGACTCCTCCTCCTCGCGCTCTTCTGCGGCTTCGTAGAGAAAGAAGCCGCCTCTGACTCCCGCAGTTGCGTCGGCTTTCGAAGAAGCCACCTTGTTCCTCAGGCCTTTGCAAGAAAGAGAAACAAAAGTGTGTCAGTCCATAAAATATATAAAATGAATCAGAGAAACAATATATCTACATGTATCTACAAAAAGCCGCGAAACGAAAAGCCACGGAAAAATCGAAAATGACTACTAAGCCGTGCTCCCCGACAACGGTGCCATTCTGAATGACCGAAAGATGCCACAAAATCTGAGTAAAGGTAAAAACAAGGGTCGTTGCGACCTGGATCTCGCGGTTCGATCAATCAAGAAAATATGATAAGGAACCACCAACAGAGATAAATCAATCAATAAAAATCGAGAGCGGTCCTCGCTATTTTATTAACCTGGTATAGCGACCAGGGTTGAACTCAAGGAGCATGGGATGGCCTCCGGCCTACGAAGTAGTCAAAAATCGAAAAATAAAGAGAAAATGTTTTTGGTGGATTTTTATGATTTTTAAATGTTTTTGTATTTTTGATTTTATAAGAAAATGAGAAAACAAGCAACACCAACAATTATTAAAAACACTGAAAAATATACAGAAAATTCTAATAAAAATATTTTTATATTTTTAAGGTTTTTAAGTGTTTTTTTAGAATTTTTTCAATTTTTATTTTATTTTATAAAAATCAAGAAAGAGGAAAAATAAAGGCTACTGTGCAGCCAGACTTGAAAGATCAATTAAAAATTTATAATTGATCTATAAAAGTCTGGAGGCAATTTTTATGAAAAGTATATGTAAAAACTAAACAACAGAAAAAGAGTTTGTATTTTTTAATTTTTATAGAATATTTTAGAATTTTTATAAGAATTTTAGGGTTTTGCAATGTTTAGGGGTTTTATAAATCCAAATAAGCTCAAAATTGGATTAAAGCTAGATAAGAGTAAAACTACTTATCCCTAATTTTTTCAGAATTTTTGAAGAAGTTTTTATATTTTTCTTTGATTTTTGTTTTCAAACAGTAACAAAAATGCATGTTTTTGATTTTTTAAAAATAATAAAAAGCCTAAAAAATATACCAAAAATTTAGGGAAACTTTTACATAGTGGCAGGAGCCACGTATCCAAATTTCACCTAATTTGGATTTAATTTGATATTTTATTCAATAAAAACAAGGCACACAGTACACAATGTCCTAAATGCAACGAAACATAATTCCAATGGCCAATCAATAGCACGTGTAAAAAGCTCAGGGGCCAAACTTGCAAAAAGCCCAAAACACACGCGCAACACACGTGATCCAGACACAGAGGGGTATAAGTGTAATTCCTATTTATAAAGATGCAATCAATAACACATAGGAAACGCGGGATGAAATATGCAAATAACCCAAATCCTTACGTGTCGACGCAGGTGGCTCACATATACAGGGACTAAAATGCAAATAAATTAAACATCAAGGTCCAATGTGCAAAATATCCAAAAAAACAACTACACTAAATATTTACAGGATTAAACTATAAATGCAATAAATAGAGGGGCCTAAGTGATATTACCCCTTTATTATGATCCGAGGGACGAGGGGGTGCCACGTGTAGATCCAACGGCTGAGAAGCGAGGACACCCCTTTGTCGATGATCGGTCCAGATCGAGCCCAGATGAAGATCGGACGGCTTCAAACTCCTCACGAACAGATGGACACGATCTATACTGTCGCGAGGGGGCTGATCGGACGGTGAAAGAGGGTCCTAGAAGAACTCGAAGCCAAGCTCCTGTGCTTGGGACCTTCTTCGGAGCTGCTGAGATATGGAGAAGAATGCTAGGACCCTTCCGCAGCTGGTAGGCGCCTCCGATGAGGCCGAGACGCTCGGGGGAGCTCCGACGACGGCGGAGGAGCCAAGCTCCTGTGCCTGGACTACTGGACCCTCAGATGGGTTGCGTTGACCTGAAAAAGGGCACAGAAGAACTCTAGGGTCGAGGGCAAAGTGCCTCGACCCAGTTAGGGGTGGAATGGGTGGTCAGATGAGGGCGAAGCGTGGTCTCCGACGAGGTGACGGCGGAGGAGACTCGAGATCCTGCTCCGAGGCGAGACAGGTTGATCGGATGGGTGAAGAATGTGGGTAGGTGTCTCGCGAAGGTGAATCAGTGGTCCGATGATCGAATAGATGAGCGAGATGGCGTGAATTAGCCGGCGACTGCCGGCGGCGCAAATAGGGCATAATTGAAAATCAAGATAATCTAGAGGGTAACGAAGCTACCTGGTGATCGAAGTCGACTGGGGGTGAGTTAAGGAAGCTCATGGGTCTTAGCCTCAAGGGGTCGTCGGGTCCCGAGGCTCAGGCGCACCTCGCGGCGGCGCACGGTGATGGGAATCGCCGGATCAGTGGCTGGAGACACCTCCTCCTCACTGCGACACCTTCGTTCGATAGTTGTCACTCTATGAAGGAAGGTGGAGGTCCTGGGATAGAAGGGCGGAGCCAAAGATGGTGTGAAATGTGCGACGGAGGAGAGGTCTTATAGTGCTAGGGGTCCGGCAAGGAGGAGTTGGGCAGGGTTCAGTGAAGCACTGATCACTAGGAGAAACGCCGGGCGTGGATCACGGATGTGAGAACTTCAATCGGGGCTCGGCGTTTAGTTATTTGGAGATCGGATCACGCTGCAAAAAATTTGAGAAATCGGGTCAGGGGCGAGATCCGCGAACCAAGTGGTCCTGGGGGGAGAGGTGACCGAGGGTCAACAATCCCCCATGGACCAATGGGATTATTCCATTTTTTATTTCTTTGTAAATTCAATTAAAATTAGTAAATGCTTTTATTTCAAAAAAGTTAAAACATGAAAAATGTTTATTATTTTTAAAATTATTTTCTAGTGATTTTATTTATTTTTTTGAAAATGAAATAACATATTTACATTATATTATTATTATATATAGGTATACATACATCTATATTTTTTATTTTTATTTTTATTTGTTTATTTTGCACAATTTATTCCAAATTTATATTTTATTTATTTATAACATAAAATTTGGAATAATAAGGTATTTTATTTTATTTTTATGATGTATTTACATGGGTTAAATAAATATGTGTGTACATATGTACATGGTATATATGCAAGGTGGGAGATGATTTTTATTTTTGTTTTTATTTTCTGATTTTTATTTTATTTTATTTACACCATAAAATATGGAGTATAAAAATATAATTTTTATTGAATTTATTGATTATTTACAATGAGAACATAAATAGACATTTTATTGTATAAACATGGTCTATGTACATGGAAGAGAGAGATTTTTATTTTATTTTCCTTTTTATTTTATTTTTCCCATTTTATTTTATTTTTAAATATATACAAAATGTGAGAAACACTTCTTATTTTTATTTTAAGGAAAATAAATTTATTTACACACATGGGGTATGTACATACATGAATGACCTTATCTCTCTCTACTTGGATTCTTTTGCGGTCAGGCCCATGCTGAGCCCTCCCTTGGGATTAGGTCACTCAATATTTATTCTAAATATTTCCCTCTTTTTCTTGTGTTTCTTTATTCCTTTATTTTTACTCAAAAACATGCTAATTATGCATATTTACAAGATGCATGTGTTTTGACAATTTATGATATTTACACCTATTTACAGGGTATTTGGCTAAGGTTTCTAGCTAATATAAAGGAATAAAGAGTGATGAATTGGGATTCATCAGTTATCTTTTCGATCTTAATTTTAATTACACGACAAATATATCACAAAGTTATCGATCCTAAATTTGAGAGAGGTGGTTGTGGTGGATTGCAAAAAATTAATGTTTTCATCTAGTTGGTGGACCTAGGGTGGGTACTCAGATCACAAGTGGTATGCTTTTCTCACAAGAACATTTGCCCAATACGTCAAAAAATGCGACTTTTCCCTACATTCTCACATAGCACCAAAGATTTTTGCTTCTATCATAGAATTTTATATGCATGTGAACATGTGCCAATTACCACGATGCAATCAAATAATTATTAAAGTTTATATGCTTTCGCTCGAATCATCGTGGTGATCCTTAAACTTATCTTCTTATGTGATCAAACACGAATTTAGTGGCCTTTGAGTTAGGTTATCACGAAGGGAGGAGATCACAGAAATGATGCGAATAAGAACTCTTTTTTATTTTTTATGATTTAGTGAGGTGGTGATATCAAGGTGGTTAGTTGAATGGTGTGGAAAAATAGAAGTCCGGACGTTACTTATCAAGGAAAGTGACTGAGACCGAAAAATAATGGATTGTCATGTGATGACTCCCATACCTTGCTCACTAGTCAGGATTGTACCTAGAGTTGAGAATATAGAGCTAATTGCTAGTATTTATACATCAGTCTAGACACTTATATAGGCTATTTGCTTAATTTTTCTATATGCGCAGGTACATCTTTTATATAGTTTTTATAAATCAAGCTGCTCGGAACCAACATCACTATAAGCTTGCTGTGTTCGTCGGTCAGGGGAGTATTCCCTTGTTTGTTGGATACAATTCGATCCTTCTACGACCAAATTTCAATTTATTGGAAAGCATATTACACCTTGTCGAGCATCCTTATGAAAAAATTCATTTGCATATATGTATATACAATATTTCATTATTTTTCGTGATATTGACCATGTTTCTGATCCCCATTTGCATTTTAGTAGGTGGGTCTTGTATTCGAAGTTACCTAAAAGAGTATATTACACCATTTCTAATGTGTGAAATTCTAATGATTGTCGTGTTCTGCATGCTGGATCTTCTAATATTCTATGTTTTTATGCTAATCCGTATGTTGTGTAGAGCTATGCATCTTCTATTCGTTGGTACCAAGCTTTTCCTATGTAGGGGTCTTATGCAGTAAACGCCCTACGAGCGGTCATCCGTCGTCATCATTGTCAAAGGGGGCTCGCGAAGCTTCCGGGAAGAGGGGTAGTCTTACAACATAATCAAATGCAAGAGAAAATTAAAACTTAAAATGCATAAGTTAAAAGGATGTTCAAGATGCCTACACTCGCCATGCATGCACTTCTAATGCTATATCCATAATATTTTGTCCTCCTGATGATGAGCAGATCAAGAAATGATGGAGAAATGTAATTACAACTTTTCTACTTAAAAAATACAAGTTAACTATATATAAAAGAAAAGAGAGAAATGATGAGGTTGTTTTTTGTCTTTTCAAAGTTCAAGTACCGGTATGTGCTCCTTTTGTAGCCGATAACGGACAAGAGACAATGCATGACGCATGGCAGAGATGTACATGACTAGGTTGATGGGGAGAGTTAATGAGAGAGAGAATCCATCATTGACCCAATTTAATAACCGAATGTTAGATGTCCTATTTTATATTCCATTTATTTTAGATATGCATTTCTTTCATTTTATATATATGTTTTTTATGATATAGGTATGACATTCATATATAGTTAATCTTAACCATTTTAATGCTCATGTTAAATCATTTTTGTTGGTATATACCATGTTGGTAAGTATCTTTACATATCTATATTGGAATATGAATTACATTATAAACATTTATTACGAAGTACATGAACATATTGAATTTATTAATTTAATGATACTCATATTACATATATAATATTATGATACTTATTATATAAAATGTTTTAATACCATATTTAGCAATCAACTAAGAGGAAATGCAGATGCATATATATGTTAAAGGATATATCAATTAAGATTTACTTGTATTGATCATTTAAGTTCTCATGTCACATATGTACTGATATAAGGTGGTTTCCCAAGAGAAATTTATTTTATTATTTTATATTATTGTTATTTTTACGGATTTATTTTTTTGTGTCTTTTTAAATGTAAATTGTGCGTAACATGAATGAATACAAGAGATATACTTATTTGCAAGATTAGGTGAAACATGAGCGGAACCAAGAATTTCATCAAGGAGGGGCCGAGTATACAACTATTATGAATGCTCAAAAATGGAAAAATCTATGTATTTTTCCAACGATATTTTTATATAAAATTAATATTTTAAAATGAACCTCTTTCAATCTTGATAAACGTAGAATTTAAATCTATTATTTATGTTAGAGTTTCAAATAGATTGGTATTTTCAGTGGCTATTTTTAAAATTTGTTAAATATAACAATTTAAGCCTCTCTAAATCAATCTTAAAAAGGCTAAATTATCAAGTGAAATTTTGAACCAAAAAAGTTCTTGGTTAAAAGGAAATAATAAAATTTATTTTATTTACAAGGAGTATTAAAAACAATGGGAGAGATAAATTAACTCAAATACAATTTTATATCAAATTATTTTGATACTTTGGATTGGATAAACTATATAAAAGAAAGTAAAATTGATGAAGATAAGACTCAATCTTTGATCTCCAAAGTAATTGTCATACCACTCAACCACTTAACCATTTAATGATTTTGCACTCTCTCTAATAACATTAATTATAAAACGATTGAGGAGGGCCCTATTAAAAATTTAATACATTATACAAATGACATATAATAATCATGGGGAGTCATGACCCCTACATAATATATACTAGTTCCCCCCCGAGGTGAAATATCATGCGGATGTGATTAGATTTTCCACAGTTTGAGCAAGTTAACACACTCAATGTGAGATTCATAAACACCCTTCTCAAATAATATGCAAAGGTATATTGTGATGCTTGGGGTCCAAACTTCCCGATTTCGAACTCGAATCTAACCCGACTCGGGTCTGCGTAACCAGATAAAAAATCTGATCAATATCGAGTAAGCTTGAATCGATCCGCAGGTAGTGGATCGGATCATGTTCGGGTGCGATGACCCAAAAATAAATAGCATTGTACGTCACACTACAAGAAAAACAAGTTGTGGCTACAGAACTATGGACACGGATATGGGGTTTGTGGTCACAGAATTGAGCTCTAGCCACGACACGTCGTGGCCAGTAGTCATAGCTACATGTCTTGTCGCGAGAGTTCTCTAGCCACGAATATGTCGTGGCCACTACAAGTGGCCACGGAACTTATTGTGGCCACAACTCTTATATGAAGACTTTGGCCACGGATTATGGCTACGAGAAACTAGTGGCCACAGAATTATCGTGGCCACAAGTTTCCGTAGACACATTCCGTGACCACAATTCATTTTTCTTGTAGTATCATATCGCAGAAAAGTCGCAATACAGTCCGAACAATAATGTGAACGAAGATCATCACTAATCCTCTCTCAACGAATCAAAACCAACGGAATCGATCGTTTGTTGATTGGAGGTCATTTGACCAATTTTTATCATAAAATTTAATCATGAATCGAAAATATATTTTCCCGATTTTTGAACTCAAATTTTATCGGAAAAATATATGAACATTGGACTCATTTTGATCGTCACTTTGAGACGATGAAAATGGGTCATTACACACATGAATTAGACATTCGGAGTGTTAATGATGATGAATTAAGCATTTCATCAAAAATAGAAATGAAAATAATAATAATAGTATATAAATTAACACAATACACACTACCATAGAATTTACCTTTATCGATGTTTTGAAACATATTTCAAGGTTTTTTCTGATGTCAGAAGACCGCTATTCATATGTTAAAAACATCCAAATCAAATATCAGGCTCGTCTTGTCGGAACAGGTTTTAAAGGATGTTTTAAAAGAACGTCCATACATCCACATCTTCGAATACGTTTAGTAACGTCTGCGAAAAAAGATGTTTTGCACACGTTATTTTGGAACGTCTACAAATTAAATTTTTTTACATTGTTAGTAAACATCTGCATAGAATCTATTTTGATGTCTATAACTTTTAGTCCAAAATCGTGTTTTATGGTCATTTTTAAATATCATCCACACATAAATTTAGAAGCGGACATTAATAAACATATTTGTATACTGTATGTGGACGTCTTTTAATATCAATCCAATGTTTATGCATAATTAGCTATATAAGGGCATATTATCAATCAAGGTTTATCAGTTTCTAAAGAAGCTTTATTAGCATGAGAAATAATCAGATTACATTAATAACCAAATATTAATGATTTGTATTCGAGCGTAAAAAGATATCGTGCAAAATTAACTACAATTGTGGATGTAGTATGACCGAAGTCAGAACTAAGTCATACATTAACATATCAAAATAAAGTCGAGTATGAGCATGATTACAAGAAAGTCCAAAGTATTTTTAGTTCATTCAAAAACTCAAACCAAAAGTACATTGAAGATGTATAAAGCGAATCAAAATATCTAAGTATCTTCTTTAGTCTCTTCATCAGGATCAACGCCATCGGATCTGTTTCCTCTATCGTCCTTGAGAAGCATTTAATAAAGAATAAGTAGATTAGACAGGGTTAAAGAAGATATATTAAAATGATCATACTTTTTAAAATAAGTACTATAGAATGTAAGTGCAGAAAGAGGCAAATGCGTCTCATATGTTAACGGGTAATTCATAAAATATGCTACTATTCCAATTGCTATTTTATCCTGAAGCTCTACCAACATCTTCTTATTAATTGCATCTATCTATGACTTCAAATCTAGCACTTCCTATTGAAGGAATGTCACATTCTTTTCATTTTCGACCTCTATTTTTCGTCGCTCTTCCGCCACCCTCTGCTCAGTTACATCATCCGAAATGGAAGTAGACCTACGTCGCCCTCTTCCTTTAGGCACATGGCCTTGCTCCCTACCAATGAGAGAATCGGATCATCCTTCATTATGTAGTAAAATATTATATATTTCAGTATTAGTAGTGAATTGTCCTTCCTCATAGATTGTAGCATGCATTTCTACCATGACAATCTATAAAAGAGTATAATAATAAAAAAATTATAAATTGGAACTTTAATTTATATTATTCATATAGACAACTTACATATGTTTGTTTAGCTTCAGGTGTTGACCAATGTCCACGCTACCCTACAATTTCATCCAATTATGCCTGCCCTTTTATGCCAACACTGAACTTTGCCTTTTTGAATAAGAATATCTCTCCACACATTCGACCATCGAATTCACCATGAGATTTAGATGATCAAGGAAATTAAAAGAATTACAATAATCAACATATCTAACAATAAATGAATTAAAAAGAACTCCCTATGTCTTGCTGAATTACTGCGTATGACTTTGATCCAGTAGTGGAAAGATTTCTAACATGTTCTTCTGATGCCATTCCTATTTTTTATATGAATAACCCATAAAAGAAATATTGACATTAATTATAAACGTAAAGATATTATCTGACAATAAAATATAACAAACTTTCAATTACAAATTTACTTAATGATCTGGCTCTGTCCATATTTCAACAATGACATTTCAAAGTTCAACCGGTACATTTTGGGGCCTAGCTGCATCTCCTTTCTCTTTCCATTCTTTCTTTAAATTATATCGACACTCCCTAAGATGCTTTGTTAAATGATGATTAATTACTTCTTTTACTCTTCTGTCGGTATCAAATCCCTCGATATTAATCAAGCTCTATACAAAAAAATAACAACTTAAAAAATAATAATAACAATTTAAAAGAAACACGAAGTTAATTACACACATTGATTCGAGCATACACACACCGAAAATCAGTGTCTATCGGAGCTATGAAGTCTCCCGCCAATTGGACATCCCCAAATCAGTTGTAGGTCTTTTGCTTGCTTGACGTTCAACGGTCTACCTTCTTCTAAATCGATATGGATAATCCATGTATGCCCTGTAACTTCTGCATGTTTGGCCAATATGATACATCTTGACTTTCTCCTTCGTCACATTGTATTTAATATAACACAATTCATGAAATAATTTAAGTATCATAATGATAAAAAAATAAATTATTCACCTTTCTTCGGGAAAGTAGGTGGTCCTTGACCTGAGCGTAGTGTAGTATACATTATAGATGCATGAAAACACTTGGATGGTGGTGCATGTGTCAGTGGTGCTTGAGATTGACTACGAACAACAGGTTCTAATTGACTGCTCCTACGTTTATCTTTCTTTTGCCTCTTGTCGAATGTGAACAGTGAAGACATGCTTAAAATCCAGAATAAAAAATATCTAGAGTTTAATTACATCCTACTATCAAAACAAAATATAACGACAAATGAAATAGTCTATACAAATTGCAGAAAAACAATACAAATCAATGACAAGATCCAAATTACAATTCAATTGTAACCTCCACAAAAGTTCAAGCACCAATGTTAAAAAGACTAGCAATCGTGAGCAAATCTGTTGGTCTGTATATGCACGCGTGTTGCACTCCCTATGAGAGAATGGTGCAGGACTGACCACATATCAATGGACATTTCTAATTTTATCATTATAAATGAACCTAACAAATAGTAATGCAGTTGCGGAGCTTTAGGTATAACATAAATATCGAATTCGAAGTTTCTATTGAATTAAACCAGTAACATATGTAATAAATGGGTTCGACAATGCCATTTTATAATATATAATATACTCACATCTTCACATTTTTATAGGCATCCACTAGTGAAAATACAATCAATCATCCACACATCAAATGCAATTAACGGATATAGAAATCAACAAGATTCTGAAAAGAATGTCAAATTCAAGGTTATATCATTACTCGGTTTGCTCAGAATAAATTTTAATCAATATAATTTCAAGGCATCAACTCAAGAAAGAATTGAATTATATCAACAACACTAGCTCTATAGATATCACTAATTGGAATATGTTGTACCTTTTTAACAATATTGCTACGCATCATACACCATGAAATGGAACCCTTTTAAAAACTTATCGTCAATCCAAAATTCTTGAACCAACAACCCACTTGATATCCAACAAAGAGACACAAGAAAACAGTACTTTAATCAAACTCAAAAAGTATACCATTAGAATATCTAATATTTGATGGCATAAATGTCAATATCTTCTATTGGAATATGTGAATCCATATAAGCACTAGTTGATGACATTCTTCTGTTCCCATTAGTAATAGAAAAACACATCGTACTTCTCATGAATATAACGAACAATTGTTGAGGTGGTGGAAATGTTAGAAAAAATAAAGGACATTATTTATCAAAATATTATTTATTGATGGCAACTCAAATTTGTCATCTATAGTTTTTTAAGCTATTGATCCAAATCAACATAGGGTATGGATATGACCTCGTGATAATAAGATTAGATCTCTTGTTAATGTGATCTAGGAAGACAATGCATATACATGCATTCAACAAACCTACAGATCCACCCACATCAGGATCTTCTTGCTCCACATTATCCATAACAGGGGCCCCCAACAACAACAACATGCAGAGAACCTCCCCAAAGCAACGAGCAGAGGAAGCCCGTCAGCTGTCACGGAATGACGTTCCTCGCACTACCTACGGATCTGCGTAGGTGGAGGAGGGTCCCCCCCGATGGTGCAACGATGCTCAACGACGTCCCTGGATATCAAGGAAATGCTGCTCGGAATACCTCTCCCCAAATGCAACACGCCCTCAAGTCATATAACCTGCAAACATGTCCTTAAAGAAGACAAAACCATATATCTTACCTCCGACATCCAACGAACATGTTGTCAAGAGCCATGATTTCCATCGCTGAAGGAAGACGAGAAATCGTCTTAGGAGGGAATGAGCTTTTGCCTTGGAAGGAAAAAAGGGTTTCTAGCAGGTTTATTGGGTCTTGGAGTTAGAACGATGAGAACTCATTTTTTAGAATGTAACTAGATGTTTCATCCAATAACGTCCAACTATATATTCTATATATGGCCATTAACAATGCAATGTCGATAGAGATTATATGTATCGATGTTAAGACTACGTCTACTTAAACTGGACCTGGGCAAACATTGTTGGAGCAATAATATCATCTAAAGTTGATGAATCTCCATTTCATCACCTTTATTCTATCGTTTTGACCTTAAAAACCCTAACTATTGCATGTAAATAGCCCTAATTTGTACAAATTAACATTCATTCTTTGTTGTATAAATATTGTATAAAATAATGTTTTTAATGTCAAAATTATAGAATAAAGAAAAGAAAAAAGAATAAAATACCAACAAAAGGTATTTTATGATCCTAATCCCCGAGACCTAGGCATCTTGATGACTAGGTTGACATGGAATAAAGTAGAGGGAGATAAGCGCCAATAATTCATTAAAATTCCCATTTTAATTCATTTTTGGAACTAATTTTATTTTTCACTTTCTATAATTGAATAAAGAAACTTTGTATGTAAAAGTTGTAGATAATAATATATAGAAAAAAATTAATTTCATACAAAAATAATATACAGTGTATAAGTTATACTCGAAATAAGATTCCAAAATCTCAACTTCCCAGACATGTATCTCCCAAATAAAAAGTCAAATGCATCAAAATCACCTTTAATTGTATATAACTTTTAATAAGCTATTTAATGAATGTAGTTTCATATTTTTTGACGCTAAGGTGTGAAAGTTAGGTTTTGGACCCCTTTTGTACAATATACCTGAATAAAATATTCATTTTATTTATTCTTTATTATTTTTATAATTTTGCAAATATTATTTATAAAATATGTACACATTAAAACTAAAATAAAACCGTAACTAAAACATTAAAATAAAATATGTATATAAAATACATAGATGAAATACCTATACATACATATATATAATATACCTATTTATTTAAGTGTAAATATTACATCAAAAAATAATAAAAATATATTTATGTGCATAAAAATAATTTTTAAATATATAAAATAAGAAAATAAAATAATAAAATCAAAAATACAAAATAAAAATATAATACCTAAAATACAGGTAAACATACATATAAATAAAACCATAAAAATGAATTTTTCAATAATAAGATCTAAACAATAAATAAAAATAAGAATAAAATACTACAGAAAATAAGTAACATATTTATTTTACAAATTTATTCTAGTAAAAGCATTTGTTATTTATCATGTAATATATAAATAATATTCGATTGGGATTTTCATGGTTGGTCCACGTAGACCAACCAGGATGCGACAAGGGTTGACTCCAGTCACCTCTCTGACTCGCTTGCAGCCTGTGTTAGACATAGGTCTTGATCCATTTTCTCGACTTTTTCCACACCAGTTCTTTCACCAATCGGCTTGGATTCCTTCACACTTTTTCCTCCTCGAACTATCTCCTATCACACGTGTGTGATTGCTTAGGTCGAGGAGCTTTGATTCGCCCCATCTTCCTCGATTTTCCCTAGACCTTCATCCACTTTTACAAAAGACCTTCTTCTTCTTCTTATTTGATTTTTTAAATCTTTTGGGCCCTCGTTGCTCCCTTTGGTATGCTCCAGATCGCAGGAGGGTAGCAACCTCCTCTCCAGCTGCTAGAGGCAAGTGAAGGAGAGATCTGAAGGAAGTTCCATCATCTCCGGCGTCCACTGCTTCCATGAGGTATATCTCATGGGTTAGCTCCGCTTGGGGTTCTTTTTTATGCTTTTTGGCTAGTTTTTAGGTTCTATTCTTATTCCTTGCAATTAGTATTAAGTCTTAATGTTTGTTTTTTCGTGATTTAATCGATTCGAAGTTCACTAGAGGCTAGCTCCGGTGAACCAATTCATTGTGACTCTGACTGTTTTCGACGCATTCGACTACCTCCCTTCCTTCCCTCACACTTCTTACACATCCTCCACCACTCCATTCAACCAAATCCACTGTGGATCTGGACTTCAGTTCCTCCACCGCCGCTCGCTGGAGGGACTCCATCCGCTTCACCTATCACCCATTCGACCCCCAGGAGCTCCCCGAGATTCGCCATTTTATCGCTAACTACTTCCATGTAAGAGCGGAAGAGAGAAACCACATTTGTAGGGTCTTTTGAAGTTCAAACAAACCTCTAGGACCCAAGCTTCATTGAAGCATCTCTGAGGTTTCTGGCCATTTTGATGAGGTCTACCAACTGCGGAAGCATTCCACGATCATCTTGCAGCATTCTGCATCCAAAGAATATGTAGGAATCACGAGATTTTGCAGATCAAGATGAAGGAGGCGATTGTTCTTCACGAGGAGTAGCAACCTTTAGATCGACCCGCGCCTCCAGATTAAGTTAGAGCCATCTGATGCTCCTCGCCTCCAGCCATCAGATCTATCTTGGAATTTAATTAGAAGCATCCATCTGCAAAGCGTCATCGCACAATCAGAGAAGGACACTGTATAAAAGACTCGATCTGAACCATCCGTCTCCACGTAGTGTTGGGTATTTTGCATAATCCACCCAACCACTATTTGTATTTACTTTTTAGAACTTAATTATTCATTTGTCGTTATATTATTTTTGTAATATTTGCAAAAAGACCACCGATTTTTCATATTTGCAATCGAGTCTAGTCCACGTTACCTCAAGTGCCATCCCACGTGTGGTGTGTTTTTGGTTAATTTGCATTGTAACCTGCCTGATTTTTATATTTTGTTTTGGTCTAGAAACTTTAAATTCCAGTTATATATTTTTTGTGAAAATTGCAACAAGGCTCTGGACGTTTATTTTAATAGCATATAAAGCCCTGCTAGTTCAGTAGTTTTTCTGTGCTTATTCCATTTCTTTAAAATATCATTTGTGCTCAGAAAATTCTCAAAAAATAGGGATAGGTGCTTGACATGGTCAAGATTCACTCAATAGTTTTATATTTTGATTTTAGGCATTGCTATTTTGTAAAAATCATTTTGAGTACATTTATGGCCTGTCTATAGTATAAAACCCATAAAAAATATAAAAAGTTTTTGAAAAATTCCAAAAAATATATTTTGTATTTATTCATTTTGCAACTCCAGAAACTAAAAACCTAAAAATCAAAAAGAAAATACATAAAAATCAAAAAGCTCTAAAATCTAGTTTAAAAAGATTAAATATTCCATAAAAATACATTCTTTTATCTCTTATTTTTATTTATATTATTATCTACCTATTAAAATTGATTTGAAGAACTTTGGACCTAATTTGTTATTTTTAATCTTCATTTCAATTTCAGGTATCTACTAAATCCTTGATTTGGGATATTTGTAACTTTAAAAATAATAAAAAATTAGCAAAATTCACTAAAAATCCCAAAAAATAGTATAAAATTATTTAAAATACAAAATATTTAGTTATGTATTTATTTATTTATAGTTATATTTATATTTATAATATTATATATTGTATATAATATCCTTATATATTATTATATATCTTTTCTAAAAAGAGAAAATAATACAAAATCTAAAATGTAAAAAGAAGAGAAAAACAGGAATTCAAAAATAATTAAAAAAGTATAAAATTAAAAATAAAATAAACAAATATAATATTAAAAACCCACATAAAAACATAGACAAGAATAATCATACAATCATTTTTGCACCTCAATTGCCTGATCTATACTTTTCTGCTCCATGTGTTTGACACTCTACATACTTGCACTATACACATATTTTGTAGAGTTAAATTAAAGAAATTTTAACTCTGCAGTTTTATTTCATTGCTTGATTTTTTGTGGGTTAATTATTGATTTATTAGGGTTTCTTTAGTGTTCAATACATCAATTGTATTTTCACCTCATGAAACTATACGACCATCGAAATTCCCTTGTCATCAAATGGCATTGTTGCCGGGAAGAAATTTGCGTATAGATTGGTTCTATTAGATTGTTTCTTCTTTGTCCATATTTATGCTTTATTTATTTTCTATTTATTTGATATTATTGTTGAATTTTCTAACCACTCTCCTTGTTTGGATTCGTTTTGAGGAACACGGATCGAGGGAGGAGCTCTTCTAGGAGCGTCCGCGCACCAACATGAGGCGCCTTTCTGACCTAGTGTGGAGCATGTTTTTCTAGGGAGGGAAAGTTAATGGAAAATATGTCGTTGATTATCTCCGAAATCACGCGTCAACAAAAGATTATTTTTTTATTTTTGCTACTTATTAACCTATATAGCGGACATGGTCGAACTCAGGGAGGCTACAATTCCCGAGGGTTATTCAATTAATCAGAAACTAATTAAAAGAAAACAGGAATCTCAAAGGACAACTATCCTTGGTTTTTTGTGATTTTTTTATCTTTTTATTATTTTATTTTTTTATTTCTATTTTTTTATATTTTCTGATTTTCAAATTTTTAGTGATTTTGATTTTGCAATTTTTTAATTTTCAAAAATAACGAACAATGTGATTAAACTCAAGAAATATAAACACCAACTCCTTTTGCAATTTTTTCAATTAGTCAAAAATGCTCAGAAAAGTCTAAATAAAATATTTTTGGGTTTTAAAAGTTTTGAAATGTTTTTGAGAATTTTTGTGGAATTTTTAGATGTTTTTGTATTTTTCTAAAAATTAAACAGTGAGGGAATAAGAAAATGTGCACAGCCTGGAGTAATTTACAACTTAAAAATATATTAAGTGCCCAAAACTCCTGGCAATTATTTTTGAGACAAACTAGAAGAATATATCTACAAACAGGAACTGAAATCGTAATTTTTGGATTTTTGTAGAATTTTCTGTGATTTTTATACGATTTTCGATGTTTTTTTAATTTTTTGGGGTTTTATAAATAATTAATTCGTGAAAATTGGTCAGAAATTAAAAGACAATGAAATACAATTACTCTAATTTTTTTAGAATTTTTGGAGCTATTTTCAAATTTTTATGAATTTTGGAATTTCAAGCAAGGGAAAATGGCACTATTTTTGATTTTTTAATAATAATAAATGAAGGACAAATGCAATGGAAAATTTATGCTAAGAAAATAGTCGCATTAGGAGCGTAGCACAATTTTCTCAAAATTTTTGGATCACAAATAACCTTTACTTCAAGCAAAGAGAGCACACAATTTATATTTCTGCAGTTTAGGGACAAGAATGTAATTACAGCAAAAAATTTTGGACTGAAATTAAAAAGTCGATGCTTTTGTCTCAAATAAATATTCAAAATAAATAGAGAGAACAAGATTCGCAATTTACCCAATATAGGTGCTTTGAAGGCTGGCAGGGACTTTTCTGTTGATTCTGAAAACTTTGGAGGCCGTATCTGTAATTTCCCCCAAATTAATTTGATCTGACGGGGACTCGTTTATAATATCAGAAACTTTGGAGGCGCAAGATCAAATATTCCAAGTTTTTTTATTCAAAAATCTCAAGGAAGCCCTAGGGCTTTCCTGCGTTTCTTGCAAAGGGAACCAAGGGGGCACCCGCCGCCCCTTCTTCTTCCACGCGGGGTAGCAGGCCGCCGTGCGTGCGGCGGAGGAGCAGAGGAGGTAGCCGCGGTGGGGCTTCGGGCGGCGCAGTGGCGGATGGAGGAGGCCGCCTCGGGCAGTGTTGGGATCACATGGGAGGCGAAGGGGCTCGAGATGTGGGCGGCGCTGCCGCCTTTCGTGGCGAACGGAAGATGGGCGCGGGAGGCGCCGGTGACGGAGAGGCCGGGGCCGCACGGGAGCTCAGCCGCAGGAAGGTGGTGCCTGGAGGGGAAGTGCGGCGGCGACGAGCCTAGCCACAGGGGGCTGCGGTGACGCTGCCGACTTTGGTGGAGGCACAAAGTGCGGGCGTCGATGGTTGTGGAGGAGGCCGGCGGTGGCGTTGGAGAGGTTGGGGCCGCGCGGGGCCCTGCGGCGTCGGAGGGAGTTGCAGGCGGGGCTGGGCGCGGCGGGGTGCCGCCAGGCGCGGCGGCAACGGGGGGCGGCGGGGCTTGCTGACCCTGCCGCCTGCCGTGGAGATATTTTTTGTGTTTTTTTATTTTATCTTTTTTTTGATTTTTTATGGATTGTAAACTGTAAATGATAATAAAAAAACTTTTTTTTGTATTTTTTTGAATCCGAAAATAAGAAAAGAAAGAAAGAAGATTTTTTTATTTTTTTTATTTTGTAATGTTTCCCTGCAAAACAAACGTTAGATAGAATAGAGATAATATTTTTTTATTTTTTTATTATCCTACAAAACAAACGTTAGAAATAAAGGAATTTTTTTATTTATCTACAAAATTGGAAAGTGAATGGGGATTCGGTGAAAGTGGAGGATTCGAATCCGGTCTCAGGCCACCGTGCGTGGTCGGAGTTGATAGATCGTGGGAGATAGAAATCGAAGGCCGGGCGATCGAGAAGATGAGATGAAAAATCGAGTCAGGGCGGTTCAAAATCGTGATGAAAATTTTAAGATCTAGAAGAAAAAATGACGATGGAAAAATTGCGAAGACTAAACTACGATTAAACTAAGATAAAATGCGAAGAAAAATTTGGATCTCACCTTAGGAGTGGAAAATAGACCGTGATCGCCTCGACAAGGCCGACTCGCTGTCACCGGACGGCTTGGAGGCTAGGCAACTTTCTCGACAAAATTTCTCTCGGAGATCGGGCTCCTCTCTCTAAAGATTGATCAAGTTGGAATGAGGGGGATGGAGCCATATAAATAGAAAAGAGATGAAATTTGAATTTTTGATTTTTTTTGGATAAAAGATAAGAGAGATGAAAATTGAATTGGATTTTTGATTTTTTTTATGGATGAGATAACAAGAGAGAAAGTAAAATAAAATAGAAGAGAGATAAAATTATTAACTAAGTTTTTTTGAATTTTCGTCACTTTATTTATTAGAATTTTAAAATGTTATTTTTTTATGATGGTTAGTTAAAAATAACAACTATGTACATGTACTATATACATATATGACATTATATACAAGGATAAATAGGGAAATTAGCCTCTTTTTTGTTTTAAGAATGTTATTATTATTTTTTATTTTTGTTTTATGTAATTAGTAAAAATATTTACAAATATATATACAAATACAATATGCACAAAATACAATGGAAAATTGCACAAACCACCCCAGAAAACCGACTTTTCAACCGTAACTCCAAAAATTATGAAATCACAGTCATTTTGAAGATAATTTAATTTAGAATTCAATGGAAGTGATATTGATTCTATTTGAGATCATATGGAGCCGGAATTGATCTTTCAATTATTGCTTAGTGGCTTTTTCCAAGTGTGGCTACTTTTATTCTGTACATGTTTTAATTGTGCAATCATTTTTATTAATTAGGACGCATTTTTATTTACAACTTTGGTTTTGAATGTTATTTGATTTAAGGTCAGTTAAGGTACAAATAAATTAGCATCAGTTTCATACAGATATATACAAAATAAGTGAGAAACACATTTCTTTTGGATTTGAAATTTTTTGGTTGAGGACCCTATCTCCCCCTACTTTATTCCTAGTCGATCAGGTCAAGTCTTGACCTTCTCTCGGGGTTCGGGTCAGCCTGTACACAGTCTTCCATTTTTTTTCTTTTCTTTATTTTTCCTTTCTTTCTTTCTTTATTTATTTTAGGTAATAATTAGTAAGAAATGTACAATATTTACACACAAATGCAAGTTAGTAAGAATATGGAGTTAGCGTTATATGCAGGTGTTTTATAAGGGATTTTAAGCTAAAATAAATAAATAAAGATGACGAATCGCAGATTCATCATCCCCCTATGCTTTACCTTTGCTAGTCCCTTAGCAAACACATATTTGAAAGAATAAGTGAAGAAGAAAAAGAAAGGGAAAATAAAGAGAGGAGGACAATATTGAGTGTTAAACTTATCTTCATAAAATTGTAGTTTGGAGCTCTATCGGACCTTTGGATTATTGGTGTGTCGGAACTTCTGTGAGACTTAGAATTTTAAAACCAACAGCCTTCAAGTTCTACACATCATTGTCACAGCTTTGGCCCAAAAGTCATCTTAGATCGATCCTCTTCCCAAAGCATACCCTATGAACATTGAACAATCGACTCATGTGTAAGAAAATTTTTAGCTCTTCCCATCCAGAATGACGGACTACCATGCAAATCGCCTCTCCAATAACTCGTCCTCGGGGAGTCAGGTATTTCCTTCTAAGGTTTGTCGTGTTGTGTTCACAATCGAATTGGGGGAGAAGTTAGAAGAATGAGAAAAGAACTGGAGGGTGGTTAGTGTAGTCACCTCTCCTTGTGAAGCTGGCCAGTGTAGCCGAGTCTCCACCAAGATCTGCAGGTTTTCTTGAAGCTTGGACCTTTTTGGTTAGATATTTATTTGGTAGTAGCGTCTTTGTATTTGGAGTTTTGGTGGTTCTGCTTAGATCTTGTTGTGCCCATACGGATATAGAATCTTTTTTTCCGTACATGTTTTGGGGTCTTAGAAAAAAATTGTGCCCAGCCGTCCATCCCTTTTCCGAAGCTTTATTTCAACCCGTACTCCGGTCTTTAGATTTCCATGTTACCAGAAAAGAAACTCACACAGTCTTCCAACATCCTGTCTGAGTTGAGCTAAGTGCATAGTGCGGGAGTACAAATTAATTCGCTATTCCAGAGTTGTACCCAGAATGAAGAGACCAGGTTAGACACTAAGAGTCAAATGCTGCACATTGTCATGTGGAACTCAAAGAATTAAGTCAAAGACCTGAAGCTTCTAAAATCCTATTTCTCGGTGAAGTTCCTTTGAGAATTAGGTGGATTAAGGTCCAACTAAGATCCATTCTTCAATTTTATTCCAGACATAATTTAAAGATCAATGCTATCCTGAAAAATGCACATGCAAATGCAGAATATGAACAATGCAGAGTGTTTTTTTTTTGAAAAAGAATGATGCACATGTGAAAAGAACCATTTTTTTGTAAAACAATTTTCTAATTTTGAACTTTTCATGGATTTTTTTGAGGGAAAATGCAGATGTGAAAGAAAGCTTTTTTTATGCACTTTTTTTTGAATTATACAAATTTTTGTAGTTTTTGGTTTTGTAGTTTTTTTAGGGAGAAAGGGTTAGTAATATATACAAGTATATACAAGAGATTTTTTTGCTGTTGTTGTTGTTTTTTTTGTGTTTTTTGTGTTTTTTTTGTTTTGTGTTTTTCTCTCTCTCTCTCTCTCTTCCCATTTTTTTGTTTTGTTTTTTTGTGTTTTTTTTTGTTTTTGTTTTTGTGTTTTTTTTTGTTTTTTTGTGTTTTTTTTGTTTTATTTATTTTTTGTTTTTTTCTTCTTCTTTTTGTTTTGTCTTGTTTTTTGTCTTGTTTTTTTTGTTTTTTGTTTGTTTGTACAAGTGGATTTTATAAAATATACACATAACCCCCCAAATAAATGTATTTAAAAGTATGAGTTATGTCTAAAGTATATATACAATATATACGACACCCCCCCTATACGTAGCTCGAACTATGTCCTCATAGTGATTAGAGAGCGACAAAGGAAGACATAACTCGTGCTAAGCAAAGAAAGGTGAAAAGACTCCTATGCTACAACGACTCAAAGAAAAGATAAAATGAAGAGAAGTAGGTGATCCCCCCTATACTTAGGATCAAGTAATCCTAAGTATAGTGGAATGTACAAAGGGGAAAACTGATGAAGAGAATGTACAGACTCACAAAGACACGATATGAACAACATCACCCCCCTATACTTAGAGTAGAGTATCCCTAAGTATAGGCAACAACAATGAGGGTGATAAATAGGACGAATATGAACAACACAAATCCTTCACCCCCCTATACTTAGGATAAAGCACATCCTAAGTATAGCATATACACACACATACACACGGAAAAAGGGGTGACTGAAAAACGGGAGAAGACAGAGTGAAATGAAAGGATATATAAGAGGAGTGGATTTACAAAGGTTAAGAAGGTCGAAAACGAACCTTCTTGCGGGACCGCTGAGGTATGGATTTGACAAGATGTAGGTCGATATTGGGATCATCATTAGACATAAATTGAGTAGGATCGACCAAAATTATATCCTCAGCGGTTTCAGATTGAGCAAGCCTAAACCAATTATTGGAAGTAGTGTGGTCATGTCCTGCCTGGGAAGTCTTGCAAACCTCAAAGTAAAATGGCTCGTAATCATTATCAGAAAAAGTAGGATCAATTTCAGCTTGGTGAGCCTCTACTGGATCATCATCTTTATCAAAAGGCCCAAATTCCTTTATAAAAGCAATCAAATCAAATTTGACCTGATCGGTCTCATCTGAATTAAGGTGAATAGGAACGGACTCATCAGTGAAAGTAGTCGAATCATGTCCTTCCTGTCTAGTCTCAGGGTCTGCCTTCCGCTCTAGGGTGTCTATCGTGTAAATTCCGCGGATGTCATCAATGCATCGCCGCGTACCAGAAGAGGGAACTCCAAGGTCTATGCTTTCCGAGTCCTCCTCCTTGAAAAGGAATTCTCGGGTCTCAGTAACATCCATCATATAGCAAAAATCTCTGGTAGTATCATCATGATCAAATTCCTTGGGGTTGGCTAACACGAGCGGGCTCTCATGGGATGCGGGTCTCTGGACGGTAGTGGGTGTAGTGATTAACACATCACTCCCTACATCAGAACGGAAACGAATCTCTCCTGAACCATAATCAATAACGGCTCCCGCAGAGGCGAGGAAAGGTCGTCCCAGGATGATTGGAGGGTGCTCCATAGGGGTGGAGGTCTCCATGTGCATTACAACAAAATCCAAAGTAAAATTCATGCCCTGAATAAGAATGACGGCATTTTCTAGAATACCCTTCGGCCTCTTGATAGATCCATCAGCGAATTGAACTATCATCCTGATTTTCTTGAGAGGCTCAAGATGAAGAGACTATACCATAGAGAAGGGTATTATATTGATTGATGAACCACCGTCAAGGAGAGCGTTATCACAAGAATAGTCAGATATGGAGCAACTCACAAGAGGTGTGGTCGTGTTTCCTTTCTTAAAATACGGACGGTGAGAGATGGCGTAGGCAGTGGCCATGGTCAAGATGTGACGCTCAGATCTTCTCCTTCGCTTTCTTTTCTTGTGTTGAGGAGTAGATAAATCTGTCATGGCCTATTGAAGTGGGGCTTTAATGATCTCATGAAGGGTGGCCACCACTTCAGGTTTAGTCAATATTTTTTTGATTTTTGGACCTCATCCATACAAGGGAGGAGGTCGTAATCAGCATTTACATGAGGATTGCCAAGAGCAGTCTGTACAGTGGCATCCTCGGGATCTATGTTGGGACATGGCTGTGTGGGTAAATGATCGGGCATTTGGGTTCTTTTCTCGCAAAATGAATCAATAATATATCTCCCAGAATCTTCTTCTATTTTCAAAATTTTCTCATTTTTTTTGTATTTTGGATGATTTCAAGCTCTCATGATTATCCTCGAGTGAATCAATATCCTCAAATATTGGAGCAGCGTTCTGTCTCTCATTTATGTTAATAAAATTGGAAATCTTCGAATTCATATGCTCCACCATTTGATTCAATGTTAAGTGTGGAAATCATGAAAGGTGACTCCAAAATCCCAAGATCGGGTGGTTTGAATGAGGGTGGGTAAAATCAAAGTCCTCCGTCTCCTGAAATAATGGGTTAGGCGAATATGCACAAACATCAAGAGGAAGATCCTCCTGGAAAAGGGAAGGTGGATCGTTTGGAGAGTACAAGGTATCTGCAAAGATCGGATTTGAATAACTCCAGTCGGCCATCTTCGAAACAAAGGATGGGAGAGCACGAGGGTCAAGCCAAAAGATATGGAGAAAAAGGTGCAAATGCACAGAAAAGATCTAGTATGCACACAAACAATCAAACACAATACAAACCCCCAATTCACCAACTCAACGCAATGTGAAGACCGTAAAGGTTCGGTCTCTTAATCTTGTATGTTTTAGAGTTAGGTGATAACACAAAGTTGTACAAACACTTAGGCTGAATTATGGCATTTGGGCACTAACCTTAGCGTGTACGCGAGCAAGTTAAAACGAATACAATGAGGGGGTTACTCTCCCCAAAACAATGATTTTTCCTTGTATTCTTTTAGGGTCGAGTTTTCTTTACAGTCCCAAATTTTAGGCAGTTGTCATTCAAAGAATCGCCTACTGAGTGTCCAATTTCCTTTTTAACTTATGTGAGTGAAAACAAGGGAGGAGATCGGAAATGCCAATGCGCGATTAAAAACGATGATGCATGCAGGGGCTAGAGATGCGTACCTTGTCGCCAACACTCTGCATGCAAGTGATCCACGCAGAATTTAAATACAGAAAATAAACTAACCTATATGCAAATGCAAGTAAACCGTCCTAGATGATAACTTCTATTAACGGGCAAGAACAAGTTAATTTGACTAGGTCCAAATTACAATCTACTCTATAGGCACAGAAATTCTTGTTTAGGGTCTTTGGACCTAATTAATTACCTGGCTCAAGCAAATTAATTAAAGAAATCAATAGGTGGCTTTCGAAATCCGCAGAAAACAAAGAAAATAAAGGCGATGAAAACAAAACCGATGAGGTCCCCCAAGTGCACCAGCACTTGGCGAAACAGACCCCGCAACAAATGAATGTCCGTTTACAAGAGTTCAAATGCTAGAAAATAAAGACTCTCTCTCTTTTCTCTTTCTCTCTTTTGTTCGGCTCTTTCAATTTTCTTCTCCTCTTCTCACGCTATCGTGCGACTTGGTGAAGAATCAAGCCGCCTCCACGTCGCTTGGGTGCTTCGGCTCTCCTAGGATCACCTCCTTCGCTCCACGGGCCCTCGCAAGAAAAAGAAAAGAGAATGTGTAAGAAATACAATTTTCAAATATGAGAAAATGATGAAATGAATGCAATGGATATGAACAATGTAATAATGTGGCAAACAGATAAACAGGTATTTACAACCAAGAATAGCAGGTCAAAAGAGAAACCTAACTACCCTCGACGTGTCTCCCCGGCAACGACGCCATTTTGTTAACTCGAAAAATTTGGGGTTTTTGGTTTATGATTTTATTTCCCTCCCCGGCAACGGCACCATTTTGTTGAGCACGTTTTTTCTAGGGACGGAAAGTCAATGGAAAATATGTCGTTGATTATCCCCAAAATCACGCGTCAACAAAAGATTATTTTTTTTATTTTTGCTACTTATTAACCTGTATAGCGGACAGGGTCGAACTCAGGGAGGCTATAATTCCCGAGGGTTATTCAATTAATCAGAAACTAATTAAAAGAAAACAGGAATCTCAAAAGACAACTATCCTTGATTTTTTGTGATTTTTTTATATTTATATTTTTTTATTTTTTTTTTGTTTCTATTTTTTTATATTTTCTGATTTTCAAATTTTTAGTGATTTTGATTTTGCAATTTTTTTTTAATTTTCAAAAATAACGAACAATGTGATTAAACTCAAGAAATATGCACACCAACTCTTTTTGCAATTTTTTCAATTAGTCAAAAATGCTCAAAAAAATCCAAAGAAAATATTTTTGGGTTTTAAAAGTTTTGAAATGTTTTTGAGAATTTTTGTGGAATTTTCAGATGTTTTTTGTATTTTTCTAAAAATTAAACAGTGAGGGAATAAGAAAATGTGCACAGCCTGGAGTAATTTACATTTTAAAAATATATTAAGTGCCCAAAACTCCTGGCAATTATTTTTAAGACAAACTAGAAGAATATATCTACAAACAGGAACTGAAATCGCAATTTTTGGATTTTTGTACCATTTTTCTGTGATTTTTATAAGATTTTCAATGTTTTTTTATTTTTTGGGGTTTTATAAATAATTAATGCGTGAAAATTGGTCAGAAATTAAAAGACAATGAAATACAGTTACTATAATTTTTTTAGAATTTTTGGAGCTATTTTCGAATTTTTATCAATTTTAGAATTTCAAGCAAGGAAAAATGGCACTATTTTTAATTTTGTAATAATAATAAATGAAGGACAAATGCAATGGAAAATTTATGCTAAGAAAATAGTCGCATTAGGAGCGTAGCACAATTTTCTCAAAATTTTTGGATCACAAATAACCTTTATTTTAAGCAAAGAGAGTACACAATTTATATTTCTGCAGTTTAGGGACAAGAATGTAATTACAGCAAAAAATTTTGGACTGAAATTAAAAAGTCGATGCTTTTGTCTCAAATAAATATTCAAAATAAACAGAGAGAACAAGATTCGCAATTTACCCAATATAGGTGCTTTGAAGGCTGGCAGGGACTTTTCTGTCGATTCTGAAAACTTTGGAGGGCGTATCTGTAATTTCCCCCAAATTAATTTGATCTGGAGGGGACTCGTTTATAATATCAGAAACTTTGGAGGCGCAAGATGCAAATATTCCAAGTTTTATTATTAAAAAATATCAAGGAAGCCCTAGGGCTTTCCTGCGTTTCTTGCAAAGGGAACCAAGGGGCACCCGCCGCCCTTCTTCTTCCACGCGGGGTAGCAGGCCGCCGTGCGTGCGGCGGAGGAGCAGAGGAGGTAGCCGTGGTGGGGCTTCAAGCGGCGCGGTGGCGGATGGAGGAGGCCGCCTCGGGCGGTGCTGGGAGCGCACGGGAGGTGGAGGGGCTCGAGATGTGGGCGGCGCTACCGCCTTTCGTGGCGAACGGAAGATGGGCGCGGGAGGCCCCGGCGACGGAGAGGTCGGGGCCGCGCGGGAGCTCAGCCGCAGGAAGGTGGTGCCTGGAGGGGAAGTGCGGCGGTGGCGAGCCTAGCCGCAGGGGGCTGCGGTGACGCTGCCGCCTTTGGTGGAGGCACAAAGTGCGGGCGACGATGGCTGTGGAGGAGGCCGGCGGTGGCGTTGGAGAGGCTGGGGCCGCGCGGGGCCTTGCGGCGTCGGAGGGAGTTGCAGGCGGGGCTGGGCGCGGCGGGGCGCCGCTAGGCGCGGCGACAACGGGTGGGCGGCGGGGCTTGCTGACCCTGCCGCCTGCCGTGGAGATATTTTTTGTGTTTTTTTATTTTATCTTTTTTTTTTATTTTTTTATGGAATGTAAACAGTAAATGATAATAAAAAAAACTTTTTTTGTAATTTTTTTGAATCCAAAAATTAGAAAAGAAAGAAAGAAAATTTTTTTATTTTTTTTATTTTGTAATGTTTCCCTGCAAAACAAACGTTAGATAGAATAGAGATAATATTTTTTTTATTTTTTTTATTATCCTGCAAAACAAACGTTAGAAATAAAGGATTTTTTTTATTTATCTACAAAATTGGAAAGTGAATGTGGATTCGACAAAAGTGGAGGATTCGAATCCGATCTCCGGCCACCGTGCGAGGTCGGAGTTGATAGATCGTGGGAGATAGAAATCGAAGGCGGAGAGATCGAGAAGATGAGATGAAAAATCGAGTCGGAGCGGTTCAAAATCGTGATGAAAATTTTAAGATCTAGAAGAAAAAATGACGATGGAAAAAATGCGAAGACTAAACTACGATTAAACTAAGATAAAATGCGAAGAAAAATTTGGATCTCACCTTAGGAGTGGAAAATAGACCGTGATCGCCTCGACAAGGCCGACTCGCTGTCACCAGACGGCATGGAGGCTAGGCAACTTTCTCGACGAAATTTCTCTCGGAGATCGGGCTCCTCTCTCTAAAGATTGATCAAGTTGGAATGAGGGAGATGGAGCCATATAAATAGAAAAGAGATGAAATTTGAATTTTTGAATTTTTTTGGATAAAATATAAGAGAGATGAAAATTGAATTGGATTTTTGAATTTTTTTATGGATGAGATAACAAGAGAGAAAGTAAAATAAAATAGAAGAGAGATAAAATTATTAACTAATTTTTTTTGAATTTTCGTCACTTTATTTATTAGAATTTTAAAATGTTATTTTTTTTTTATGATGGTTAGTTAAAAATAACAACTATATACATGTACTATATACATATATGACATTATATACACGGATAAATAGGGAAATTAGCCTCTTTTTTTGTTTTAAGAATGTTATTATTTTTTTATTTTTATTTTTGTTTTAAGTAATTAGTAAAAATATTTACAAATATATATACAAATACAATATGCACAAAATACAATGGAAAATTGCACAAACCATCCTAGAAAACCGACTTTTCAACCGAAACTCCAAAATTTATGAAATCATGGTCATTTTGAAGATAATTTAATTTAGAATTCAATGGAAGTAATATTGATTCTATTTGAGATCATATGGAGCCGGAATTGATCTTTCAATTATTGCTTAGTGGCTTTTTCCAAGTGTGGCTAATTTTATTCTGTACATGATTTAATTGTGCAATCATTTTTATTAATTAGGACGCATTTTTATTTACAACTTTGGTTTTGAATGTTATTTGATTTGAGGTCAGTTAAGGTACAAATAAATTAGCATCAGTTTCATACAGATATACACAAAATAAGTGAGAAACATATTTCTTTTGGATTTGAAATTTTTTGGTTGAGGACCTATCTCCCCCTATTTTATTCCTGGTCGATCAGGTCAAGTCTTGACCTTCTCTCGGGGTTCGGGTCAGCCTGTACACAGTCTTCCCTTTTTTTCTTTATTTTTCCTTTCTTTCTTTCTTTATTTATTTTAGTTAAAATTAGTAAGAAATGTACAATATTTACACACAAATGCAAGTTAGTAAGAATATGGAGTTAACGTTATATGTAGGTGTTTTATAAGGGATTTTAAGCTAAAATAAATGAATAAAGATGACGAATCGCAGATTCATCACCTAGCACCAAAGAAGACTTGGAGGTGATTTTGAAGACAATTAGCATTCCTTTATTTTGTTTATTTATCTTTAATTTGACGTGAGAGAGAGATTTTTATTATTTTTAATAATTCTAAAACACTCTGAGGACTTTACTGCACTTCATAAGGTCCAGTGCCCGAGGGATTGTTTCCTTGGGGGTCTCGTCGGTTTTCTTGCTTTTCTTTTTATTTGTTCACAATTTGTTTACTTTGTGTGATCGAGCCCTAGTTTTAGGTTTGCTTGTTGATAGATTGATGAATCTCAGATTCATCACTCTAAATCTCATTAATTAGTCTCAAATCCATCAAAATCATTAGCATTTCTTCATTTATTCTTGCATAATTAGCATTCATGCATTTTTCATAAGAATTGCATTTTATCCCTTATTTTTGCACAAATAAGAAGCCAAAAATCCTAGATAAAATTGACCTGTAAATAGCCTAACTTCCCTGATTTTTAACTCAATCATGCTAACTCTGAATGACCCAAAACTACCTCCACTGTGTACATATCACTAACAAGAATAAATGAAAAATACAAAAAATTCACTAACCCAAATAAATGGACCAACAACCCAAACCCTAGTATCAGAATTTCCGAACTAAAAACCTCATATCTTCCTCATCCAGTGTCCATTTTAATGCTACTCACTTTTGAACTAATGTACATTCAATTACCTCAAAACAAAATCAAGTTCAAGTGAATCGGAGCTCATATGTGAAAGTTGGTCCTGGGTCTCTTTTGTACAGTTTGTATTTTAACGATTTTTGACCTTATATTTTATGTATATAAATAACCTATTTTAGTTTTAATTCTTTTTTCATTTGTCTTCTTTGATAAGAAAATTATTAAAATGCGCAAAAATCCAAATCCAAATTGAGCTTGAAATCAAAGAAACAAATTGAGTCCAAGTCTTCACTAACCAATTGTATAAAATTGGTATTTTTTCGTGATTTATTTTAGTATTCTTTTTCTTAATCAATAAAATCCAAAAAAATTTATTAATGTGTAAATATTTATCTTTAATCTTACCCTATTTTTTCTGGATTTTTATCTGGTTTAAAAATGACAAAAAATTATAAAACCCAAAAATCAAGGTATTCTCTGTACATGGGATACCCCAAAAATTTACTTTGTGAAATTGATCGATTTTGATAAGTGTCATGAAATTGTAGATCTCATCGAGATGAGCAATTTTTGTGAAGAAACTTTTCGATCCGAGGTCGTTTGCTATTTCTTTTGGATATTTTTAAGGATTTAATTTTTGAATTTTGTGGTGTGCTGACACGTGGTAGCTCCTGGAGCCGCCACGTGTCAGCCATTTTTGAGGTTTTATATATCATTTTTTATTAAAAAAATTAATAAAATATCTTGCACGTACCGCTCGCCACCCCTTTCTTAGCCGCCACGTGTCATCGCTGGGGCCGTCCAATCTCGGTCGATCGGACAGCCCAACACCTTCATCTTCCCCAGCACCTTCCCCCTTTTGGAAGCTCCACCCGTGCCCCCACGTATATCGCTCCTCCGCCCCACGATCCTATAAATTTCTCTGTCGCTGACGTCCCGCAATTAGCGTCAGCTGCCCTCCTGCGTCAAATCAATCGTTAATTCGATCAATCTCGTGACGCGCATCTTGACCTCGTCAGTTATTCGACCCCCGCAAATCAACCCAGGACCTTCCTTCCCCGGTCACCCTGCATCCTATAAAAGCTTCACCGCCGCCCCGTATTCATTCAATCAGCCATTAGCACCACAAAAGGGGCGGTGGTGATAATACCCCCTTCGTCTCCGGCGAGGTCCGGCTACCTCCCTGTAACCATCGCAGCACCACACCAGTGTACTTCCCTTGCTCCGCCTTGTCGTCGAGCCAACGACTCCGACCTTCATCTTCGACCTTTGCGCCTTCGTCATTCTTCTCTTACCGAACTTCATCGACGATCAACCAACCTCGATCAACAACACTCCTACGTCGCCAGGACTTCCGTCGACCTCCTCTTCGCACGACACAACAGCAGCTCGACCCCCTCCGCCTTGGTCGAGCCCTCAACAAACTCCAGGTGCCGACGAAGCTGCATCGCCCAGAAGCTCACCCCTCTGCCGTCCAAGGCTGAGCCTCCTCCACCACCGACTTCTTCGCTGCCTTCCACCATCGATCGTCGACCGTCGGGTCAAGGCCGAGATCCACGCCACGTGCCACACACATGGGGGCGGGGGGACGTCAGCATTAAGTCAGCCCTAGGGGTCACGTGCGGAGCACGTGACCCGTTGGGTCATTTACAAATCACCCCCCTAGAGATATGCCTTTTTGTGCCGGCCCTCACCGACCCAAGTCGTGTGCTTGGCACGTGACCTATTGGTCATTTTGCAAGGCATGCCCCATAAGTACTGGTAAATACATCTAGGTCTCCCCTGCATTTTTATTTATTTTATTTAAATATTGCATATGTACCCTTGTCTTTTCCCTTTATTTTGAACAACTACATTGCATATTTTATTTATCCAAAAATTAACATGATGTTTGTCATTTAATTTTCTACATTTTGATATATTATGGATATTTTTGTGATCAATGGTTAATTAATAATTAGTTATTCTGTGGAACATGCTCTGAAATTTATATTTGATTAACCGTTATCTAAAAATTCCCGAAAAATCACATATTGTATAATTAATTGTGCTTGACATTGTGCCCAAAACGAATCGCATTTGCATGCATAGTTTGTCCTGTAAAAATCATTTTGCATGTTTTAGTATTTGATTTTAATAGGTATTGAAACTAGTATTTTTGAGATTTAGGATTTTTCTAAGATCAATCACCTATTGATAGATCTTATATAATTTTGTTCCTTGAAAATAATTGAGTTTATTATTTATTATAATTAAATATTGAAATTCATTTTATTTTCATTTAAAAATCATAAAAAAATTCATCTTACATACAAAAGTTCCCACAAAAATTACAGTGCATTCATTTCATCATATTTTGCATCGTGGCTAAGTTTCGTATTTTTCGGACATCGTTTGATCGACTTTTACATTTTAGTCCCTAAAATAGGCCAAAATTGCATTTTGCATCTTTAATTGCATTAAAAATTACAAAAAAAAAGACCTCCTCAAAAACCGCACATAAATTTTGATAAAACTAATTATATTTTGTTCCTTTGGTCTCCTTGTGTTCGACCTTGGGACTTGTCCAAGTAAAATAAACATAAAACCATATCGATTGAAAATTGATTAACTTATTGTGTGCTTATTTTCTTGATCGATTCCGATTGCCGCCTACAACGAAACGACAAATCATTTTCTACGCATGACAAATACACATTTCATCCATTTAACACGCGCAATATTTGAATTGTCCGATGGCACCGTTGCTGGAGAGGAAAACGGCTTAGAGTTTTGTCTAAAAATTTTATTCGGTTTCGCATTCAGGTAGCCTGACCCCTGAATTTTTCACTGTAAATTCCATTTTTTTCCTACATTTATTTTCAACATTTTTTTTCTTGTTTATTTTATCATTTTTGAGTTACTCTCTTACATATTCTCTCTTATTTTTCTAGCGAGATACCCAGTATACGTGGAGCGATTTTTCAAGAAGCCGACGCATCTTCACTGACTTCCGAAAAAACCGCAATTAATTTAAGATTGAGTCGTGTCATGAGAGAGCGTAGAGTCTAGGATTTTATTTATGTAATTTTTAATTTCTGTAATTAATTGCTCATTTATAGTGGTGTTTGTTTGACTCTCGCGTGTGTAAAATACTTTGAACACTATTCTTGTGGTGTGTCGTGGCATGTTCACTCTCCGGTGAGGGTGGGGCCTGACTTGTGTGGCGATTAGGATAGACCTGCACATATGGCTCTTAGAATATTTTATATTTTTGATTGTGCTCGTAAGATCCAAGGCCACACTGCACTTTAATTGAGATACACATTAGAACGTTCAATTTCGCCAAATTCAACTCAATTCTTCCCGCTAGTAAAACTTTCTGCTAGGTGTGGTTTTTCATTGGCTTGCATTCATTTAGAATAATCTTTCAATTCTGTATTACATCGCACATGGAGATTGCGAGGATTCACTGTAAGTCTTCTAACTGAGCATACATCATTGTTTTTCCTGTGCATATGCTTTTACCGAACTTCTCCCTCTTGATTTATCACATAATTTTAAAGGAAATTGGGACTGAGCGGTAGACGTGCATTTGTGCTCATTTAATTCTTTAGTGATCTCTAAATTAAAATTAGGACTGCTAATTATAACCGACTTTTCAAATAACCCATAAAATCAAGATTTTTTACGGGAGAGCAACCCGACCTTGGATGCTTTTATTTTTCTGAGTGAGTGAGAGACAACATTTAAGGCTAGAATCCAAACTCAGATTTTCATATTGACTACTAATTCTATCAAAAACGATTAGCTACTTTTCAGTGAGGATCTATGGGTAGCCGGTAAATGGTCCGTATTTCCTTAGCAGAGTGGGTGGTGTAGAGGACACTGCGTAAGGTTCCATCCTCAAGTAACACGGTTAGTCGTTCTACGGTCCATACTTACTTCCCCATACTGGCTGAAAGTAGGTGCAACTAGTCGTAAGAATTCGGGACATTCATTACGAAAATTTTCGGCACCTAACTGCTCGCTAAATTCTTTCCAAGATTGTCTTACCACCAACTAAAATTGAAAAGATAATAGCCAAACTCTTACGACTTCATTGTGTGAGTTGGTGAATTCAAGGTTTGATTTGTGTTTGTATTGGTGTGCGTGAACCGATTTCGAAGATCGAAAGCCACACATTTGATAAAATTTCTTTTGACTATCCCGTACAATCATCTCTCTCTCCTTTCTTGATTTAAACCTCATCATGGAACTTTTTTCCAAAAAACTCTCCAGATCCAGATTATAAAAATCATTGCAAACCCAAACCATCATTCCTTTTCTCTTTCAAAAATGGTCGAACATTTATCTGAAAATCCATCAGAGCTATACTATGAAAATGAATTCATATCGATTAGACCAAAACATCTCCTCCAACTTCCACAAGAGACTCTCAACCATTAATAGATCCAACACCCTCTATAAATCCGATCTGTTTCATGAATGACAACCCTTTGTATTTGGACCATACAAACTGAGAACCAACTGAGGTCTCCACTTCTTCATACGTCAATCCACTCTACTCCTATCATACAATTCATCCTTCATATTCAGTAAATGTCAATCCATCATTCATGGGAGATTATAACCACATGATCGAACTCAACACTTCTTCACATCTCCCGTCTTCCCACCATGAACATGAATGAACAACCATCATCTTGAATTGACCTTGACAACCCCCTCTTCAGACATGATACTCATATAGAGGATTGGACTGACCACATAGAAACACATCAACCTTGTATGCTGACTCCACAATATCAAGGTTCGACTACTCACGATCAAAGTACTGAACTCTACTCGGACCAACTCCACATGACTGAACCATACGAGTAGCCTCCTTCCATAATTTTTGAGGAGAAGTTTTCAGAAAATAATGATCATATGTCGGATATTCCGAGAGACTCTTCTTCTAACACATACAGGAAAATAGAAGAGGAAATTATTGAATTTCAAAAACACACCCCGACTGCTCCCATAATGAGTCATGAAAAGATTTTGAAGGATGATGTATCGAGGATGAATAAGAAATTTCATTTTATAGAGGATAGATTTTGAAAACCGATCAATTAATTTCAATCTCTAGTGACTCAGATATTAAAAGGAATGAGGAAATGATTGGATCTAAGATTGAAAATTTTGAGGATCTTCAGGAATCTATGGACGATTCTGACAATACCACTTCTGCATATTATTCCCTTAGAAATGACTATGCTTCTGACTCATACTCTGAACATCAAAACCCCTTCTCATCTGAGGAAAACACCACATCACCACACCACACAGAAAATACCAAAAAATGGGAATATTCAAAAACACGAAAAAAAATTAAAAATCCAGAAAATTTCATAAAAATTGAGACTGAAGACGATTTGAAGAATTTGGATCCTGCTTTACGGGAAGCACTAGAGAAACGATTGATTTTTGAACTTCCCTTTATAAAGGCCATTGAACACTTCTCCGACCTTAAAGGATTTGTAATGGACAAATTAATGATCAAAAAGTGGGGCAGGATACAGACAAAGACTGAAAGACATATCTTGTCAATGGCCTCCTCTTTGGTGTTGAGGAGAAAAACCAAGAGCCGCATAGTGAAGCGGTTGCCCAGATTTGACTGTGAATCAAAGATACAATTTTCACCCATGCTCAGATTGATGATGATTCATCAATCAATATCCTCCCGAACTCTGTATTTCACGAACTCAAACTCGGATCGATCAGGAAGATACGAGAGATTGTTCAATTGGTTGACTGATCAATAAAGTCGCTGAGAGGAATCATTTCTGTCATCATGACATTCCAAGGTACTCCAATCAAAGTGGAATTCTCGATCATTGATATTGAGCATCAAGGAGAATTCACCAGTCTTCAATTATTCTCGGAAAGCCATTCTTAGCATTGGCTAAGGTAATTATTGATTGTGAGACATGACGAATCAATTTTACAATATTGGAAGCACTTCGATCTGACCCCCTCTTTGAGGAATCATGGATTTTCTGAGGTAACCCACGAAGTCCCCGACAACCGTAACCATGAAGCGATAGAAGAGCCCTACCCCCTTCTACACCTGAGATAGAGGTTGTTGACAAGACTATTGGTTTAGAGAATCTCCCCTCAGATCCATTCCCAGCTGCACTCACCATGGAGAATTTAGTATATGAATCATATGGTTCGGAGGCTTATGCATGGGCACACCCTAGGTCAACCTATTCTGATTACATAGATCACATCAACTTGACACAAGAATGCTCCAATGTCAGATCAATTGAGAACGAACATGCAGAAACTCTCCCCAGTTTTTCAATTCCCGCAGATCTCAAAATAGACGAACGATTCTTCTATGATCCTGAGACATATGCACAGTCGCACCCTAGAGCAACTTTCTCTGAATACCTTGACCAAATCATCCCAAATCGAGAATGCACCAACATTCAGAAGACTAAGAACAAACACGCAACCCGAACACTGCCCAAGGAGAAGAATTCCAATGGATATTCATCTGGATACTCAAGTGAACCGACACCTTCACGAAACAAGAAAAAGAAAGTCACCTTTAACCTTTCGGAAGAAGAATCAGCTGATGATCCCTCATCAGGTCTAGAAAAGGTAATCTACATGAGTGAAGTCTGTTTGGCATCTCTAAAATCATATCTTCGCAAGGATACAAAATTCGATTCTCGTTGGACAACTTCCTAACTACTATTCATCCAAAGTTGATGCTCCTGCCCTCTTCAAGTACACTGGAATTATTTCTTATAAGCTGACTGAGACCGGTGCTTCTAAATATTCATCCGAGGACAAATCACTTGATCCCAAGAAGGAACGAATTCTGAGGAAACAACTAAAGAAACAAAAAGACCAGAATATTTGGAGTGTGTCTACTTTCAAATACTATTCCTCTGAGGATAACTCTGATGATGGCTACCTTTCATCTGACTCAAACGCTTCATCTACAATCCATCATGATTTTTCTGAGGATAGCTCTGATAATAGTTGGGAATCATATGCTTCATCTTCGTCTCATCATTACGATCTCCCACCGTAGGCTCACAAAAAGATCAGCCGAAAACCGCCTTAATCATTGGCTAGCCACCCTCCCTCCCGACCACATCGGTCCCCTTGTATAACTCTTCCTCTACTTAGGCCAAGGCATAAGTATAGGGGGGACCAATGTCATCTGTATATATCATTTCCCTCATCACACTCTTTCTCACGATCGCCTAATTTCCACCCTTCTTCTATACTTAGGCTAACCAGAGCTTAAGTATGGGGGAAGCGATGCCCATATGTATATACTCTCCTCATTTACATATCCCGACTGCCTCTTTTGCACTCTTCTTCTATACTTAGACTATTCATAGTCTAAGTACATGGGGCAAACCATTGTATATCAATTTTTTACTCTCTTACGCTTAGCCCGAGCTATTTCTTCTTTACGCTTCTTGTGCTCTGAGGACACAACACTCACTAATTATAGGGTGGTCTGTATATATACTGTGTATATATTTTACCCATATCTCGTACTTTCGCGTAATTCTATATGTATTTACGGGGTGGGTAACTAACTTGCATAAAAAAGGGCTTCTTATTCATTTTTGCATATAAAAAAAAGAAGAACCAAAAAATCCCTTGCATACAAAATCAAAAAAATTCACAAAAAAATATTCTCTGCATTTCACACACATGCACTTCATCCAACATCGCATTCATTTGCATGAAAAATCTTTAGGTTCTGAACCAAGTTATGAGCAGAAACCGAGAGTGGTCTAGACTTGACCTTAATCTACCTAATTTTCAGAGGAACTTCACCAACAATTAGAATTTTAGAAGATTCAGGTCTTTGACTTAATTCTTTGAGTTCCTCATGACAATGGTGCAACGTTTGACTCTTAGTGTCTAACCTGGTATCTTCATTTTGGGTACAACTATGGAATAGGGAATTAATTTGTACTCTCGCACTATGCACTTAGCTCAACTCAGACGGGATGTTGGAAGACTGTATGAGTTTCTTTTCTGGTAGCGTGGAAATCTAAGACTGGAGTACGGGTTGAAATAAAGCTTCGGAAAAGGGATGGACTGCTGGGCACAATTTTTTCTAAGTGCCCAAAAAATGTACGGAAACAAAAAGATTCTATATCTGTAGGGCCACAACAAGATCCAAGCAGAACCACCAAAAATTCCAAATACAAAGAAGCATTCTACCAAATAAATATCCCACCAAAAAGGTCAAAGCTCTAAGAAAACATGTAGATCTTGGTGAGACTCGGCTACACTAGCCAGCTTCACAAGGAGAGGTGACTACACTGGCAACCCTCCAGTTCCTTTCTCCTTCTTCTAACTTCTCCCCCCAATTCGATTGTGAACACACGTGACAGACCTTATATGGAAATACCTGACTCCCCGAGGACGAGTTACTGGAGAGGAGATGAGCATGGTAGTCCGACATTCTTGATGGGAAGAGCTAAAACCTTTTACACACCTGAGTCGATTGTTCAATGTTCATAGGGTATACTTTGGGAAGAGGATTGATCTAAGATGACTTCTGAGCCAGAACTGTGACAATGATGTGTAGAACTTGAAGGCTGTTGATTTTGAAATTCTAAGTCTCACAGAAGTTCCGCCACACTAATAATCCAAAGGTTGAGTCTAGTGTCATTTTCACCTTCAGCTCATGGTCTTGGTATGTAATCCAATCTCATTTCACCTCATGGCATTTCTTTTTGATGCTCAAGGACGGACATGGTTTAAGTATAGGGGGATGATGAATCTCAGATTCATCACTCTAAATCTCATTAATTAAGCTCAAATCCCTCAAAATCATCATCATTTCTTCATTTATTCTGCATAATTAGCATTCATGCATGTTTTCATAAGAATTGCATTTATCCCTTATTTTTGCACAAATAAGAAGCCAAAAATCCCAGATAAAATTGACATGTAAATAGCCTAACTTCCTCGATTTTTAACTCACTCATTCTAACTTCGAATGACTCAAAACCACTTCCATTGTGTCAATATCATTAACAAGATAAATGAAAAATACAAAAAATCACTAACCCAAGTAAGTGGACCAAAAACCCAAACCCCAGTATTAGGATTTCCGGACTAAAAATCTCATATCTTCCTCATCCAGTGTTCGTTTTAATCCTACTCACTTTTGAACTAATGTATATTCAATTACCTTCAAAACAAAACCAAATTCAAGTGAATCAGAGCTCATATGTGAAAGTTGGGTTTTGGGTCTCTTTTGTACATTTTGTATTTTAGCGGTTTTTGACCTTATATTTTATGTATATAATTAACCTATTTTAGTTTATTTCTTTTTCATTTGTCTTCTTTAATAAAAATTTTATTAAAATGCACAAAAATCCAAATCCAAATTGAGCTTGAAATCGAAGAAACAAATTGAGTCCAAGTCTTCACTAACCAACTGTATAAAATTGGTCTTTTTCGTGATTTATTTTATTCTTTATTTTTTTAATCAATAAAATCCAAAAAAACATTAATGTGTATGTATTTATCTTTGATCTTACCCTATTTTTTCTGGATTTTTATCTGATTTAAAAATGACAAAAAATTATAAAACCCAAAAATCAAGGTATTGTATGTACATGGGATACCCCAAAAGTTTCCTTTATGAAATTGATCGGTTTTGATTTTAGTGTCTTCATGAAAGTTGTAGATCTCATTGAGACGAGCAATTTTTGTGAAGAAATCTTTTCGATCAGAGGTTGTTTGCTATTTCTTTTGGATTTTTTAAAGGATTTAATTTCTGAATTTTGTAGTGCTGACACGTGGCAGCTCCTGGAGCCGCCACGTGTCAGCCATTTTTTGAGGTCTTTATATATATTTTTTATAAAAAATTAATAAAAGATCCCACACGTACGAAGCACGTGCCACCTAGGCATGTGCCACGCACGTGCCGCTCGCAACCCCTTTCTTAGCCACCACGTGTCATCGCTGGGGCCGTCCGATCTCAACCGATAGGACGGATCAACACCTTCGTCTTCCCTAGCACCTTCCCCTTATGGAAGCTCCACCGTGCCCCCACGTATCTCACTCCTCCGTTCCGCAATCCCACAAATTTCTCTGCCGCCGCCGTCCCGCGATTAGCGCCGACCTCCCTCCTGCGTCAAATCAATACCTGATTCGATCAATCTCGCGTCGCGTATCTCGATCTCGTCAGCTATTCGACCACTGCAAATCAACCCAGGACCTTCCTTCCCCGGTCACCCCGCATCCTCTAAAAGCTTCACCGCCGCCCCATGTTCATTCATCCGCCATTAGCACCATAGAAGGGCGGTGGTGACAACACCCCCTCCGTCTCCGGCGAGGTCCGTCTACCTCCCTGTAGCCGTTGCAGCACCACCCCCGGTGTACTGACCCTGCTCCTCCTTGGCATCGAGCCATCAACTCCGACCTTCGTCTTCAACCTTTCTGCCTTCGCCGTTCTTCTCCGACCGGACTTCATCGACGATCAACCAACCTCGATCAACAACACTCCCATGCCGCCAGGACTCCCCATCGACCTCCTCTTCGCACGACGCAACAACAGCTCAGCCCCCTCTGCCTTTGCCGAGCCCTCGACAAACTCCAGGTGCCAACGAAGCTGCATCGCCCAGAAGCTCGCCCCTCCGCCGTCCAAGGTCGGGCCTCCTCTACCACCGACTTCTTCACCGCCTTCCGCCATCGATCGTCGGACCACCGGTTCAAGCCCGAGACCCTCGCCATGTGTCGCGCACGTGGGTGTGTGGGGACGTCAATATTAACGTCAGCCGCTGGGTCATTTACAAATCACCCCCTGGAGATCCGTCTTTTTGCGCCGGCCCCCACCGACCCAGGTCACGTGCTTGGCACATGACCTATTGATCATTTTGCAAGGCATCCCCCATCAGTACTGGTAAATACATCTAGGTCTCCACTGCATTTTTATTTATTTTATTTAAATATTGCATCTGTACCCTTGTCTTTCCCCTTTATTTTGAACAACTACATTGCATATTTTATTTATCCAAAAATAGCATGATGTTTATCATTTAATTTTCTACATTTTGACATATTGTAGATATTTTTGTGATCAATGGTTAATTAATAAATATTTATTCTGTGGAAAATTGCTTATTTTACCCATTTCATGCTCTAAATTTATATATATTTGATTAACCGTTACTCTAAAAATTCCCGAAAAACACATATTGTAGTATTAATTGTTCTTGACATTGTGCCCAAAAAGAATGGCATTTACATGCATAGTTTGTCCTGTAAAACTCATTTTCCATATTTCAGTGTTTGATTTTTATAGGTATTGATATTAGTATTTTTGAGGTTTAGGATTTTTCTAAGAACAATCACCTACTAATAGATCTTAGATAATTTTGTTCCTTGAAAATAATTAAGTTTATTATTTATTATAATTAAATATTGAAACTCAATTTCTTTGCATTTAAAAATTCATAAAAAAAATCATCTTGCATCCAAAAATTCCAAAAAAAATACACTGCATTCATTTCATCATATTTTGCATCGTGGCCAAGTTTCGTATTTTTCAGACATCGTTTGATTGACTTTTACATTTTAGTCCCTAAAATAGGCCAAAATTGCATTTTGCATCTTTAATTGCATTAAAAATTACAAAAAAAGACCGCCTTGAATACCACGCTTTATAGACATAATTCTAGATTGTTCCTTTGCCTCCTTGTATTCGACCTTGGGACTTGCTCAAGTAAAATAAACATAAAACCACATCGATTGAAAATTGATTAACTTATTATGTGGTTATTTTCTTGACCGATTCCGATTGCCTCCTACAACGAAACGACAAATCATTTTTTACGCACAACAAATACAAATTTCATCCATTTAACACGTGCAATAATTTGAATCGTCATAGATTAAGACAAAACACATAATATCATTGCATGTACCTATAGTCTCATTTGGATTTAGTTAAAATTTTAATTGCTCTTCCCTTAGTCTCAGAACTGCACACCGAGAGAGCCCTCCGTACAATGCTTGCAGAACCCACTATGGTGGGCATCGAGGAGGCTCCAAGACTGGACCCTTTAGTTCTATTCTAAATGTTTAGCATATAGTTATTCACACTAATAATATATCCTCATCTAAGGCAATTTCATCAGCTTGCAATAGCTTCTAGTATAGTTTTCAATTCTATATAACATCCTTGTATGAAGAGATCTGGAGGGAAGGTGAGCATTTCTCTTTAGAATATATCATTGTTTTGCCTCGCATTGCTTCTCCGTCTCTTCCTTTGATTTCGATCACCTAGGAGTTAAAAGGAATTGATTCCCCGTTAGGATCGCGCATTCTCATTAAAAATAAAAAGTGATAATAATAAAATTTGGACTATTAATATTACTTGACCCTAACATAGATTTAAAATAGAAATATTGTCTTGGGGCGGGCAATCCCCTCATTGCTCACATACACACTAAGGTTAGCGCTCAAATCCCATAAGGCTTCCCAAGTGTTTGTAAAATTTTTGTGATTCTCATCTATCTCTAAAACACATAAGATAAAAAGACCAAACTTTCATGGTCTTCACCGAGTCATGTAGGTGAATTGAGGTGTATGTTTGTTTTGTGTGAGTTTGTTTGTGATTCTTTCTGTGTGTCCTCGATCATCTCTACACATTCATGCCTTTTTCTTTACATCTTTTGACTTGATCTTCATGCTCTCCTGATCATTTTTTCTTATTCCGGAGATGTCCATCTGGAGTGATTTTTGTTCGAATTTTGCAGATCCCTCGTACCCTCTAGCTTGTCTACCTCCATTTTTCTTGGAGGATTTTACTCCCAACTTTTGTACATATCCGCTTAACCCATTATTTCAGGAATCATATTTTGATTTTCATCCATCATTACCACTACCATCACCTTTACATTTCGATGATCCACTTTTCCAAGAAGACTTCGATCTGGAATGTGATTTTTGCCCACACCCACCCCTCTTACTCCACTCATTTGATGATGAAATTTTGGAAGTCACCTTTCATGATGTCCACGTTTGAGACCTTGAAGCAGATGATGGAGCAAACGAATTCGAGGATTAACGATCTAATTAGCATAAATAAGAAATATAATGTCGCTCCATTATTTGAGGATATGGATTCATTAAAGGATCTTCATGAGTGTTTGCAATCGCCCAAATTACAAAAAAAATAAGAAAACAAATCATAAAATAAAAAAAGAATTCGGGAGACACATGGTTGATTCATCTTGCGAGGAGAGCATCCGTGCCAGATCATTTAACCACACACATTCACAACTTGTCCCACCTTTGACCCCCAAGGACGACACTGTACATACTAGTCTTGGTCGTCCTTGTGTATATGTTGATTCTGACCTCCTTCCTTATATGGAGGAGGTTCAAAAATTCAAAAAATGTTGACCGAACCCTACGTGGCGACCTCTATTCATGAGATCATTGATGCCCCACTTCGCCAGACCATGACCCATTTATCTGCTCCTCAACACAAGAAGAGAAAATGAAGGAGCAAATATGAGCATCATATCTTGACCATGGCCACTGCTCACACCATCACCCACCGTACTTCTTCTAGGAAAGGGAATACTGCTACACCATTCATAGATGCACCATTCCTGACTTCACAAGTGATCATACTCTCCTTGACGGTAGTGCTTCATTGCTCTTGATCGCTCTGAGGACATCGTTTGAGCTAAGTATAGGGGGTGTATATATTTCATATATACTTTAGCCATAACTCGTACTTTGTGTGAGTGTGCTTATAAATAAAAATGGCTAAAAAAACCCATAAAAATTTAAAAAATTTACCTTGTATATAAAATTCATCTTGCTCATACCTATTTATTTATAAAATTATTTTTGTAAAATGATTGTAAAATCTTTTTTTGTAAATAGCTTGTAAATATTTTCATATCAAAATTATGTATATAGTACAAAATTTTTGGTAAAATGTTTGAAAAACAAAAAGTTTGCAAAAACCTTGTGTAAATTGTTGTAAATATTTTGCAAAACTTCGCATTCATGCATACATACATGTTTTCAAACATTTTTCAAAAAAATTAGCACATGTGTAAAAACTTGTAAATAGCATCTTTGTAAATACTTGTACAGTTTTTCTAGATCATAGTTGACATTTAAACTGGCCTGGAATTAAATTGGCAAATGGAGCTTGGTCAAGACCTTATCCACCTAATAATAAGAGGAACCTTATAGGGCTTAGGATTGAGACTTTTCAGGTCCATTGGGACTTAATTCTTTGAGTCCACTAGGCTATGAGCATATGTCATCTTGATGAGCCTAAGTAGAGTACTTAACAACAAACGCATGACTCTCAGAGACAATGGCTTTACTTGCACCAACACTTTACACATAGCTCTCCACGGATGAGGTGGTGAGGAGACTGTTTCCTTTGGCTTGGGGTAGCATATGAGGGTAGTACTTCTAGGCTGAACCTCTCTTCTTCTTATAGTGAAGGAAGTGCGTCTCAACTTGATCTGGTGGTTATGAAGTCTAAAGACAGAAGTTGTGGGTTGCAATAAAGCTTCAAAAGAGGGATAGTCTACTGGCTTAAGAGGAAAAACTCCTTGTATATATGATGCACCATGTAGATATGTTGTACAGATGCACATGAAAAAAATGTGCAAAAAGAAAAGAACTCCAAAAAAGTGGTGGGTCTGATTGAAAATTTAATAATCCCACCGGAGCGTATATAGTCAAATAAAGAAAAAGTTTATGTTATACATGACCATCTCATGAAGCTTGCAGCGGGAGACTCAGCTACACTGGTTAGAGCTCCCAAGGATACATGGCTACACTGGCCATGGTCCATTCTTTTCTTCCCCCTCTTCTTGAGCCGGTTGCACTTGAACTTAGAAGGGAATACCCCGCTTCTCGAGGAAAGAGTTTCTAGACCAAGGCATTAGAGTTACCGGGTTGAGGGAGGTTGTTTCTTTATTAATTCTGAGGTGGGGAGCTACATATCACTTACACCGTACAAGGAAAGATTCATGGTCATTAGAGTTTGTGTATGTAGACATGTTCTGATCTGGTTTATTGAGGAGTCTTGACCATAGATTGGTGGAACTTAGAGGCTGTTAAGTTTTAAGCTTAAGTCCAATTAAGGTTCCGACAAATTAATAAACCAAAGGTCTGATTGAGCTCTATATTTCAAATTAATGAAGGAAAGTTTAATAATCGACCTTGATTTCTCCTCTTTTTCTTTTTCTTTATCTTTTGCACTTCTTTTTCAAATAAGTGTTTGCTAAGGGACTAGCAAAAGTAAAGTATAGGGGGGTGATGAATCCCCATTCATCACTCTTTATTCCTTTATTTTAGCTAGAAACCTAGCCAAATACCATGTAAATATGTGTAAATACAAGAAATTGCCAAAACACATGCATCTTGTAATATGCATAAGTAGCATGTTTTTGAGTAAAAATAAAGGAAGTAAAGGAACACAAGAAAAAGAGGGAAATATTTAGAATAAATATTGAGTGACCTAATCCCAAGGGAGGGCTCAACATGGGCCTGACCGCAAAAAGAACCCAAGTAGAGAGAGATAAGGTCATTCATACTTGTACATAACCCCATGTAAATAGATAAATTTATTTTCTCAAATTAAAAATTAAAAAGTGTTTCTCATATTTTGTACATATTTGTAAAAATAAAACTAAAATAAAAATCAGAAAAATAAAAAGAAAATAAAAATCATTTCCCACCGTGTATATATACCATGTACATATGTGTATAAACCTATTTATTTAACCTATGTAAATACATCATAAAAATAAAATACAAATACCTTATTATTCCAAACTTAATGTTGTAAATAAATAAAATATAAAATGGTAATGATTGTATAAAAATAAACAATTAAAATAAAAATAAAAAATACATATGTATATATACCTATATATAATAATAATATTAATATAATGTAAATATGCTATATATTTTTTCAAAAAAATAAATAAAAATCACAACAAAATAATTTGAATAATAATAAACATTTTTCATATTTATTTTTTTTAAAATAAAATCATTTACTATTTTTAAATGAATTTCTAAATAATTAATAAATCAGAATTACCTGATTGGTCCACGGGGGATGTTGACCCCCGGTCAACTCCCCCGCCAGGACCACTTCCTTCGCGGACTTGCGCTCCGACCCGACTTCGCCTATTTTTCGTGCATTGATCCAACTACCTCTCACCTAAACCCTGGGCTCCGATCTTCCAGGATACATCCGCGATTCATGCCCGACACTTTCCCTAGGGGTTCGTGCTTCACTGAGTCGTGCCCGATCCCATCTTCTCGGACCTTCACCACTATATATCATCTCCTCCGCCGCACATTCCATGCCATCTTTGGCTCCGCCTTTCCATCCCAGGACCTCCACTACCTTCCCTAGAGTGACAGCTAGCCGAGGGCCGTGTCGTAGTGAGGAGGAGGTGTCCCCAGCCACTAATCCGGCAAGCCCTTCGCCGTGCGCCACCGCGAGGTGCGCCTGAGCCTCGGAACCCGACGACCCCTTGAGGCTAAGACCCAGGAGCTTCCTTATCTCACCCCCAGTCGACCTCATCCATCAGGTATCTTCGATTCCTCCTAGGATCGCTTAATTTTAAATTTCGCCCAAATCGCGTCGCCGGCTAATTCACGCCATCTCAGTCACCCATTCGACCATCGGACCATCCATTCACGATCACGAGACTCTTACCAACCTTCTTCACCCATTCATTCAACTTGGTTTGCCCAGGAACCAAGAATCAGACCTCCCTCACCGTCGCCTCGCCGGAGGTCTCCGCTTCGACTCATCCGACCATCCATTCCACCCCTTGACGAGTCGAGGCACTTTGCCATCGACCAAGTAGTCTCGCTGTGTTGTTTTGCAGGTCAAAGTGACCCATCTGAGGGTCCGCACGTTCGAGCATAGGAGCTTTGCTCCTCCGCCATCGCCGGAGCTCCCCGGAGCTTCTCAACATCATCGGAGGTGCCCAGCAGCTGCGGAAGAGTCTGAGCTTCATCTTCCACATCTCAGCAGCTCAGGAGGAGGTCCCTCGCGATCATAGCGAGCCGGTGAAGTTCGCCAGCGGCCAGTTCATTCAGGACCCGTCACCCCAGTTTAGATCTCCGCCCTTCGTTCTTCGGGCAGCCTCGACCGTCAGACCTTGATCAGGAGCTCATCTGGAGCGTCGATCCAGCGAAGGGTTAGCCATGCACCACAACCGTCGGATCTTCACGTGGCATGCCCTCATCCATCGGATCTTAAATAACGGGGTGATATCACTTAGGCCCTGTCCTTTTGTTTTTACTATTTAGTCCTATAAATATTTTTGTACGTTGTTTTTATTTTGGATATTTTGCACATTAGACCTCAATGTTTAGCTTATTTGCTTTTCAGTCCATGTATACATGGAACACGTGCTTCGTCACGTGAGGTTTTGGATATTTTGCATGTATGGGCTTGGGGTTTATGCGTGTTTGAAAAGAAATTAAGTTTTTGATATTTGTAGTTATACCCCTGTGCTAGGTTTTTATTAAACATGTGTTGAATATCTGGGCTTTTTGCGCCTTTTCCCCTAAATTTTTCGCCTGTGTTACGATTAAGCCCCTGGATCTATGTTTATTTGCATTTAGGTCCCTGCGTACTATGTGCCTTGTTTTTATTAAATAAAATGTCAAACTAAATCCAAATTAGGTGAAATTTGGACATGTGGCTCCTGCCACTGTGTAAAAATTTCTCTAAATTTTTGGGACATGTTTTAGGCTTTTTACTATTTTTACAAAATCAAAAATACGTATTTTTGTTACAGTTTGGAAAAGGAAATCAAAGAAAAATATAAAACTCCTTTAAAAATTCTAGAAAAAATTAGTAATAGTTAGTTTTACTGTATTTAAGCTTCTATAAAATTTTTGTGCCATTTGATTTTATAAAACCCCTAAAAATTGCAAAACCCTAAAATTCTTCTAAAAATTCAAAAAATTCTATAAAAATCATAAAAATACATACTCTTTTTCTGTAGTTTAGTTTCTACATATACTTTTTATAAAAATTGCCTCCAGACTTTTGTAGGTCAATTTTATATTTTTAATTGATCTTTCAAGTCTGGCTGCACAGTAGTCTCTATTTTTCCCCTTTCTTGATTTTTAGAAAATCAAATAAAAATAAAAAACTCTGAAAAATTCAGCAAAAAACACTTAAAAATGTAAAAAACATAAAAACATTTTTATTGGAATTTTTTGTGTATTTTTGGAGTGTTTTTAGTAATTGTTGAAGTTGCTTGTTTTTAAATTTCCTTATAAAACCAAAAACACAAAAACATTTAAAAATAATTAAAATCCACCAAAAACATTTTCCTCTTTATTTTTCGATTTTTGACTACTTCGTGGCCGCAAGGCCATCTCGTTCTCCTTGAGTCCGACTCTGGTCGCTATACCAGGTTAATAAAGTAGTGAGGATCGCTCTTGATTTCATTATTTGATTATATCTGATTTTGATGGTCTTATATTTTTCTTGTTGAGCCCGATTTCTGAGTGATTGAGGTCGCAACGACCTGAGTTATTTATCTCCCTTAGTCGCTCGTGGGTTTTTTCGGCTCATCAGAATGGCGTCGTTGTAGGGGAGCACAACTTAGTAGTCATTTTCTATTTCCCATGGCTTCTTCTTTTTGCGGCTTTTTGTAGATATTTGTATATATTTTTTATCTGACTTGTTTATATATATTTTTCTGGACTGACATTTTGGTTTTGATTCTTGCGAGGGCCCGAGGACCGAGGCGACTTCTTCGGAAGCCGACGCAACCGCGGGAGTCGGAGGCGGCTTCTTTCTCTACGAAGCTGTAGGAAAGCGCGAGGACGAGGGGCCAAAGTTCGGGAGCCGCAGAATAGCCACAAAATAACCGTAGTTTAGTTTAGATTAGATTAGTTTATTTTTCTGCGGATTTATTCATTTGTAATAATACAGGGATAGATTGGACCCTTGGTTGACATTTCGGGGTCTGTTTCACCGAGCACCGATGTGCTCGGGGGACCTAATCGAGATTTTCACGGCTTTTCGGGGTTTTTAGATTTTTGACCGTTTATTTACTACTCATTTGATTTACGCGGTTTTAACCCTAGCTTAGGAGTTTTCTTTGATTGTGATGTAATTAATTAAGGCCAAACCCTAATTATCTGCCTATTCCTATAGATCGATAATTGGACTTAATTAATTAAATCACCAAGAAAAAGCCGGATTATTTGAGCTCTGGTCCACGTTCCTTGAGGAGTCACATACAACACGTGCAAGATCTGTTGTGGCAGACACTGAGTGGCTCCCAAGATAGGACTCCGGACCTAGGCTCGAGTACCCGGCTACTATTCTTCACGAGTAGAACTGCTTTGTTTAGGGTCGATTTTCGCGTGCATCATATAGGTAGTTTATATTCTGTCTTTTATTTTATGCACGAATCACCCTGCATGTAGACTGCTGGAATCAGGTACTCATTTCTTACTCTGCATGCATCATTGATTCCCGCGCATCGGCTTTTTCGTCTTCTCCCCCTGTTTTGGACTTAAAAATAATCAGGAGAACCGAAAAATTCGTTAGGCGTTGTTTGATCTGAAAAATACCTAAAAACAAAAACTATAAAATTGGGACTGCTAAACAAACTTGACCCTAAAGACATCTCACCTAAAAATCTGTCTTGGGGAGAGCAACCCCCTCATCGTATGGTTTGATTGCGCGAGAGAGTGACCCACACACTAGGCTAGAGGCACATTCGAGCCCCGATCAAACTACCGGGCTTTTATACGGGACAGTCTGGTTAGCGGATTGGATTCCTATCAGGTCAAGTAACCGCTTTGATATCCTGACATGATCACCTAAATAAAATCGACAAGATAATTGACCGATCTCTTACGGTCTTCAGCTCAGCGTGGAGTAGGTGAATCCGGGGTTTGTTTGCTCGTCTTGTTTGTTTTCCATATCTCATCTGCCCGACTCGCTAGATCAAGATGATGGACAGGAGGTCTCTTAGGCAGCCTCTAGCTGCACCGCTTTTTAGCACTCCAGCCTGTTCATCTAGGTTGGTTCGTGAGAGCCCAAACCCGCTCTCCGAACCCGAGTTCGATTCCGCCCTGTTCCCCCTTGACCACCGTTCTTCCTGTCCTGAGATGCCCGTGCCAGATACGAGTTGACAGACAGATTATATTTTGGCACATGAGTTTGGGTCTTTTGCCTTTGCAGAGACCATGGCCAGCAGCGAGGATCACACCGAGGGTCAGAGGCCAGAGACGACCACATATGTACTGGACCAGGGTGCGATCAACACTACCATGTTAGCCTCCCTTGAGACGATGCAGAGACAGATACGAGACCAGGGGGCTTTCATGGTGGAGATGAGGAGAGAAATGGAGCGGCTCCGAGAGCAGAGAGAGCAGCCGCGAGCCGATGGAAGCAGGGACCCCGACCAACCAGTAGCCGCAGCAGCAACAGAGTAGCCGAGACCGATGCAGAAGTTGCATAACCCCGGATCGACTCAGACACACAGCTGGATGGTACTTCCGACTATCGTGGGGGATTTCAAGTTCCCCCCGAACACACTTCAGCTTCTCCCCCGCTTCCACGGGCTCGCCACTGAGGATCCCCATCTTCATCTCTAGGAGTTTCTGATGATCTGCAGCATCGTCCCCGATCGACAGGTAGACGAGGACACAATTTGGATGATCGCCTTCCCCTTTTCACTGGCAGATAGAGCAGCCACCTGGCTGAAGCATTTGGGGAAGTTTGTTTACACCTAGGAGCAGCTCCGCACCGAGTACTTGAACAAGTACTATCCACTCGGGCGAATGAATGCAGCGAGGGCCCTGATCAGCAACTTCTCCATGCTCCCTAATGAGCAGTTTCACGAGGCATGGGAGAGGTTCAGAGAACTGACCGACAGATGCCCGTACCATGACATCACGAAGCCGAACCTAGTTCAGAGCTTCTTCTGTGGGTTGACACCAGAGCTGCAGGGCCTGGTGAATGCTTCTTGTGGCGGTTCCTACTTCGCTAAGGATGAGGATTAGGTCTGGGTCATCTACGAGGAGATGGCTGAGAACTACACAGTGATGTCCCAGACCCGACTCTACACTCAGGGACGCCCCCAGCCACAGACCGTGCAGTTTCATAGGATAACCGTGCAGTTTCAAAGGATAGCACGGGTCGATGCCGGTCCTTTTACTTTGTGAGCGGCAACCGCACAGGCTGAGTCCACAGCCGCCGACATGGGTATCATCAGCGAGAAGCTGGACTGGATGGAGCTGATAGAGAAGAAGTAGTGTCAGAGCATATCTCAGATGGAGCACATGGCACAGTTGCTGAGTGATCTGAAGACACATGTCATGTGTCTCCAGGAGGCACAGACGGCTTCTCAACCCCGTCTTTAGGCACGAGGAGATCCGAGCAGCAGCGACAGCTCGTCCCGGCACTCCAGTCAGCCTAGACAGGTTCACCTTGTACATGCGGAGCCATACCAGCAGCCACAGCCTTACTACCAGTCGCCACCATCTCAGGACACTCAGATGGTGGTCTACCAGCCGGATCAGCCCCTGGCAATACTCCCGCCACCCTCCTACGAGCCGGAGCCATTGATGGATGTCAATGGGATTTGGTACGACCGACCCCAGCCCGGTATCCGACGAGACCATCCTGGATTCTGTTGGTCAGCCGGAGGTGCCAGTTCCCAGCAGCAGCCTCCAGTTCAGGGTGGCTAGTACGACCATCAGTGAGAGCAGCACCAGCATCCCCCAGTCTCCCAGCAACAGTCATCCCAGCCACAGCAGCAGTATGGTCCTCGTCCCTATTAGCAGGTACAGTCTTGGAGGCGAGAGCAGCCTCAGCAGTATCATCCCCAGCAGTACCCCTCTCACCCGCACCAGCCACAGCAGCAGCCTCACCACCAGTGAGGCCACCGGTCAGGTTCTCACGGGACAGCCTATGAGAACCCCGCCTTAGATGATCTAGCCCGCCTCATGACAGAGCAGCAGGCTACCTTCAGACGAGAGATGGATGAGTTCCGCCAGGAGATGCGGGAGATCGTGAGAGGGAAGGCCGCCATTCCTGCCCAGATTGAGCCAAACCCGAATAATCTGAAGAGGAAGTCTGAGCAGGTTAGAGTTCACAAAGATTACCACTCCTAGTGATTCATTTGGTGATTTATCTGCATACATGTTTGATGCAGATTTTGTCACACTTAGGAGTGGTAGGATGCCAGCAGGCGTCACCTCATTTGAGCGATGACACCACGCCACTTCCAGGGCGCCAGGTGAGGAGCGTGGTACTGACGCCGTGAGAGATGATGATGGTGGTGCTGACACCACCATGGATGTTGATCCGGCCGACGGTACTGAGACCGTCGTTTCACCAGTTGGAGGAGGTGGCACTGATGCCACCACAGTTGTTGAGCCAGAGCGCGGTACTAATGCCGCGAGACGACATGCCAAGGGTGGTACTGAGGCCACCATTTCTACTTCTTCTAGTCCTGTTGTCTTTCCGTCTGTACATGTATCTCAGGACGTTTATGGAAATAAAGGAAAGGGTTTGTTCTTTTCGGATTAACATGTGTTGATTGATGATGTTTTGTGGATTCTACTGTTCATGAGCATGCCAGGCTCTCTCCTAGTCCTTCATCTGAGAAGGACCTCGTGATCCTCTTTCCACGAGAACTTCACATGGCAAAGGGGAAGAAAATCGAAAATCTAAAAAAGAATCACCAGATAGAGTTCAGCCAGCAGATAATAGATCGATTCCATATTCAGCTGACTCTTCAGGAGGCCTTGTAGCACATCCCTCTACTCTAGAGATCACTCAGAGACAGGACCACAATTAGGAGGAAGAGGAGGAACCATCAGTCTGAGATCCATGTGCTTACTCGTGCCACTTGTTTCGCGATACAGAACCATCTGCCAGCCAAGAGGCCAGATGCAGGAGCCCCATATGTCAGATGCCACATTCATGAGCAGAGGTTCGACCGCACTCTATTAGACAGCGGTTCTTCGATCAACCTACTATCGGCAGCCCTTCTCGACCATTTTGAGTTGGGCACCCTCCGACAGAGCAGGACGGTCCTTTAGTTTGTTGATCGATCTGTCAAGAGGCCGAAGGGGTTGCTGAAGGACGTTGTCATCATGATTCAGGGCCTAAAATTCCCCGTGGAATTCGTTGTGTTGGACATGGAGATCCATGAATCTGTGACCGATACCCCCATCATTTTAGGACGCCCGTTCTTGGCCACAGCCAAGGCAGTGTCCGACCATGATAGAGGGAAGGTATACTTTCGCATCGAGGGCGAGAGTATACAAATAGAGACGGTCGAGGAGACTAGAGCTAGAGATTCAAATTGCTCAGAGCCGACGACAGATTCAGAGCAGATGATAGAGGCAGGGCGAGACATCCACCAGGACTGTAACTTTGTGATTACAGATGACGAGGCAGTTTGGGCAGATCCAGTCGCACAGGCCATCCTCTCACCTTCAGAGTTCGTTGATGCAGAGATGCCAGCAGAGGAGAGCTTGGAGAGCGCATTCCTAGTCCAGGATACTTTTCAAGCCACAGATCCGATTCCCGACTGCGAGACAGATTTTTGTGAGTCCGATACAGTTTCCTCGGAGTCAGATACTGATTTGGCAGAGTTTGATGATTTGACACCGTGTCTGACTTACTCTGAGCCTACAACTAGAGAGGAGGTTGATTCGGAGCAGAGCAGAGACAGACCAGTAGAGCAGCCTTCTCCAAATCCAGTTTGTGAGCGAGAGTTCTCATTCTCCCATGCAGATTTTGCAGCATACAATCGGATTCTTCAGAAGCCAGATCCGCCAGCACCTACTTGTCCAGAGCTGAAGCTGCTACCAGCGTCGTTGAAGTATAGATTCCTTGCGGGTGAGCATGAGATGTACCCAGTCATTATCTCCACTGATTTGAGTGGAGAGCAAGAATCCCGTCTGATGGGGGTTCTTGAAAAGAACCGCAAGGCAATAGGATGGAGTGTAGCCGATCTCCAGGGGATCAGTCCAGCTCTGTGCTCCCACCTTATCTATCTCGAGGATGAGGCAAAACCGTCGCGTGAGTTCCAACGGCGGCTGAACCTGAATCTTTGAGAGGTTGTCATGAAGGAGATCTCGAAATGGTGGAGCGCCGATTTTATCTACCCCATCTCCGAATCCAAGTGGGTCAGTCCGTTGCATGTGGTGCCCAAGAAGATGGGCATCACTACAGTTATCAGTGAGTCTGGACTGATAACGAGGATTTTTACGAGGGTCAAAAATGCGCCCCATACAAGACGGGGACGATTGTGTCGCTGAGGCGACCGCTCATAAAACCCTTGTTGATCAGCAATTAACCCACATTAAAGAATAAATCAATTAAGTCCCAAAACTGTGAATTAACATTTAACTCTACCATAATATGCATAGTGTATAAGCATGTAGAGGTCGAACCATAGAGAGCAATAAAATTGGGTAGCCTGCCTCGTTCAAATACAACAGAGTCATCCTTATATGAATACTAGTTATGTGGGTAATTAATATTATTATATTATTTATTTATATTATTATTTTTTTACTGAAAGGGTATTTTGATTTTTCATTTTCTGATTTTATATTTTCTTTTTATATTATATATATATATATATAAATTTGTTTTTATAAAAAAGATAGAATATATAGATAATATAAGAAGAAGGGTAATAACATATTTATAAAAATAAGTAAAAAAAGCCAAAAATTAGGAAATGGATTATTTTTGGTCTTTTTATAACTTTTTACTATTTTTGTGATTTTTGGGTATTTTTCCAAATATTTTTGAGATTTTTAAATGGCAAAATAAAGGAAATCGATGAATTAATTACTGGCCGAAATTAAAATGGGAATGAAAAAATACCAAACAATATCAAAATTTTCCCAAATTAATTTTAAAATAAAGATAATAAAATAAGGAACCTACCACACTTGAATTTCTATTTTTTTTATTTTTTACTATTTTTTTGATTTGTTTTTGATGTTTTAAGGTATTTTTTAATTAAGTCTAAAATTTTCCAAAACAATTTTAATATAATAATAATGATATATAGAAAAATTAGAAATAAAAAATATATTTGGGATTTTTTAAGCTTTTATAGATTTTTATAAAGGTTTTAAGGTCTTTTTAGTTTTTAAGGTTTTCCTTTTATAATTTTTAGGGATTTTTGGTCTGAAGATAGTTAAAGAAGAAATCTATTTTTTAGAATTTTTCAAAAAGATTTTATATTTATTATGTATTTAATACTGTAGATAGGGACAAAATAGCCTATTTTTTATTTTAAATAAATAATAAAATATACTAAAATGCACAAATAAAATTAGGTGTGAAAGTGTTGCAATCAGGAATCAATACCTATTTTTTGGTATTTTTCGAGCATTGTTGCCTTTTAAAATAAATAGAGATAACAAAAATAAACTACATTACTAGCAGGGGTATTTTTAGAAACAAAAATAAAATCCAGGGGCCAATTTGTAATTTTAACAAAAATATTAAACGAATTAAAAAAGTTACTTGGCCTAAACAAAATACACAAAATCCTAAGAGTGTGCCTACAAAATTGCCACCTCACGTGGAAGATCATGTGAGGTGACGTGACATGGACATGGATGCAATTACTAAAAGTTTAGGGGGTTTAATAAAAATATGACAAAATTAAATAAATGGCAGATGAATGATTTAGTTCTAATTTTTAAATACAAAAAGGAGATGGACTAGAAATACAAAATATCCCAGTGAGGCACTATCCAATGGGTGTGATGCGCCCACTTATCCACACGACAAGCTCCTACGTCGCAATACCGCTTTACCGATGAGCGATCAGTATTAGATCCTGGGGAGGATCCATCGATGGAGACGCGGCTTAATCGGATAATTGCGATCAAGACTGGGACGTTGTTCCTAATGGAACGGCGAAGGGAGCCCCTAGAAGAACAGGAAAGAACTGGTGCTTGGTCCTCCTTTGTTTATGCAAATCTCGACCTTCCAGCCCTCAGGAGAGCTGCAAATGCTCCAGAAATGCTTCTGACAGGGATCTCTTGCGACTGAAGACTCCAAAATGATATGGTACCACCGAAGCTCGTCGACGAGGTCGAAGACGCTTAACGGCTCCAGGTACCTCCGGTGATGACCCAAACGAGCGTCTAGTGGGCCCTGGGTGGTCTGACCAGCACAAGAAGCAGTGAGGGTCGAGGTCAAAATGCCTTAACCCTATTAGAAGGGAAATGGGGCGTGGTGGTGCTTGGCGGCGGATCTCAAACGATGCGAATGAGGGGAGGTCCGAAGGAACTAGATCCTGGATGGATCTGGATGGATGGGTGGTGGAACAGGGCAAGGAAGAAAAGTGGTAGGAGAATGAGGGTGGTTAATGAGTCGGGGTACATGTGGGACACATGGAATGGAGTTCACCGGAGTTGGGCTCCGGCGAACTTCGACGGTTGATTTTAACACTACAGTAGGCAATAAAAGTATAAAATAAAATCAAAACTAATACCTATATACTAAACTAAGATATAAAAGGGAGAAAAAGTGGTTACCTCACCGACAGAACCAGGAGAATGAACCTCACAGCTGGTGGCCGGAGATGGGGTGGAAGCTGCCCTAAACCTTGTCCAACACCGCCACAAAGAGGATGGAGAGGAGGCTATCACCCTCCTCTATCCATAGCACACCAGAAGAGGGGAGAGACAAGGTCAAAGGAGGTTCAAATTAGAAGGAGTAGCTCAGAGGTGGTTTTGCACACGCAAACAGCATGCTCCAAAGAACGGTGAGAATGATAGTGATTATGTGATCCATAGCCCAAGGAGAGCTATGCGTGTGATTGCTCGATGAACGACGAAGAAAATCACGTAAGGAATCGAGGCAGATTAGTGAATGGAACGATGGGGAAAGTATTGAGAAGAAGGGCTAAAAATCAAGTCTAACAGACCTAGGGCCTCACTCAGAGAGTTGATCGAGGTCAACAGTCGGTCGCACACGATTGGTCTACATGGACCAATCGGAAATAACCTACCCAAAATTATTTAAAAAACCAATAAAATAAAAAATGAATTTTTTTAATATTAAGTTATAAAATAAAAATTTTTATTATTTTCTAAGTTATTTTATTATGATTTTTATTTTTTTAGGCTTTTTAATTACAAGTTTTTTTAAGGTTAATATCTAGATATATTTATCTATGTTTTAAAGTATTTCATTTCTTTTTTGTATTTTTTATTTTATTAATTGATTTTATTATTTTATATAATTATAAGATATTTTTAGATGATTAAATATATTTTTATTATATTCTTATAATATATTATATACCCTTAATGAAATAGGAGTAATAATTGTATAGGTATAAGTATAGGTATTTCATCTATGCATTTTATATACATATTATATTTTAGTGTTTTAGTTGTTGTTTTATTCTAGTTTTAATATGTACATGTATTTAATATTTACAAAATTATAAAAGTAAAAAAATTAGAAATAATAAATAGGATGATTATTTTAATTGGGTATGCTATACAATAAGGGTCCAAAACCTAACTTTCACACCTTAACTCCGAAAAATATGAAACCACATTCATTAAATAGCTTATTAAAAGTTATATACAATTAAAATGATTTTGATTTATTTTAAGTTTTTATTTGAGAGATATGGATATGGGAAGTTGGGATTTTGGAAATTTATTTCGACTATAACTTTTACACTATATATTATTTTTATATGAAATCAATTTTATATTTTTCTATATTTTTTTATATACAACACTACTAAAAGACAAAGAACAGGCCACAGTTGTGTATCGTGGCGTAATGTCCGATTACCGTGGCCCATTAGAATTGGCCATGGTAATATTACCGTGGTTTATACCACCGTGTCTTATAGTTTACCGTGGCCAAAGAGTGTAATCTTTAGTCACGGTGGATTTACTGTGGCTATATTGTTTTAGCCACGGTACTTTTTCCGTTGCAAAAACTTTCAAGTCACGGGTAAATAGCATGACAAATCTTTTTATGCCACGGTAAGTAAAATGTGACCGCGGTTTAATAGTTGTGGCTACAGAGATTTTGCAATGTGAGTTATACCATGGTAAAATTAACAGACTTAAAAAAATCCGATGCATGTGTCAACTAATCTTTTAACAAAATCGCATATAATATATGTATGGTATTCGATGTCCAATCCATGTATTATCACAATCACAATCACAATCACATGATGAACATGCACACACATGATAAATCCACATATAAGCTAAAAAATGAACTTATGATAAACATAAGCACACATGTTTAAAGTGTATACTCATGCCAACAGAAGGTTTTTAACAAAATAAGAAGTAACTAAGGTTCAATTAGCTAATAAAATATTAGAAAGTATCTGAACGTTGAAATCCAATAATCTTATATATAACATAAAGACCACTATAAAATTAAATGCTATTCATCTAAGGCGGAATCATCAAAAGCTGCATCATTTTCTCAATCTTCATCAGCATCTCTTCTTGTACCCATGCCTTTGTTCATTCCAGATGACGAACACTCTTTATGATGAACAACTGCCCTTCGATGATGATGCCGCTTGTGCTTTGGCAGTGACATCAACTGATTTCTCTCTCTCCCCTAGCAGGACCTCAAATTTTGTGACTCGATCATATAAGCTACAATATGGTTGGCCTCTACCTCCATAGTACTTAATGGATTAACACCCCCCTCGCCTACTCCTCTCATACGACATGGATGTTCAAGTCCGGTAGCTTATGTTGCGTCTGAGGAGATAGAAGAAAACTCATTATTAGGGTGTCGAAGTGCCATCATGTGCTCCTGACGCAATGAAATAAAAAGAATTCAAGTTAATACATATATTAAAATGAATTTGAAACATAATTAACTTAGCTTACCTGCTGCTTTTTCGACCCATGTGATGAGCTGCATGCGTTAACTTTGATCGATTATGCGTATTTCTACATTGCATTGCCTACAAAACTATAATTCCCATAAAAATGAATATTACCAAGTAGATAAAAATTGAATGTAATGTTACCAATATCGAACGATACCATCGATAGGAAACATGGCATAATATAAATCAAAGATTATAGGGACGGGAACTCCTTATCGCAAAAATAAACATAACTTCATGAGCCATCTACTATACTAGTTTTAAGGTTTCATATTCATGAATACTCCTGAACTAACCACTAAATATATGAATTTATACCTTATATTCCTTGTTAAAATGACCCTCCAACAAAAAGGATGCACCTAAAAATACTTATGCGGCAATAAGTGAGAGGCTTTCTCTAATCCGTTTTTCAAGATAAAAAGCATTGTTGAGAATAAATAATGAACATCAGAAAGATAAAGACATCATCTCATCTTAAAGCTTCTAGTTTTATTCGCAAAGATAGAAGCACCAACCAGCATTTGCCATGCAAATCTAACATCCAAATCTTCTTTAATACCTTTATGCTTATCATTCTTCTCAAGAGCCCATCTGGTGGGAACACCACCGCGATACTTGCTCTCTTGTTGTTGCCAGCTTAAGAAGTTGCTCTCACAATCCAAGTGATATCGCTAGATGGGATCAATCCAAATGCCAGGAATTGCTTTCCGTTTCGCATTGCCCGAGTCCTCATGCAAATATCTGTTGCAAGTGCTCAAGGTAGATTCTATCAATGCGTTTGTTTTTGTATCTTTGTACACTGACAGTTGCCTACCACCCTGTTGAAAGTTGATATGGGATGAGGTGGGAGATGATGATACTGAAAGAGAGATGGTACTCCTTGAGATAGAACAAGAATGTTTAGAAGTTTACCGGAGAAAAGTCGACATGGCGAATAGTTATCGAGCACAGCTTCAGCAAAAGTTGGCAGATTCAGAAGTAGGGTCAACTCACCTTCGCCTTTCGCTTGGTGAAAAATCCTTTCCTGCACTGGTACAATTACACACAATTATATTCTGATTCAATGGATGGAGAGCATTTAATTTGATGCCACCCTTAATTAATATCAGCATGCTCATGTAAGTAATATAATTCCGATAACAACAAGAGAAAATGGTGGTAACTTTGTTAGAACATCTTGATTCAATTACCCCTGCACTGCAAGAATTAAAGCAGAAGAAAAAAGAACAGGTGAAAAAAATCCAGGAAGTATTGATGCAGATCCAAAAGATATCTTCAAAAATTTCAGGAGAACCAACAGGGTTAACTTATCTACAGATATAACGGTACAAGAGGGCGATCTCTCGTGGAACAAATTGGAGGAATACCAATGCGAGCTCCAGAGGCTGCAAGAAGAAAAGGTAAGTACAGAAACACCTTAATTTTCTCAAGACAAATCCCAGATCTAACAGTGGTAATTGGCAAAAAGAAAGAACCCTAAGAATAAGAATGACTTCCAACCGAAAAAATATAACTGACAAGTCGACAAATGGATGGCATCATGCACAAAGTAGCATCGGTTGGACGAATATAATATGATCAATCGTCAAAGTATTGTTTATAGCAACATGACTTCTCCTCAGTTTCTAATTTAGGAAATGATCATGTCAATGCCTTCTTTCAAGATCCAAATCATTACTCAGGAAGCACAGAAGCTCACAAGAATATGAGAAGCAGAACGCTCAAGAATAACAGTAAATAAAATCCATGGTTAGTGGTCGCGGGGGCCGGGGTGGGGTTGTGAGGTTGCGACGGTGAGGTAGGGCCGCAACTGCAGGGGCCAGGTGTCATCGCGGGGGTCGGGGTAGAGCGTGAGGGTGCAGCAACAAGGCGGGGCCGCGAGGGTGCAACGACGAGGCGGGGCCGCGACTGCAGGGGCCAGGCAAGGCCACGGGGATCAGGACTCGGACGCGAGGAGGGCCACGGGGTGCGGGCGGGACAACGAGGAAGGGGCCCTGTGGGTGCGGGCGACGGACGACAAGGGTAGGGAAGGCAATGGTGGCGATGTGCATGCAGCGATGGTGTAGAGGACGGGGCAGGACCGTAAGGGGGAGTGGCATGGGTAGGTGCAGTGAGGCAGAGCCGCGAGGTCGACGGGATGTGACCGGCTGGTCGTTGGCGGCGCAAATGGGGAGGGAGGGCACAGGTAGGGGAGGGGGCACAAGTGAGGGAGGAGTTGTGGGAGATGGGTTAATGATTAGTTAGGGTTTTAGATGATTACTTTTGCATACTTTGGTCATGGTAAAAAAACCGTGGTCTTAGATTATTAGTCATGGTAATAGTACTGTGGTCAGAAAAAATTAGCCACGTTAATGCTACTGTAGTCTAACATTTTTGGCCATGGTTATTATCGTCACAATTAACTTTAGGTTACAGTATTTTATCGTGGTCAATAGATTTTAGCGACAATAATATTTATTGTGGCTTGATGGCATGGCTAATGCAATATTTTTTACTAGTGCAACTTTCATGTTTAATGTTTCTTTATTTGATGTATAAAAAGTGAAAATGAAATAGGTCCTAAAAATGAACAATAAATGAATAAATAAAAGGGATTTTTAATGTGTAAATGGCCCTTCTCTCCCCCTACTTTATTCCTTGTCGACCTAGTAATCGAGATGCTTAGGTCTCAGGGTTTTAGGTTATAAAAGATCTTCAATATTTTATTCTTTTTCTTTTCTTTATTCAATAATAATAGCATTGAAAATAGTATTTTATACAGTATTTATACAATAATGCATGAATGTTAATTTATGCAAATTAGAGGTATTTACATGCATTTACTAGGTTTTTTAAGGCCAAAATGATAGAACAAAGGTGATGAAAAGGAGATTCATCACTGGCCTAGGCTCTGACTTGTGTCAGAACTTCACGAGCCACCTAACTTCTCCCTATTTTCACTCCTTCTCCATGACTCCTCCCTTATCGAGCTCTTTGCCCCTGCACACCTATGATGTTTGTCCTCTTCACTGACCCATTTCTTCTCACCAACCCCCACTCCCTATCATACCATCGTCCCTCGAAACTCACCATCTTCTTGACTATAAATAAACCCCCTCTTCACTATTTTTCTTTTGATCCCTTTTTAGTTGATCTCAGCCCCTCAAAGAGTACCCTAGAGCTTCGTATGGGTGACAGCCAGGCAGAGCTGCCTTCTACAATGAGGAGGAGCGGTGGATTAGGAGATCCACCATCTCTAGTGGAGCAGCGCTTTGAAGTTCTGCTTCATGGTTCCAGCAACGGTGAGCCTCTGTTCTTTTCGTTCTCAGGTAATCCTTTGGCTTATATTTCATTTTGTGCATTTAATTCTAGGTTTAATCAAGCATTTAGTGTTAATTCTCTGGAGTTCCTGCCCCAAGGGAAATCGTCATTCTCCAACCTGTATCTCTCCCCGATCTTCATCTCACTTCCATCCCCTTCTGATTCTCCATTGATCTACCATCCTATCAACCCCAGATCCATCGTGGATCTAGGAATCATTATTCCTTCCATTTCCATTTGTCGAAGCATCATCCCTATTTCACCCTATGCATCTTTTTTTGTAATCCTTGTGTCGAGAACACTACCCTTGAGCCAAGGAATCATATGGTGCAGGTCCACAAATCCCAAGAGGCATCTGGAGACCTACTAATCACCTGGAGCACCTCCAAGTACTCGAATGTCGTTTGAGTATCTGGAACGCTCTTGTCATCCTTGGAGGAGCATGTTGCACATGGAGGAGGTCTGGAAAGCGGTTGGGCCCATCAAGAGGAGTATCAGCCATTGGAGCATGAAGATATTGCAGATCAAAGCTCATCGGCTGCCAGTTCTTCTATTGTTCTTTGAGAAACCTTTTGAGTTGTTCGATCTAGAACAGCGTCCCAGATCTAATCCGAGTTGTTGATTTCCATTGAAGGTGTGTGCACAGGACAACCGTCAGATCCAACATGTGGCAGCCGAGCATCGGTCTCGTCCAGGACATTTAAGGGGTAAATTTCATAGTATCCCCTTCGGTACTTTTGTATTCCTTAAATAATATTTTAAATATTCTGTTATTTTTAATAAGTAGTGGATAAATTGAATATAAACCCTCGAGTATTATCAATATTGCAGTTTAGTCCCCCGCCATGTCACCTCACAAAATGGCCCACGTCCATGGGTATTTTAAATGTATATTACCTTAGGTTTTGTAATTATGCTTTAATATTAAAACTTTTAATATTAGTTCAAACATTTTTGGTATTTTGCACTGTAGCTCCCGGTCTTTATTTTTAATAGCAAATGTACCCCTGCTAGTTCAAGTATTTTGTGTATGTTTATCTTATTTTGATAAATATCATTCGTGCTCCAAACATTATAAAAAATAGGATTTGGTACCTGGATGCATGGTTTTTCATGCCATGAAATTAGTTTTGCACTTTATGCTCTTTTCCGATTTATTAAAAATCAGGTAGTGCATGGAGATTCCTTCTTTACTTTTGAAATTCCAAAAAAATATAAAACGTACTCCAAAAATTCCAATAAAGATTAGAGATAGTTATAGTTTTAGTATTCCCATATCAAAAATCCCTAAAAAAAGAAAAAGGAAATGATAAAAAATTAAAAATCTCCAAAATCCATATAAAAATATAAAAAATCACCAAAAAACACAAAAATATATCTTTTTGTTCTTATTTTTAATTCTATGTATTAGTATATATTAAGATTGACTTGGAAAAAATTGAGGCTTTTTGCTGTTTTAAACCCCAAATCAATTCAACCTATTTTATTTAATCCTTATTTTGGGAAATTTTGGATTTTAGATATACCTAAAAATTAGAAAAAAAATACTTGAAAACATAAAAACAATAGAAAATCATAAAAAATGAAAAAAAATATTTTATTTTGTTACTTTTGACTATTTTTGCATATATTTATACTTATATTACCCTATAGTGCATTATATATTTATGTACAGTTATATATAAGTTATAATATAAATCATTATAAATATTTAAAATTTATTTTAAAATAAAAATGTTTAAAATTAAAAAATTTAAAAAAAAATAAAAATAAATAATATATTCATTAAAAATTAAAAAGCCCACAAAAACCTAAGTAAATAATGTGCATATTTATATACATTCATACATATATTACTTATTTATTATTCATTTATAAATAATATTCTGTTTTACCACATGTGTTTTTTGAGTTCGATCCTGACCTCATTATCCACTAAACATTAGGTTTGTAAGGTATAATAAATTTTGATTCACACATGCTTACTCATTGCTTGATATTATTGTGTATGTTGATTGTTGTTTTAGTCGCTTGGTCTTCAAGAGAGGTTGACATAATGACTATTGGTCATGCCTTGTGTGGGTCGCAAGATCGCTCTTGGATTGTTTTTGGTTAAGCAAATGACATCGTTATTTGGGAGCAACGGATCATAACACAACTTGTATATAGTTGCACATTATTTTTCCTTTTTTCTTCTGCTTACTTTATTTTGATAACTATATGACTGTTCTAATCCATGTTTTCTTGTTGATCTTTCTTATGAGGGACTGCTAGGCAATGGTAATCTCTTAGGAGGTTGGCGTACCCGAGACGAGCGAAGGTCGGCCTTCTACTTGTGTACCGACCAGGAGAGAGAAGGAGAGAGCAACGAGGAGAGGAGAAGAGCAGTAGCTTAGCAGTTCTATTTTCAATTTTTGTGAGAGAGTGATTTAATTTATTATGCCAATTAGTTTGTAATAATTTGGACACTGCCACACTTAACAAGGTCCAGTGCCCGAGTGTTTGTTCATTGGGGGCCTCGTCATAGTTTTACATGTTTTCTTCACCTTCCGTTTATTTGTTTCTTGTGATTTAAGCTTTATGCATTTGTTTCTATGTGTTTTATGTGAGTGAGCCCTTAGACACTAGGGTTGCTTGACTCGGTAACTAGGTCCAAAGCCCTAATTATATTACATGTGCCTATAGTGTTATGTGCTTGGACTTAGTCAAATAATTAATTGCTAATTATTTTAATATGGAACCACGAGCTGAGAGATGCCTCATACAACGCTTGCAAGACCCGTTGTGGCGGGCACCGAGAGGTCTCCAAGACCGGATACTTTAGAATACATTTTTAGTAGTTACCATTTGGTTCTTCTCGATAATAGCATCTACTATTTAGGATGCTTTTTCACTTTCTCAAATCGTCATATAGTGTAAATATTTCAATTCTACCTTGCATATCATATGGAGAGTGCTGGGAATAATTGTAAGTAATTCTAACTTATGCATCATTAGAAACTAAGGTGAGATTTCCACCTTAGTCTTGACTTGCACAGTTTTTTTGTCCTCTTCCTCTGTGTTTATATCACGTAAGACTTAAAGGAAAAATACAAAAAAAATCGTTAGGCAACTTGCTCTGAAAAATACTCAAAAATGAAAACCCAAAAATCAAAACAAGGGGACTGCTAATAAAACGTTGACCTTAATAAATGTCGTAATGAACATCATTGTTTTGGGTTCAGAAAGCCCTTAGTGTTTTCAGGTATATTATAGACTGAGGCATGACCCTAAAGACAGAGCCTAAATATTGATATGTGGCGCTTTGATTATCACTTGGGACATCAAAGTATTGGCACTTCTATCGTACGTGAGTGAGTAGGGCCTCGTCAAGCATGGTGTTCCCACCTTGTGTGGAGTATCTGACTTGGTCTGAAGTACTGAGATTTGGCCACTCCCTCACTGTGTGTCTGTCTCATCGATTTGTGTTCGAGTAGATCCTTGCATGCGCACGGGTGATTCCATAGCGAGCGATATCTGAAGTATTGGTTTCACCTATTGGCTTCCACTCTTATTCTTTGAAATAGTCCCCATAAACAAGATTAATGACTTTTCAGTGTGCTGATCATAGGGTACAAATGAGGTGTAAGAAGTACGAGGAGCTTTCCTGGTAGTACACACACTCCTAGAGGGTTAGCATTCGTAAGGACTTGTTATAATATATTGCCTGCAAAATGAAAATAAAATTAAAAAGATAAAAATAGTCAAACAATTACTTCTTCATCTGTGTTGAGTTGGTGAACCCACAATTGTTTGGTGTTTGTTTGATTTTAGTTAAGTTCAAATATCAGTCACGCACATTTTGTGCCTTTTTCACTTTCATTTGTTTTATTCCTCATTTGACTCCCTTGCTCATTTCGAGCCTTCTACTATTTTTCACTCGCTTTATTCCTTGTTTTACATTGTATCATTAATCCTTCATCAATATCCCTCTAAACCTTCGAGATGACGACACATGGATGTCTTGGTCGAGACTCCATCGATACCCTTAACGATTATATGCACTCGCCTTCTCCAATAATTCAGGGTGATTCCCAAGAATCCAGTTCGGACTCCAGAACCGATATCCAAACTTCCCCACCTTCTTTAATAATCTAGGATCACTCTTATCCCAAACTCTGTCCATTTTGGATGGCCATTGATTTCACTCCTTACACCTCACCATCCTTAATGAAATTCTGTGTTGACCTTAATATAGAATGATTCTCTAGATCGGATGCTTCTATTCAGACTGATCTGGGCATCATTCCATGTGTAGATCATGAGCTCGATCTGGAGCCAGAGATTCTTTTAGATTCAGAAAAGAATACAGAGATGGCTCCTTATGGGACAGGGAAGGGATCGCAGCAACCTCCGCAGCCACAGTCGGAGTAGGGTCAGCCAGATCAAAATGTCGTGAATGCCCAGCTTCTCACCTCTATCCAAGCGAAACAATAGAAGCTCATAAACCAAGCACTGACCCAGGTTGCCTTCCAAGATATGTGTAATGATCTAAGGAGAAGGAGAGAGAACCCACGAGGAGGAGGAGAAGAGAGAGCAGACGGACTCGTGGATGTCCAGCAGACAAGCCCAGAGGAGAGAGGCCCAAGCCGACTCTCAAGGAAACCTATAACCCTGGAGTAGGACAAGTCACTGAGTGGATCCAAATCCCATCGATCCACACACATTTCTAGTCGAAGCCTCAATTCCTAGTGCTTCTACTTGCCTTCCATGGTAATGCAAATGAAGAACCTTATATCCATCTGCAATAGTACAGGCACATTTGTGGTAAACTCACTACCCTAACATACCGTTAGGAGTATTCAAGATGACGACATTCCCATTTAGTCCTTGGGACAAAGAACTTCATTGGATCAACCAATTGGGGAAGGTTATAACTACATGGGATGAACTTAGGTCCACCTTTCTGCATAAATGTTATCCTCTTGGGAGACTTAACCAGATATGTGTCTGCATAGAAAACTTCATCCAAGCCGCTCACAAATCTATCCATGAGGCTTGGAGAGGTTTACAGAGTTATAAGGGAAATGTCCCCATCATGATATTCCTAGGGCTAGCCTGGTCCAACATTTCTTTGGGGGACTAACAGTTGAATGTCATATGCTTGTAGATGTCACTTATGGCATCTCACATTTCAACAAGGACGAGGACGTCGTATGGCAGATCTTCGAGGAGATGGTCGAAGGAGAGACAGCATCATCTTCGTCATGTGCATATCAGTGCCAACCCGACACTCTCCAGAAGCCAACTCATATGGCATCTTCCAACACGCCAAACAGAGACTAGAGCCCCAACATGAGCATCATAGGTAGTCACTTGTCCAAGGTGTATATTATTGAGAAATGATCACAGGCCTCAGTAATCTTTCTGTATCGAATAGAGGACACAACATCTGGATAAATTGGACCATCTCACCAAGCAGCTGGAGCTGCTGGTTAGCACGACCAGCTCTTGCAATTCTGTGTCTGCATCGGACACCTTTCATGTTGATTCAAAAGAGCCAGCATCGCCACAGCCCACTTAGCCGAGTCAACTATAGCCAACGGTCCAGCACGTATATTACGTGTAGACCCCCAAGCCGACATCTCCATAGCAGCTGGTAGTCTACCAGCCTGAGCCCCAAATCTTACCAGATCAATACTATCCTCCACCACCTCTCATTCAAAAGGTGAATGATGTGTAGAACAATGATGCACAAGGCCCGTCCAGCAATGCCCGCAGTCAGGCAATCAATAGTTCCCTCAACAACAAGGAGGGAGATTTATCTAGAACCAACCTCAGCACCACCAGCAGTCTCCGTCGTACCATAGCAATTAGAGACAAATCAGTACTAACAACCACAGTATTGTTAGTACTAGTAGAATTAGCAGTACTTGGTTGTCCCATATCAAAACCAACCTCCTCAACAGTATTAGCAGAACCACCATTCTCCTCACTACCAAAACCAGCATTCCCACTCGCAACCTCCACACCATTTCTAGTATCAGCATGGTCAACACATTGAACCATCCAAGGTTGCTCCTGTGAACCATGCCTTGGATTGACTAGCTCAACTAATGAAAAGCCTAGTATAGATGAGCCAGAATCTCAATGACCTCACCGCCACCAAAACTCACATTCTGACGTAGTTTGAAGTAAACCCCAATAACTTTAAGAAGAAAGATCAGGTAGTCTATGATGTTCTATCAAATATAATAGAGTCAGATGTAGATGATTTGTTTGTATTTAATGATGTTACTCTTAGGAGTGATAGGAACCTACAGCCGACTACCACCATAAAGGGGAAGAATAAAGCTTCACCAGGCAAATCATCATCTTCTGCATTAGTCGATCCAGTATCCGGGTTAGGTGAGGAAGAAGAAGACGGAGGAGAAGTGCCTGAAAGAAAATATCAAAAAATCAACAAAATCAAAAATTACAAAAAAGAAAGTAGTAGCAACAGCAGTCGAAGTACTAACTAGCCAGCCTTGGAGGAGACTGCACCTGCTGCCACCCCGATGCTTGTTGATGGAGCCCCGCTTGTAGACTTTGCTTAATGACCCTTCTCATTTTAGTCATCCATTTGTATAACCTGGTGTCTGTACATATTTTGATGTAAATATTGCTTTTGATTTGTAAATATTCCATTTTCGAACGCTTTGAGAAAATCCAAAAAAATTAAAAAATTAAAAATACCTTGTGTGACCCTGATGTGGTTGAAATTATTCAGAATCTTGTGCTTGAAATGCCCTTGCTTAAAGCCATAAAGTACATGTATAACATCAATAAAGGGCTTAAAGAAGCATGTATGTCGAAAAGACATTTGCATCGTGCCAGAGAAAGAAATGTGAAGCATATTCTGACCATAGCTACAGTAAATGCAAACAGCAATCTCCTGACAGAAAAAAGGATATGTGTAAAGCCTTGAACTTGGCATATCTCGGATCCTATATAATAAGATCCGGCTCGTAAAGAGGAAACCGGCAGAATTTGTTTCGTGTGAATCGGACTTCGTTTCGATTTGTTATGAATTTCGGAAGAAAGAGAAGTAAGGAAGGCTAAGATGTCATTAATCCATAATGACTGTCATTAAGACTAATTAAACATGATTAAAGAAATTAATGACGATTGAAAGTCGCTAATGATCATTAGTAAACACTAATCAATAGTTAACAAAAGATTGCGTAAGCCGCGAAAGTTAAATCGCGATTAGTGAAAGTTAATCACGATTAGTGTTAATTAAGCGTCATTAGCGAATCTAGAATCCTCTAGAATGTTCTAACTTAAGCTCCAAGTTTGGGATAAGTTTTGGCTAAAACCATGGGCCAAAACCATGGGTAGACCCCCCTACCCATTCATTCTCTACAACTTACACTACCACCACCCCAAGGGCTAGGGTCGAGAGGTTGGGAGGAGGAGTGGGAGGCGAGGGAGGAGCGCTAGCGAAGCGCTGCCGGGAGAACGAGGAGAAGAAAGGTATGATCCTCTCTTAGTTGCTTCGTAAGCTAGGCTTTCAATTCATACTCTTGTTCTTCCAAGTTTTGTTTTTGATTCATATTTCTTTCCGATTCGTTTTCCTGTTGTGGTTCAAGGAGAAATCTGTGTAACACCCTACTTAGGTGCGGGCGGCTATGCACGTCAGTGACCCTGTGATTCGTCACACGTTCACTCATCTAAGAAGCGTGGTGTCTACCGATTCTCCATCGTTTATGTTTCTATTATTCGTATTATGCTTTTATAGTTATTTCGATGGAGAAATCTGTGTAATACCCTACTTAGGTGCGGGCGGCTGTGCACGTCAGTGACCCTGTGATTCGTCACACGTTCACTCACCTAAGATGTGTGGTGCCTATCGGTTCTTCATCTCTTGTTGTTGAGTATATTCTTTCAGTTTCATTGTTATTTTCCTCTCGATTGATTTTATAGAGGAAACTCTTTTCGTTTTTATTTTGAAATATGTCCCGATATAAGGTGAAACTCTGCCGAAATTTTCCGAGAAATATGTCCCGATATAAGGGGAAACTCTGCTGAAATTTTCCGAGAAATATATCCCGATATAAGGGGAAACTCTGCCGAATTTCTAAGAGAAAATATGTTCTTGACGTTCTTCGTGTTCTTCGTGTTCTTCGCGTTCTTCGTTCGTTCTTCGCGTTCTTAACATGTTCTTAGCGTTTTGATACGAAAAATGAAATTCGATCTTTTCAGGAGCCTTAAATTAGCCTTTCTAAAAACAAAACTCGATAAAGCCTTGCATACACGAGAGAGAGCTCGATTAGGTAACGAAATCCTTCTTTTTGCTGTTGGGTTTTCATACGAAATTATTGAAATTCTTGATTTTGTGTTCTTTGCTACGAAGAACCCTAATTTTGGCTATTTTTGAAAAAGTCTGAAGAATTGATTTGTAATTCCCACTAAAATAAGATTTACACATCAAATTGATGCGTTGGCTCTGAAAGTTAGGGTTTGGGAGTTTAAAATAGGCATAAATAGGAGTATACATATGGTTATGAATAATATATATGTGAGTCGATACCAAGTATTGCGGTTTATGCAAATCAAAGACTTAACGAAAGAATTACATCATGTGAATTGGTGTGATTTGAGTTGGATCCTGAAAAGGATCATGTGTCACGATAAGGATGACTGGGAGTAGTACTACAGGTCGGGCATGCAACCTGTAGGTTGTCGGAAGGAACCCGTATTGGCATTTCCCTACCTAGGTGGTACACGGTTGCCCTGTTATGATAAGTGCGCACAAATTGAATGTTTTGCAACGCGTGGTACCGGGAGCCAATATATTTGGGTTGGAACGACGGAAGATGTGGTCGTGTCATGTGGAGGCACGAGTGGTTCAATAGCGGCTGGGTCACGATAACATGTATTTAAAGCCGCTAGGTTATATGATTAAATGTTAGCCTGAGGTTTTAAGCAATCGAGTCCTCGAGGACGGTGTGCTCATTTGATTTTCCAGGCTGAGGGTTGAGACCCTGTTTAATAAAAGAAAAGGAAATTGTCAGGGTAGTATTGGAGGATTGGTTGAGGCGACGTGCGGCGGCATAAGCTTACCAAGATCAACACAATCTCCAATCTCGAAGCATCCACAGCTTCGGAGTCCAAGAATGGTGGGGTTCCCCTGGACTAATCCCTGATGTGGAATAGAAAGGAATAGGACTTAAATTAATAAAAAGGAATGAAATATTGTGATATCAAGTTTTGAAAAAATTACACAATTTATTTGCTTTTCTCTTCTTCGTTACTTAGCATTCGCTAATTTTTATCCTATGATTTATGGAAAACTCAACAGGTATCGGTGAGCCATAGCAAGGACTTTAAAAATTCATCCGGCTTACATACTAGACATCCAGCCAGCCACAGTAGCTTTACTCTTTAAGGTAGTTAGTAATCTTTTGTATATTTTCCTTTCAAGCTGATGTGCATGTAATGGTTATAGTGGGACAATGTATCCTCTAAACTTTATTTTGTAAATGGAAAAGTGTTGAAATACTTTCTTCCGAGTATTTTTATTTGCAGTATATTTCTGAATGTTAGTTGTGATTGCTGAATAACTTATTGCTGAGTAACCAGATCCGGATATGGGAGGATCCGATGGCCCAGGAAACGGGGTCGTGACAATATGGGAGCTCCTCTAATCAGATGTTAGATGTTCGATCAGGAGTTCGACCAAAATATCCTCGATAGCCTCAATCAACATGATGCCCACTTCACTACTCAAAGAGTTTGGGTTGGGACCTCTCAAGTCTACTAGAATGATATGCGATTCACAGACACATCCATCAAGAGACCCCAAGGAATTTTTAGGATGTCAGCATCACCATTCAGGGAATGCAGTTCCATGTGGACTTCAGTGTGCTGGACATGGACTCCTCTGCTCCTCTTCTGCATAGCTCAATAATCCTTGGACGATCGTTCCTTCGAACATCTGAAGCAGTGGTGGAATATGGCACCAGGAAAACCACCTTCCATTCAGGCAGCGACAAGGTGCCTATTGAGATGATCCAAGTACCGAAACCTTCAGCATCTGTATCAGATGAGAGTGAGCCAGCAGAGCAGCGAATAGAAGATTGTGACTTTCTGGCCGAAATCCGTGATACAAATATTATTATGGATTATATTGAAACCCATGAGTTCCTCTCCACAGAAGAACTAGTGGATAGCACAGTCGAGTTACCAGATATCCTCGATGATGAGATTTTCGTTGAGTTGCCTAATGAATACATCTATGGCCACCTATCCTTGGCGGAGCAAGAGGAAATTATTGAAAACTTTTGTAATCAGGATTCTGTGATAGAAGAATTATGTGCAACATTGAATGCAAAGCCCTCAATGCCAATGGTGGACACCATTTAGTTAAAAGATCCGACACCATCGCCATGCATAGTAGCTAAAGTCATCACATAGTTGAACCAGAACCTGCTCGAACTCAAGCCACTTCCAGCTAACATGAAGTATGCCTTCCTTGTGGGTACGCAGAACATGTTCCCTGTGATTATCAATTCACGACTAACCAAGGAATAAGAATCTTGTCTTCTCGAGGTTCTAGAAAGAAATTATAAGGTGATAGGCTAGAAAATTTCAGATCTCCATGGGATCAACCCCTCATTGTGCTCGCATAACATATACCTTGAAGAGGACAACAAGCCTTCCCGAGAATTCCAGCGCAGATTAAATCCAAATCTTCGAGAGGTTATGATGAATGAGATCATGAAATGGTGTGATATGGGATTCATATATTTCATTTTTGACTCGAAATGGGTGAGTCCCTTACATGTCGCTCTCAAGAAATCAGGGATCACCATGGCCAAGAATGACAAAGGAGAGGAGATTGCAACCAGAGTTTCAACATCTTGGTGTGTCTGTGTGGATTATAGATGACTGAATTTAATAACCAAGAAGGATCATTTCTCTCTCACCTTCATCGACTAGATCGTTGAGCGATTGGCCACGAAGGAATATTTCTATTTCCTAGATGGATACTTTGGTTACAACCAAGTTGCCATTGCCCCTGAAGATCAAGAGAAAATGACCTTCCCATATCCATTTGGGTCTTACGCCTTTTGTAGAATGTCATTCGGTCTATACAATGCTCCAATAATATTCCAAAGATGTTGGTTGTATTTGCATATATGGTTGAAAGTTTTCTTGAGGGTTTCATGGATGATTTCTCGATCTACAGAGACAGCTTCGATCATTGCCTATATCATCTACGAGTTCTGAAGAGATGATGTGAAGTGAATCTTGTGCTCTAATGGAAGAAGAGCCAATTTATGGTGACTGAGGGTATTGTGCTAGGCCGTGTCGTATCAAAACGTGCCATGGAGGTATACCTTGCAAAGGTGGACGTCATTTCTAAACTCGAGCCACCTATAAATCTGAAGCAAGTCAGATACTTCTTAGGGCATGTTGGTTTCTATCGATGATTCATCAAAGACTTCAATAAAATTGCCTGACCACTAGTTGAGCTTCTGGGCAAGGAGGCAGATTTTGTTATTGAAGACATAGTCCTCCAAGCATTCAATTAGATTAAAGAACTGATCACCCAAGCCCATGTTCTTCAACCGCCAGATTGGTCTCTCACGTTTGACATCATGACGGATGCATCAGATTACACCATTGGAGCGGTTCTAGGATAGCGAAGAGACAATCTGCCCTTTGTAATTCACTATGCTAGCAGGAATCTACATGACGCTAAAAAAACTACACTGTCACTGAAAAAGAGTTGTTAGCAAAAGTCTTCATCCTGGAGAAATTCAGATCCCACCTACTTGGATTTAAAGTGATCATTTATACTGACTATTCTACCATCAAGTACTTATTGACTAAGAAGGATGCCACACTGAGACTCATCAGATGGATCCTTCTACTCCAGGAATTTGATCTTGAAATCCATGACAAACCTGGAGTTAAAAATATGGTGGCAGATCACTTGTCAAGATTATTGGAGTCAGATACTCCTGAGCAAAGCTTATTGCTGATTGCGGAAACTTTCCAAGATGAAGCCATTTTTTCAGTCACCTCGCTCCCCTGGTTCGTGAATTGTTTTGTGTCCAAGAGAACTCTACAAGATTGGTCGAAGCTGAAAGTCGACAAATTTCTATCGATATTCATCTATCACTGGGAAGACCCATATCTCTTTCGTGAGGGGGGAAATTGCATCTGGAGGAGGTGTATTCCTTAGGAGGAAGTTCAAAATATCCTCGAGCATTGTCATGCCAAAGAAGCAGGAGGACACCACTTTGGGAGAATAACGGCAGCAAAAGTTTTACAATACGGCCTTTGGTGGATGACTTTATTCAAAGACACAGAAGACTTTGTTAAATATTGCACTGACTATCAGAGATTAGGTGGTACAATAGGAATGAGAGACACAATACCCCTTAATTACATTCAGATTTCAGACATGTTTGACGCGTGGACCATTGACTTCATGGGCTTGTTTCCCAATAGTCAGGGTTATGAGTACATTTTGCTTGATATCGACTATGTGAGTTGTTGGTTGGAGGTTGTCACAACCCAAGTTGCCGACAATCGTACCATTTGCTGGTTTTTGAGAGATCACATCATTGCAAGGTTTGGGATCCCTAAAATTATAATAGAAGATGGGGCTATCCATTTCATCAATAGAGAGGCGAAGAAGCTGACACAAGAATTTTGCATCGAACATCGTGCCACCTCTCTGTACCACCCACAGTCCAATTTCATGGCCGAATATTCAAATTGGGAGATAAAGACAATCTGCAGAAACTTGTGCGCCTTGATAGGAAGAATTGGTCACAACTCCTAGATTACGTTCTTTGGGCCTATTGAACTGCTTACAAACCACCATTAGGAATGTCTCCCTACTGCCTAGTGTACGGAAAGCCATAACATTTGCCCGTGGAACTCATTCACAAATCTTTATGGGAAATTAATCTTTGTAATTTGGATTCCAAGAAGTCCAGAAAGAATAGAAAGCTGGATCTGAATCGACTCCTCAAATTCCGTGAGTATGTATACGAAACTTGCTTGATGAACAAGGAGATGGTCAAGAAGTGATACGACAAGCAAATCTGCCGCAAAACTTTCGAACCGGGTCAGAAGATTTGTCTATTTGATGCAAAGCTCAAACTATTCCCAAGGAAGTTGAAGAGAAAATGGACCAGGCCTTTCATAGTAAAGCATGTGCATAACAATGGAAGCATCGTGATATCTGGACTATCAGCTGAAGCAGAACTGTTCGTGATAAACATACAGCTTCTAAAGCCTTATCTCGAACATGATATGTTCCTATCTGTGGTGGATTCAGTTCATGTGGTCTACGATGGAGAAATTCATGTTATAGCATCAGCAGAATCAGATGAGGCACAGAAAAAATTGATTAGTTAATCTTTTTCTTCTTTCCTTCTTTTCTTCTTTTGATTTCATTTTTCAAATTCTTTCTTCCGTGTTGCCCTCACCCCATTCAGATGCGGTATACTTAGGATATGCTTCATCCTAAGTATGGGGGGTGAGCGCCCTTAGGTTATTCATTCTTTGATCCCTCGCATATCTCCTCAACTCTCAATAATCTGTCTATACTTGGTGATATTTTACCCTAAGTATAGGGGGAGATAGGCCGAGCCGATGATTCATTTATTCGTACCCACCTTCGACCCTCCCTACATGTAGAATACACTCTATATTACTTATTATTAATTAATCCTAAGTATAGGGGGATGATCGACTTCTTATTCTTTATTGAGTCGTTGTAGTATAGACTTTTCTTTTCCTAATACGAGTTATGTCTTCCTTCTCTCTCCGATATATGAGGACATAGCTCGAGCTAAGTATAGGGGGTCAATGTATACTCTGTATATATTTTAGCCATAACTCAAACTTTCGTATTTTTAATAATATGTCTAATCAATAATAAGAAATTAAAACACACACTAAACTTCCTCATATATAGCAATTAATAAATCAGGTAAAAATATTTTGTAGAATGTTTGAAAAATAGTTGTAAAATGTTTTTGAAAATCCTTTGAAAACTGTTTGCAAAATATTTTATAAAACATTGTCAACCTTTGTAATAATATTTTGTTTGTAAAAATTTCTTTTTCCTTATTTGAATAAAATATTTTTAAAATCTATTTGCAAATAGTTTGGAATAAGATTGCAAAAATAGTTTGAAAAATCTATATATATTGTTTGAAAAATCTTTGCAAAATGATTTTCAAATTTTGTAAATGTTTGTAAAAATTATTTGTCAAACTAGTTTGCAAAATAAAGTTTTCAAAATGATTGTAAAAATCTTTTCAAATTATTTTGAGAACTATGTACATAATACAAGCAAATAAAAATCTTTTACAAACCTAGTATATTAACATGTAAATAATAACTAAATCTTTGAAAATAAAGAGTGTAAATTCCTCAAAGCTAATTCTTGTAAATAATAAGAAGCGCTCTTATGTAAATAGACACACATAATTATTTGCCAAAACATTTTGGTTTTTGAAAACAAATCCCTAAAATTTGTAAGATAAAAAATATCAAAAACATCTGTAAAACTTTTTCAAACTTGCATAAAAAATTTCAAAATTTATCAAAAACTCTTAAAAAGTTCAAATCAAAAAATTAAATCACAAAAATATTTTCTTGCATTGTCCATAGCATCCGCATTTTTTGGAATAACCTAGAAAATTGAACAAGTACAAATAAAGTCTGAAGTTTGGATCTTGGAATAGACCTGAATACACTTAATTTCAGATGAACCCATTGAGGACTAGAATTGGAGATACTTCAGGTTGCCTTGACTTAATTCTTTAGGTTCCATAAGACTATGTTCATCAGTCAATTCAATGTGTCTAAATAGAACCCTTCATATCATATGTAAGACTCTTGAGACAGTGACTTGACTGTAAACCTCACAACTAGCACTTAGCTCAACTCATATGGACTGTTGAAAAATCTTAGAGTCTAAGTTGGGATGATGCAAGGTCGCTTCGTCAAGGTTGGATCAAAAACCATTCTTGGGATTGCTAACACTAGTACTCTAACCCACCTCTTTTGGTAACAATGATATCTAAAAACTAGAGATGGATTGAGACAATGCTTCGGATGAGGAATGGTCTACAAGCGCAACTTTTTCCAAGATCCCAAAAAATGAGTGGAACAATAGATGTTATATCCACTAGGGCACAATAAAGAATGAAGAAGCACTAAAAAGTCAAAGAAAATATCCAAAGAATCCTACAAATAAAAAATCCACAAAAATTTGAGCTTCAGACAAAGCCTACTTCTTGGTGAAGAATTTGTTACATTGATCAACTTCACAAGGGAATGAATACTACACTCGTCCATTCCCACTTCTTTCCCATTCTTCTAACTTCTTCCCCATTTGGTTGTACAGATCGGGAGCACCTGACCTTAGAAGAGAATATCTGTATCCATGAGGATGAGTTACTAGAAGAGCAATCACCTTACATTGAACAATTTCCCACACATGGTTCTATCACTTCAAGGTAGCAAGAGTTTGTTACTAAGAGGATGGTTCTAACCTGGATGTGAATTGGACTGTATGGTAGGAGTATGGAACCTAAGGGTTATTGTGTCACATTTCTTGACTTCTATGTGGTTCCGAACACACCATTAATCCAAAGGCCTTCTCTGACTTCCAAACTTTGATTTTATTAAGACAAGTTTAAAAGTAAAAAATTATTCCAGGTTATTTCTTTTTCTTTTCTTTATATTATTTTCTACAATTATAGGTATAAGTGTTTGTTAGTGACTAACAAAGGAAAGTATAGGGGGTTATGAATCTTTATTTCATCACCTTTATTCTTTTATTTTGTCTTAAATCCTATATATCATTAAAATAAACATTCTTTAATTTATACAAAATACTATATAAAATACTATATATTTATTTTTATAGTTCCAAAATTAAAGAATAAAGTAAGAAAACAAACAAAAATGAGACACCATAGTGTTGAGTGACCCTAGCCTCCGAGACTTTGTTATCATGATGACTTAGTCGATAAGGAATAAAGTAGGAGGAGATAGGGCTACCAATTATACATTACACAGACTGAAAATCCTAAAAATATAGGTCAATAATTAAGTTTTAGGACCTATTTTATTCTTTATTATTTATGCATCCAATCAATAAACTTTGTTATGAATACATAAAAAAATAAATTGATTTCACAAAAAATAATACACAGTGTACATTTTATACTCATAATAAAAATCCAAAATCCAAACTACCCAAATATGTATCTCCTCCATATAAACTCAGAATGCATCAAATCACCTCTAATTATATATGTTTTTATTAGATATTTAATGAAAGTATTTTCATTCAATTTGGAGTTAAGATGTAAAAGTTAGGTTTTAGACCCCCTATTGTACAATATACTTGAATAATATATTCATGTTATTCGTTCCTTACATTTTTCATTATTTTATATATTTATAATTTTGTAAATATTCTTTATAGTGTATGTACATATTTAGAATAACATTAAATCATAAAAATACACTAAAATAAAATAGTATATACACGTAGATAGATGAATATAATATACATATTCCTATGTAATTTATACCTATAATTAATTAAGTATACAAAACACATAAAAATAAAATAAAAAATATGTTTATGTATATTTAAATAAGTTATAAATATATAAAATAAGTATATAAATTAATAAAATATAAAATAATAATATTCAAAATATGGGTCAATATACCTATAAATATACTTGTAAAAAGTAACTTGTAATAAACAATGTCATAAAATAAATAAAAATATAAATAAAATACTAAAAATAATAAACATTTTTCATTTTATAACATAAAATTAATCAATTCATTATTATTATATATTGATTTGATAAATAATTTTCAGTTATCTTTTTTCCTGGTTGATCCACATGGACCAACCAGGGACCTCCGTTTGTTGACCGGCGGGTCAACTACCTACCCTAGGCTCTGACCTGTGTCAGAACCACTCGACTTCTCTTTATTTTCACTCCTCCATGACTCCTCCCATCTCGAGCTATTCGCCCCTACACACCTCCCACGTCTATCCTCTTTGATGACCCATTTCTTCTCACCAATCCTCACTCTCTATCATGCCATCATCCCTCGAAGCTTACCATCTTCTTGTCTATAAATAAACCCCCTCTTCACCATTTTTATTTTTGATAACTTTTTACCGTATCTCATCCCCTCATAGTATGCCCTAGAGCTTCATCCTAGTGACAACAAGGCGGAGCTGCCTTCTGCAACGAGGAGGAATGGTGGATTAGGAGATCCACCATCTTTAGTGGAGCACCGTCAGAAGTTTTGATCTATGGTTCCGGCCACGTTGATCCTCTGTTCTTTCGTTCTTAGCTAATCCTTTCGCTTCGATTTAATTTCATACATTTAATTCCCAGTTTAATCAAGCATTTAGCATTAATTTTCAAAATCCCCAATTCCCTAGAGTTCCTACCCTATGGGAAATCATTGTTCTCCAACCAGTATCTTGTCTCGATCTTCATCTCACTTTCATCCCCTTTTGATTCTCCGTCGATCTACCATCTTATCCACCCCAGATCCATCGTGGATATGGGAATCACCACTCCTTCTGTCACCACCCATCGGAGTACCACCCCCATTTTACTCTACACATCATTTTGACTAATCCTTGGGCCAAGAACATTGGCCCTGAGCCAGGCAATCATCTGGTGCAGGTCTACGAATCCCAAGAGTCATTTGGAGTCCTATTAATCACCTGTAGAACTTCTAGATGCTCGGATGTCATCTGAGTATCTGGAATGCTCCCATCATCCTTGGAGGAGACTGTTGCACATGGAGGAGGCCTAGCAAGTTGTTGGGCCCATTATGAGGAGGATCAACCATTAGAGCACGGAGATACTGCAGATCAAAGCTCGCCGATCGTCGGTTCTTTCGTTATTTTTTTAGCAACCTTCCAAGCCGTTTGATCAAGAATAGTGGCCTAGTTGAACAAGTGCATAAGGACAGACGTCAGATCCAACACATGGCAGCCGAGCATCAGTCTGATCTAGGATGTTTAAGGTGTAAATTTCATAGGACCACCCTCTGTACTTTTGTATTTCTCAAATTGTATTGTAAATATTTCGTTATGTTTAAAATGTAGCTGATAAATTGCATATAAAACATCGAGTATTATCAACATTGCAGTTTAGTCCCTCATCACATCACCTCCCGTGATGGCCCACATACATGGGTATTCTGCATGTATATCCCCTTGAGTTTTGTAGATGGGTTTTGATATTAAAAGTGTTAATACTATTTCAAAAGTTTAGGGTATTTTACACTATATCCCCTGATTTTATTTTAATTACAAATATACCCCTCCAATTCGAGTATTTTTTTGTATGTTTGTCTAATTTTTATGAATATCATCTATGATCCAAAAATTATAAAAACAATAGGATGAGGCACATGGACGCATGCTTTTCGATGTCATGTAATTAGTTTTTCATTTTATGCCCTATTCCTATTTATTAAAAATCAGATAATTCACGGCTATTCCCTATTTGCTTAAAAAATCCAAAAAAATATGGAACGTGCTCCAAAAATTAGTGATAGTATAGTATAGTATTTAGTACCCCCAGACCAAAAATACCTAAAAATAGAGAAAGAAATGATAAAAAAATAAAAAACTCTAAAATCCTATAAAAATATAAAAAGTCAACAAAAACCCCAAACATGTATATTTATATTGTGTATTTTTTTTCTATATATTAATATATATTAAAATTGACTTGGAAAATTTCGAGTCTTTTTGCTATTTTTAAACCCTAATCAATTCGACCTATTTATTTAATCCGTGTTTTGGGAAATTTTGGACTTTAAAATACCTAAAAATTAGCAAAAATACTTTAAAATCATAAAATAGTAGAAAATATAAAAAATACAAAACATTTTATTTTTCTGTTTTGACTATTTTTACCTATATTTATACTCATATTAGCCTATAATGTACTATATATATCTATGTATAGTTATATATAAGTTATAATATTAATCATTAAATATATTCATCAAAAAATTAAAAGCCATAAAAACCTAAGTAAATAGTATGCATATCTATAAACATCCATACCTATATTATTTATTTATTTATTATTCACTATAAATAATATTCTTGCTACCACGTGTTTTCCCTGAGTTCGACCCCTCCCTACTTTTCTACTATACGCTTGTTTGTAGGGTATAATAAATTTTGATTCACACATGCTTATTCATTGCTTGATCTTTTTTTGTGGTTTGAATTTTATTTTAGTCGCGTGGTCTTCAAGAGAGGTTGACACAACGATTGTTGATCCCTTCTTGTGTGGACCATAAGACCGCTCTTGGGATTATTTCTAATTAAACAGATACAAAAGCAAGCTTATTAGGGTACTATCGTATTGTGTCATCATTATATAAAATATTTTATTTTATTCTTTATATGTTTATCCCTATTATATTTTTAAATAAATGTATGTTGTATATAAAACATATAAAAATATAAACACAAATAAAACCACTAAAAACAATTTAAATAAATAATACATTATAGTATATATGTATACTATGTTGGACATGTGAGCCCACGGCGAGCCATTATGCAATAAATGTTATTGCGAATATCATTCCCTGATCTGAAATGAAGAATAAATAATTTGCATAATAGGTCCCTCTGTACAATTAGGGTTATGTACCATGGCTATCTTAATGATCATACAGCTGTTGATTCAATTATTGAATCATAGAGGCTGGTGCTTGGATGAATATCTAAAGAGTTAGATTGAGGACTCATCAAGCACCGTCAAATGATTGTTAAGATGTGATCTCCAGCCTGAGTAGGAGATGGCAATCCTTTCTCACATAGGCTGATGTCTGACCGACCTCTTGATGCAGGTCCTCTGCATGGGAATAGTGATTCGGAGGTGTCAGATTAGTTAGGTCAAAGAGTTGACTTAACGAGATCGAGATAACCTAAGTCCTATGTTGAATGGTGTCACAGCATAGGCACGCATCCTCTGACCGGAGACAGATGTGTTACTATATGTCTGAGTGTGTACATTTGGCATACCAATAGGTTGATGACCTAACCAAGGTCTATATACCGGCGCGCTGGTGTGCATGTAAGGGCATATGAGTAATACGATCTCTCAAAGGGATCATACAGGTTCACTACTGAATCGGAAGACATGAGCTCACTCATGAGATATTGGGAGGAATCAAATTCCGTGCACGGTCGTCTCGCTTTGGAAGCTTGAATGAATTTGTAGGTTTGATATATACTTTTGGAAAGTATATGATCGAGACCTAGGTATGATATATGCTTTTGGAAAGTATATGATCGATACCAAATCCCAATGATCAAATGAGAAACTTATTGATGAAACCCTGAAGAAGACAGTATAAAATTGATCTTGATCTTCGGGTTGATCATAGGTCTTCCAGTATGCAGGATGTACAGGTATTGGGAATACCGGAGGGTGACGTGATCATAAACGATTGTATATCCATGACGCTTCCATTCCGAGGGAGTGATGAAACAGGTCTGGATTTTAGTGACTCCTTCCAGTAGATAAGCAATTTGATCTTAGTCCAAGTGTTGGACATTGGTCTGAATGAGATTCAGATTCAATGAAGATTAGATTTGCGGTCTTGATTTAATCAAGCATCTGTGGGAGGTTCGTTCGATCTGGATTTGAGATAAGATATCAATATCCAAGTCACTATACATGGAACAATACAATCGCCCTGTCCTTATCTCCAAGTATCTGCGGAGAAAGCACATTATTCATGAAAGGGTTCGAGAATAATTCATTTGATGAAATTTATATCCAAGCAAGTAGAACTTGATGATTAAATGAGATTTAATGATCAAGCTTAATATGAATATGATTCATATTGTGAGAATGATTATCCAAGATAATTAAATGGGATTTAATTATCAAGAGAATGTGGATATTATTATCCATAATATTTGTGTATTATAAATATGATTTATAATATACACATATTCAAGAGAGAGAAATTTAGTAAATAACATTTGTTAATTATTAAATGTGGATTGGATTTACATTTGTTAATTAACTGGAAATGTCATTTACAAATTAGTTTGGGATGTGAACATGATTCACATAATTTTCAATGGCATGATTAAAATATTCACAAATTAATTTGGAATTAGTTTGGTGGATATTTTTGTGATAATTGAGAGATAATGTAATATAATAAAAAGGAGAAATAAAGCCATCATTAGGAGGCAATATTATCTCCATTTTATTATGATGATTAATCTCTCAACTAACTTATTTATGTTAAATTAAAAATGTGTTGATAATGTTGCAACATATATTTAATTTAATCATAAATAAATGTTGTTGGTTTTAACCAACAATAATTATAGCCATTGATTTTACATGGACCAAGCCTGACCGTTGAATCCATATGTCTCATGGATTGAGATCCATTGGATCCTAAACTAATATAAAAGGAGGGCTAGGGTAGCCTTCCAAGGTACATCATTAAGAGTTGTACAAGGTTACAACTCTCTCTCTCTCTCTCATATTCTCGCCCTCTCTTTTTCTCTCCTCCAAAAGATGGCCGTCCATCTTGTGTTGAGAAAGGAGAGACTCTCGGCTTCTTCTTCGATGACTCGAGGATCTCCTTCTTCTTTGTAGTTTCTTACTCTAAAGGAAGACGACGGATTTCGTTTGACGAAATCGGGAGATACATTGCTTGGATCTTCATCGAGGATTGCGGGAAGGACGCGACTCATCATCGTGCTCGCAAGTGCGTTCTTCGTAGATCGGACTTGAGACAGGAGGATCTCTACTTTGGGATCTTGCGATCACAACCACGCTTCAAGAGGTATTCCTTGTACTTTGTGGTTTGATGAAACAATCTGAGAAGTGTTCTCGTGATCATGTGGTTTCATCTTCAGATTTAAAAATTTTAATTTCCGCTGCATCTAGCATCTAGTGCGACTAGTTGCTCCGATTGCATACGATGCGATCGACACGCTTCCATGATGCGCTTAAGGATTCTCAATATCCTTCAAGTGGTATCAGAGCCATCGGTTGAATAAGGTTTTGGATATGTTCCATAGACCTTAGACGATTTGGTTCTTGAAAGGGTTGCGAAATTTTTACTGCATTTCAATTTTCGCACCTCTGTCTAATTGAATTTTTCTGTACTGTTTAAAATGTTTAAACACGAAATTTTCAATTGTATTTTGTTCCCCATTAATTAAGGAAACCATAGGACTTGAGTTTACTAAACTTGGACTTCATTTGCTCAAGATATGGCCTTTTGAATATACATGTATTTACTGTTGCGGGAACTGCGGATTTAAATGTGATTAATGAGATAATTACGGTTTCAATCCACCTCGAAATGCATGAATTATCACTTGGATTATTTAGTAAATCAAATAGTCAATCTTAGGAAACTTAGTTTGCATTTTTTGGATTTAAAATGATCAAGATAAGTTAATTTTAGTGATTGGGGGTCACTGCTCGAAATTGACATTCTTTGATCTTAAACCATGTGATAAGTCAATTAATTGTCATGATGAAAATTAATTGTTAATTTTCTGGAATAATTAGTGATAAATATTTGTGAAATATTTAAAGAGATAATTATTTCATTGAATGACATTTGCCCAAACCACAATGATGAGATAATTGATCTTGATCAATGATTCATCAACAAACATTGATTTCATGAAAAATCATAGCTTATCCTACAATAGTTGTAGGACAACTTTACATGAAAAACCCTCTTACTTGAATAGGATTGGGGATTTGTTTAGCAAATCTCCTTATAATATAATCAAAATTGTTTTGATGTATATTATATGGTATAATTTCGGTTGAAAAACCGATGAGCATCTCAAAGTACATGATGATCTATCTGGTATTATCCTTTCCCGAGGCGGATATGGTGCCTAGTCGGAGAGCATTGGGGTCGTGGGTTGCAACGTATGTGGTCCGTCCCACTCTCGTCGGTTCTGGCCATGATAGCGGGTAGGGACTGTATAATACCAGAGAAAGTCAATGTGTATTTTTCTAATTATTAAAATTCGAATAATACGTACTTTGAGATAATACCTACTATTCAAGTAATAATCAAGTTTGTTGATTGATGATTGGATTAATGATTAATTTAATGTGATTAAATTAATTATATCCAATAAACACTCTATTTTTGAATAGATGTGTATTTTCCCTTGGAAGAATTAATTATGTGAATATGATTCATGATAATTAATTACAATTTGAATATGAGGTGGAGGATCACATAAGTGACATCCATGGTCTACCGTCAAGGCGAAGGATTCCGTCGCCAATTGTTGTATATAGGAGACGCATGTCCGAAGTGACAGATCCTATATATGATTTAATTGGATCAGGTTCTTTGCTTCTCGAAAGAGTAAGGCCGTATACGTAGTGACCCCAATATCGGGTCCTCATATTATTGGGGCGATATTGGATTGCGTATAGCGAGTATTAAGCCTGTTGACGGTTGGTTCAATTAATGACGGGTCAACATCATCTTAGGGGTGGTGGGCGCGGGTGTTAAAGATCGAATTGGGAAATGCAAGTTGGACTTGCAAGGCGGAATGTGTTCCCGCTTCTTTTTATCCGAGTTGTAGGTTCTCATATTATTGGGATGCAACGAAGATAGGAAAGGAGATCCCAGATCTTGCTAGAGATATAATGGCAAGAATATCTCTTACATTGAAAGTGATTAAGGGAATGAACTTTCAGTGTTGACAAGGCAAGACAACTTTGATATAAAAATTCCTAAATCAAAGTAAAACATGTATATATAATATATATACCCTTATGCAAATTTCTTATTTCAGATAATCCTTCATTAAACCCACTCAATGTTATACTCAATAATAACCAGTAAAATATCTTGGATTGGACACAAGATCCAGATATTGTACTTGCAATTGAACACATAATGTATGTGGTTCCAATATGCAAGTTTCCTCAACATAATGAGGAATGATAATTAAATAAGACAATAAGACATCGCCTTAGGGTTTGTATGTCTCTATAGTCTTGATCTTTCGTCGAGTGTACTTTGGAAGTGGCGTGTCGATAATGATCGCAATTGTCAAAATAATCCTTATAAAATCTAAGAAGATGTTATGGCATACATATGTGCTCTAAACATTTAATCATGAATGACATGGTTCTCTGTATTATGCAGAATGGTAGCTCGAAAGAGATGATGTATTCAAAATGTTTGAATACATACCTGAACCTAAGTCTCTAAGAGTTAAGATGTATGTAGATATGATGAGTGTCATCATTCTACTATCTATACTCAAGTCATTCATGAAGCTTCACAATAATCATTTTGAATGAATTTAATGAAGCATGTATAAATGTTGAAATGCTCTTGTATTGAAATCCTTGGAATTCAACATAAGAGATTCTTTATCTTGAACAATGGTTGTTTATAGATGAAGAGAGCGCAGTGGAAGCATGGGTCGGACTCGAGTAAGAAGGAAAGTCAAAGAGTTGACCTACTTCTGTGACTTCCATATGACATCCAAAGAGTTGGATGAATGCCAATACTGCAATAAGTCGATGTGTTGATAGTATGACTATCAAATCTATCTAAAATCCTTAGTGAAGGACTCAGATAGAGCATCAGAATAATCTACATATAATCATTGACTCTGACTTTCTTATTTCATAAGATAAAGTCTGACAATTGTATCCCGATCTTCTAATGACATTTGCAATTGGTTGCATATATATATATATATTAGAAGATTAGAAATTTGATCTTAAGGTTTAGTAGTCATCTACATGGATATTACTGTAATTGTTGCAGCAATCTCTGTTGGATAGTTAGACTTCATATTCTCAGTGGGAGAGCCCTTAGTCTTGGAGAATGTCTCTATGACCTAGATATTAGAATACACTCATTGTTTGTTTCTAAATGTTGGAAATAAACATGAATTATGAGATAAAACTATCATAAAGAGTTATGATGGAAATATTTCAGATAGTAATCTAACAACTAGTGGACTCCATAAAATTAGAAAATTAATGAATGGTTCATTAAGATTTCTAATACTGAAAATCAAACCTTATATGATCAATAGGAGGATGAAGATCATTTGACAATGATCTGGCATCGAGTCTTGGACATATGTCTATTGATATGATCGATAGACTAGTAAGAGATGAAACTTTAGAATGTCTAAAATTTCAAATCTTACATACTTATGGATATTGTATTCAAAGTAAAATGTCCAATACACCCTTCTCTGGGAATGGTGTTAGATGTCGAGGTATTCAAGATCTCATACATATTGATGTATGTAGATCATCTGTATCATAGTAAACATTATGGATATGTGATATCTATTGATGATTATGTATGATATGAGATTTCTTCTCTTCACCTGAGAAACCTTTGAAATGTTCAAAGATTTCATAATTTTGGTTTAGAACCAAAGTTTGAAGGAAGATTAAATGAATTTGATCTAACCAAGGTAGCAAGTACCTATTAGATAAATTCAAAGAATACCTTATGGAGATATGAATATCATTTCTATCTCACTCCTCCTGATAAACCTGAACTCAATGGAGTTGTAGGGAGATACAATTGGATCATGTGTGACATGATTTGATCAATGATGAATTTTAGAATAATTTCCTCTTAGTTTTCAGGTATATATGTGTAGTAGAGACTACAATATATATCCTTAATAAGATTCCATGCAAGTAAGCTGGAATTAAGCACTAGAGAGTGCAACTTCATTAGGAAATAAAGGATGGTATTGGATACCTACTTTATGACCTTGAGATTCTTAAAAGATCTCATCTCTGAGAATGTGATTCTTAGTAAATTGAGACTCTCTTGAGAATCAAGATGAAAATGAAGTGAAGGAACTCATTTAATATTGAAAAGATAATGAGGCTCCTGAAATCGGGAACTAAAAGGATAATTAAAGATGAAACATTAATACCTCTTCAAATGAGTTTGAGGATGTATTCCATGTGTCAGTTAAGTCTGAGAGTGATCGGACTTCATATGATGAAGCTCCTAAGGATCATGACATGGAAAGATGGATATTAGCAATAAAGTCTAAAGTAGACTTCATATGCAAAGTGTTGTATATGGACCCTCAAGGATCCACCTATAAGGGTTAGACCCATTAGGGTGTAAATGGATCTTCAAAAAGAAAGGGAACCTGATGAGAAGGTAGAGACCTTCAAAGCACGGTTCGTAGCCATTAGCTACAGACCGGAAGAGAAGACATTGCTTGCAATGAGACTTGCTCTTCGGTGACCATGCTTAAAATCATCAGAATATTGCTATCCTTAGCTACACAACTTGACTATTGCATCTTCAAGATGTAAATCAAGATTGCATTCCTCTAAGAATACCTCTCTGAGGATATTCACATGAAGTAGCCCCAGGGCTTCATGGTTGAGAAAAACAAGGTGTGCAAGCTATACATGTATTCACTGTTGCGGGAACTGCGGATTTAAACGTGATTAATGAGATAATTACGGTTTCAATCCGCCTCGAAATGCATGAATTATCTTGGATTATTTAGTAAATCAAATAGTCAATCTTAGGAAACTTAGTTTGCATTTTTTGGATTTAAAATGATCAAGATAAGTTAATTTTAGTGATTGGGGGTCACTACTCGAAATTGACATTCTTTGATCTTAAACCATGTGATAAGTCAATTAATTGTCATGATGAAAATTAATTGTTAATTTTCTGAAATAATTAGTGATAAATATTTGTGAAATATTTAAAGAGATAATTATTTCATTGAATGACATTTTCCCAAACCACAATGATGAGATAATTGATCTTGATCATTGATTCATCAACAAACATTGATTTCATGAAAAATCATAGCTTATCCTACAATAGTTGTAGGACAACTTTACATGAAAAACCCTCTTACTTGAATAGGATTGGGGATTTGTTTAGCAAATCTCCTTATAATATAATCAAAATTGTTTTGATGTATATTATATGGTATAATTTCGGTTGAAAAACCGATGAGAATCTCAAAGTACATGATGATCTATCTGGTATTATCCTTTCCCGAGGCGGATATGGTGCCTAGTCGGAGAGCATTGGGGTCGTGGGTTGCAACGTATGTGGTCCGTCCCACTCTCGTCGGTTCTGGCCATGACAGCGGGTAGGGACTGTATAATACCAGAGAAAGTCAATGTGTATTTTTCTAATTACTAAAATTCGAATAATACGTACTTTGAGATAATACCTACTATTCAAGTAATAATCAAGTTTGTTGATTGGTGATTGGATTAATGATTAATTTAATGTGATTAAATTAATTATATCCAATAAACACTCTATTTTTGAATAGATGTGTATTTTCCCTTGGAAGAATTAATTATGTGAATATGATTCATGATAATTAATTACAATTTGAATATGAGGTAGAGGATCACATAAGTGACATCCATGGTCTCCCGTCAAGGCGAAGGATTCCGTCGCCAGTTGTTGTATATAGGAGACTCCTGTCCAAAGTGACAGATCCTATATATGATTTAATTGGATAGGGTTCTTTGCTTCTCGAAAGAGTAAGGCCGTATACGTAGTGACCCCAATATCGGGTCCTCATATTATTGGGGCGATATTGGATTGCGTATAGCGAGTATTAAGCCTGTTGACGGTTGGTTCAATTAATGACGGGTCAACATCATCTTAGGGGTGGTGGGCGCGGGTGTTAAAGATCGAATTGGGAAATGCAAGTTGGACTTGCAAGGCGGAATGTGTTCCCGCTTCTTTTTATCCGAGTTGTAGGTTCTCATATTATTGGGATGCAACGAATATAGGAAAGGAGATCCCAGATCTTGCTAAAGATATAATGGTAAGAATATCTCTTACATTGAAAGTGATTAAGGGAATGAACTTTCAGTGTTGACATGGCAAGACAACTTTGATATAAAAATTCCTAAATCAAAGTAAAACATGTATATATAATATATATACCCTTATGCAAATTTCTTATTTCAGATAATCCTTCATTAAACCCACTCAATGTTATACTCTATAATAACCAGTAAAATATCTTGGATTGGACTCATGATCCAGATATTGTACTTGCAATTGAACACATAATGTATGTGGTTCCAATATTCAAGTTTCCTCAACATAATGAGGAATGATAATAAAATAAGACAATAAGACATCGCCTTAGGGTTTGTATGTCTCTATAGTCTTGATCTTTCGTCGAGTGTACTTTGGAAGTGACGTGTCGATAATGATCGCAATTGTCAAAATAATCCTTATAAAATCTAAGAAGATGTTATGGCATACATATGTGATCTAAACATTTAATCATGAATGACATGGTTCTCTGTATTATGCAGAATGGTAGCTCGAAAGAGATGATGTATTCAAAATGTTTGAATACATACCTGAACCTAAGTCTCTAAGAGTTAAGATGTATGTAGATATGATGAGTGTCATCATTCTACTATCTATACTCAAGTCATTCATGAAGCTTCACAATAATCATTTTGAATGAATTTAATGAAGCATGTATAAATGTTGAAATGCTCTTGTATTGAAATCCTTGGAATTCAACATAAGAGATTCTTTATCTTGAACAATGGTTGTTTATAGATGAAGAGAGCGCAGTGGAAGCATGGGTCGGACTCGAGTAAGAAGGAAAGTCAAAGAGTTGACCTACTTCTGTGACTTCCATATGACATCCAAAGAGTTGGATGAATGCCAATACTGCAATAAGTCGATGTGTTGATAGTATGACTATCAAATCTATCTAAAATCCTTAGTGAAGGACTCAGATAGAGCATCAGAATAATCTACATATAATCATTGACTCTGACTTTCTTATTTCATAAGATAAAGTCTGACAATTGTATCCCAATCTTCTAATGACATTTGCAATTGGTTGCATATATATATATATTAGAAGATTAGAAATTTGATCTTAAGGTTTAGTAGTCATCTACATGGATATTACTGTAATTATTGCAGCAATCTCTGTTGGATAGTTAGACTTCATATTCTCAGTGGGAGAGCCCTTAGTCTTGGAGAATGTCTCTATGACCTAGATATTAGAATACACTCATTGTTTGTTTCTAAATGTTGGAAATAAACATGAATTCTGAGATAAAACTATCATAAAGAGTTATGATGGAAATATTTCAGATAGTAATCTAACAACTAGTGGACTCCATAAAATTAGAAAATTAATGAATGGTTCATTAAGATTTCTAATACTGAAAATCAAACCTTATATGATCAATAGGAGGATGAAGATCATTTGACAATGATCTGGCATCGAGTCTTGGACATATGTCTATTGATATGATCGATAGACTAGTAAGAGATGAAACTTTAGAATGTCTAAAATTTCAAATCTTACATACTTATGGATATTGTATTCAAAGTAAAATGTCCAATACACCCTTCTCTGGGAATGGTGTTAGATGTCGAGGTATTCAAGATCTCATACATATTGATGTATGTAGATCATCTGTATCATAGTAAACATTATGGATATGTGATATCTATTGATGATTATGTATGATATGAGATTTCTTCTCTTCACCCGAGAAACCTTTGAAATGTTCAAAGATTTCATAATTTTGGTCTAGAACCAAAGTTTGAAGGAAGATTAAATGAATTTGATCTAACCAAGGTAGCAAGTACCTATTAGATAAATTCAAAGAATACCTTATGGAGATATGAATATCATTTCTATCTCACTCCTCCTGATAAACCTGAACTCAATGGAGTTATAGGGAGATACAATTGGATCATGTGTGACATGATTTGATCAATGATGAATTTTAGAATAATTTCCTCTTAGTTTTCAGGTATATATGTGTAGTAGAGACTACAATATATATCCTTAATAAGATTCCATGCAAGTAAGCTGGAATTAAGCACTAGAGAGTGCAACTTCATTAGGAAATAAAGGATGGTATTGGATACCTACTTTATGACATTGAGATTCTTAAAAGATCTCATCTCTGAGAATGTGATTCTTAGTAAATTGAGACTCTCTTGAGAATCAAGATAAAAATGAAGTGAAGGAACTCATTTAATATTGAAAAGATAATGAGGCTCCTGAAATCGGGAACTAAAAGGATAATTAAAGATGAAACATTAATACCTCTTCAAATGAGTTTGAGGATGTATTCCATGTGTCAGTTAAGTCTGAGAGTGATCGGACTTCATATGATGAAGCTCCTAAGGATCATGACATGGAAAGATGGATATTAGCAATAAAGTCTAAAGTAGACTTCATATGCAAAGTGTTGTATATGGACCCTCAAGGATCCACCTATAAGGGTTAGACCCATTAGGGTGTAAATGGATCTTCAAAAAGAAAGGGAACCTGATGAGAAGGTAGAGACCTTCAAAGCACGGTTCGTAGCCATTAGCTACAGACCGGAAGAGAAGACATTGCTTGCAATGAGACTTGCTCTTCGGTGACCATGCTTAAAATCATCAGAATATTGCTAACCTTAGCTACACAACTTGACTATTGCATCTTCAAGATGTAAATCAAGATTGCATTCCTCTAAGAATACCTCTCTGAGGATATTCACATGAAGTAGCCCCAGGGCTTCATGGTTGAGAAAAACAAGGTGTGCAAGCTGAAGACTCCATCTATGGAATCATATAAGCTTCTTGTTGTTGGAACATAAGATTTGATGAAATTATAAATGTTATGCTTTTAAATAGAATCTTGATGTACCATGTGAAGCTTAGTGGGAGTACCATTGTGTTCATCGTGCTAAATGTAGATAATATCCTAATCATTTGGAATGATATAAGGATGATAATAAGTGTTTTATAGACTGGCTATTCCTTACCTTGAGATATGATCTCAAGAATACCTCTTAGATCTTAGTTCTGAAGATTCAGAAGCAAAGAAAAGAGGGTATTGGGACTGTCACATTTGTAATACACCTTGGACATATTCCATTCTGGAAATTCCAAGAAAGGATTCCATCCCTTGAGATTTGGTACTGACCTATCTAAAGGGATAGCACCTCAAAGAGTTGAGGAGTGAATGCTAGAACTGGTTGCTCTTTTGTGCATCAGTTACGAGAAGCTGAAAGTGTGCTAGATGTGTACTAAAGCCAGATGTCTGCCATGCAGTGGGAGTAGTAAACTGTTACTAATCCTATTATGGAGAAAGAACACTTGATTGCAGTAATAACAAAATCTTCAAAGATGACCAGTCTTTAGAGATTATGATCTCTAAGTCTTATCTTCAAAAGCTTAAGACTTTATAGATAGAGATCTAAAAGGTCTTAACTGTGGATACCTTAAGAGATAGTGATCTCCAGGAATAAGGGTATTCTGATAAGGATTATGGAAATACTGGTTATAGTAATTGAGCAATAGTGTCAAGGACACTATAACTGCTTCGACTAGATTGAGTATTGGTTGCATAAGATGCAACATTCGCATTGGATGTGAGCACTGTTACCTAGGGATATGCAAGTGTCGTAAAAGGACTTGGCATAGTCTTTTGGGAACAGAGTGACTTATCAGCTTACCTAGCTATTTCTAAATAGCCTATGATTGTCACATGAGTGTGGGTTTAAATGATTAGCCCATTAATGGCTCTTTGGGCTAGTGGGAGATTGTTGGACATGTGAGCCCACGGCGAGCCATTATGCAATAAATGTTATTGCGAATATCATTCCCTGATCTGAAATGAAGAATAAATAATTTGCATAATAGGTCCCTCTGTACAATTAGGGTTATGTACCATGGCTATCTTAATGATCATACAGCTGTTGATTCAATTATTGAATCATAGAGGCTGGTGCTTGGATGAATATCTAAAGAGTTAGATTGAGGACTCATCAAGCACCGTCAAATGATTGTTAAGATGTGATCTCCAGCCTGAGTAGGAGATGGCAATCCTTTCTCACATAGGTTGATGTCTGACCGACCTCTTGATGCAGGTCCTCTGCATGGGAATAGTGATTCGGAGGTGTCAGATTAGTTAGGTCAAAGAGTTGACTTAACGAGATCGAGATAACCTAAGTCCTATGTTGAATGTTGTCACAGCATAGGCACGCATCCTCTGACCGGAGACAGATGTGTTACTATATGTCTGAGTGTGTACATTTGGCAGACCAATAGGTTAATGACCTAACCAAGGTCTATATACCGGCGCGCTGGTGTGCATGTAAGGGTATATGAGTAATACGATCTCTCAAAGGGATCATACAGGTTCACTACTAAATCGGAAGACATGAGCTCACTCATGAGATATTGGGAGGAATCAAATTCCATGCACGGTCGTCTCGTTTTGGAAGCTTGAATGAATTTGTAGGTTTGATATATACTTATGGAAAGTATATGATCAAGACCTAGGTATGATATATGCTTTTGGAAAGTATATGATCGATACCAAATCCCAATGATCAAATGAGAAACTTATTGATGAAACCTTGAAGAAGACAGTATAAAATTGATCTTGATCTTCGGGTTGATCATAGGTCTTCCAGTATGCAGGATGTACAGGTATTGGGAATATCGGAGGGTGACGTGATCATAAACGATTGTATATCCATGACGCTTCCATTCCGAGGGAGTGATGAAACAGGTATGGATTTTAGTGACTCCTTCCAGTAGAGAAGCAATCTGATCTTAGTCCAAGTGTTGGACATTGGTCTGAATGAGATTCAGATTCAATGAAGATTAGATTTGCGGTCTTGATTAAATCAAGCATCTGTGGGAGGTTCGTTCGATCTGGATTTGAGATAAGATATCAATATCCAAGTCACTATTCATGGAACAATACAATCGCCATGTCCTTATCTCCAAGTATCTGCGGAGAAAGCACATTATTCTTGAAAGAGTTCGAGAATAATTCATTTGATGAAATTTATATCCAAGCAAGTAGAACTTGATGATTAAATGAGATTTAATGATCAAGCTTAATATGAATATGATTCATATTGTGAGAATGATTATCCAAGATAATTAAATGGGATTTAATTATCAAGAGAATGTGGATATTATTATCCATAATATTTGTGTATTATAAATATGATTTATAATATACCCATATTCAAGAGAGAGAAATTTAGTAAATAACATTTGTTAATTATTAAATGTGGATTGGATTTACATTTGTTAATTAACTGGAAATGTCATTTACAAATTAGTTTGGGATGTGAACATGATTCACATAATTTTCAATGGCATGATTAAAATATTCACAAATTAATTTGGAATTAGTTTGGTGGATATTTTTGTGATAATTGAGAGATAATGTAATATAATAAAAAGGAGAAATAAAGCCATCATTAGGAGGCAATATTATCTCCATTTTATTATGATGATTAATCTCTCAACTAACTTATTTATGTTAAATTAAAAATGTATTGATAATGTTGCAACATATATTTAATTTAATCATAAATAAATGTTGTTGGTTTTAACCAACAATAATTATAGCCATTGATTTTACATGGACCAAGCCTGGCCGTTGAATCCATATGTCTCATGGATTGAGATCCATTGGATCTAAACTAATATAAAAGGAGGGCTAGGGTAGCCTTCAAAGGTACATCATTAAGAGTTGTACAAGGTTACAACTCTCTCTCTCTCTCTCTCATATTCTCGCCCTCTCTCTTTCTCTCCTCCAAAAGATGGCCGCCCATCTTGTGTTGAGAAAGGAGAGACTCTCGGCTTCTTCTTCGACGACTCAAGGATCTCCTTCTTCTTTGGAGTTTCTTACTCTAAAGGAAGACGACGGATTTCGTTTGACGAAATCAGGGGATACATTGCTTGGATCTTCATCGAGGATTGCGGGAAGGACGCGACTCATCATCGTGCCCGCAAGTGCGTTCTTCGTAGATCGGACTTAAGACAGGAGGATCTCTACTTTGGGATCTTGCAATCACAACCACACTTCAAGAGGTACTCCTTGTACTTTGTGGTTTGATGACGATCTGAGAAGTGTTCTCGTGATCATGTGGTTTCATCTTCAGATTTAAAATTTTTATTTCCGTTGCATCTAGCATCTAGTGCGACTAGTTGCTCCGATTGCATAAGAGCCATAGGTTGAATAAGGTTTTGGATATGATCCATAGACCTTAGATGATTTGGTTCTTGAAAGGGTTGCGAAATTTTTACTGCATTTCAATTTTCGCACCTCTATCTAATTGAATTTTTCTGTACTGTTTAAAATGTTTAAACGTGAAATTTTCAATTGGATTTCGTTCCCCATTAATTAAGGAAACCATAGGACTTGAGTTTACTAAATTTGGACTTCATTTGCTCAAGATATGGCCTTTTGAATATACATGTATTCACTGTTGCGGGAACTGCGGATTTAAACGTGATTAATGAGATAATTACGGTTTCAATCCGCCTCGAAATGCATGAATTATAACTTGGATTATTTAGTAAATCAAATAGGCAATCTTAAGAAACTTCGTTTGCATTTTTTGGACTTAAAATGATCGAGATAAGTTAATTTTAGTGATTGGGGGTCACTGCTGGAAATTGACATTCTTTGATCTTAAACCATGTGATAAGTCAATTAATTGTCATGATGAAAATTAATTGTTAATTTTCTGGAATAATTAGTGATAAATATTTGTGAAATATTTAAAGAGATAATTATTTCATTGAATGACATTTGCCCAAACCACAATGATGAGATAATTGATCTTGATCATTGATTCATCAACAAACATTGATTTCATGAAAAATCATAGCTTATCCTACAATAGTTGTAGGACAACTTTACATGAAAACCCCTCTTACTTGAAAAGGATTGGGGATTTGTTTAGCAAATCTCCTTATAATATAATCAAAATTATTTGATGTATATTATATGGTATAATTTCGGTTGAAAAACCGATGAGCATCTCAAAGTACATGATGATCTATCTGGTATTATCCTTTCCCGAGGCGGATATGGTGCCTAGTCGGAGAGCATTGGGGTCGTGGGTTGCAACGTATGTGGTCCGTCCCACTCTCGTCGGTTCTGGCCATGACAGCGGGTAGGGACTGTATAATACCAGAGAAAGTCAATGTGTATTTTTCTAATTATTAAAATTCGAATAATACGTACTTTGAGATAATACCTACTATTCAAGTAATAATCAAGTTTGTTGATTGATGATTGGATTAATGATTAATTTAATGTGATTAAATTAATTATGTCCAATAAACACTCTATTTTTGAATAGATGTGTATTTTCCCTTGGAAGAATTAATTATGTGAATATGATTCATGATAATTAATTACAATTTGAATATGAGGTGGAGGATCACATAAGTGACATCCATGGTCTCCCGTCAAGGCGAAGGATTCCGTCGCCAGTTGTTGTATATAGGAGACGCTTGTCCGAAGTGACAGATCCTATATATGATTTAATTGGATCGGGTTCTTTGCTTCTCTAAAGAGTAAGGCAATATACGTAGTGACCCCAATATCGGGTCCTCATATTATTGGGGCGATAGTGGATTGCGTATAGCGAGTATTAAGCCTGTTGACGGTTGGTTCAATTAATGACAGGTCAACATCATCTTAGGGGTGGTGGGCGCGGGTGTTAAAGATCGAATTGGGAAATGCAAGTTGGACTTGCAAGGCGGAATGTGTTCCCGCTTCTTTTTATACGAGTTGTAGGTTCTCATATTATTGGGATGCAACGAAGATAGGAAAGGAGATCCCAGATCTTGCTAGAGATATAATGGTAAGAATATCTTTTACATTGAAAGTGATTAAGGGAATGAACTTTCAGTGATGATAAGGCAAGACAACTTTGATATAAAAATTCCTAAATCAAAGTAAAACATGTATATATAATATATATACCCTTATGCAAATTTCTTATTTCAGATAATCCTTAATTAAACCCACTCAATGTTATACCAATAATAACCAGTAAAATATCTTGGATTGGACTCATGATCCAGATATTGTACTTGCAATTGAACACATAATGTATGTGGTTCCAATGTGCAAGTTTCCTCAACATAATGAGGAATGACAATTAAATAAGACAATAAGACATCGCCTTAGGGTTTGTATGTCTCTATAGTCTTGATCTTTCATCGAGTGTACTTTGGAAGTGACGTGTCGATAATGATCGCAATTGTCAAAATAATCCTTATAAAATCTAAGAAGATGTTATGGCATACATATGTGCTCTAAACATTTAATCGTGAATGACATGGTTCTCTGCATTATGCAGAATGGTAGCTCGAAAGAGATGATGTATTCAAAATGTTTGAATACCTACCTGAACCTAAGTCTCTAAGAGTTAAGATGTATGTAGATATGATGAGTGTCATCATTCTACTATCTATACTCAAGTCATTCATGAAGCTTCACAATAATCATTTTGAATGAATTTAATGAAGCATGTATAAATGTTGAAATGCTCTTGTATTGAAATCCTTGGAATTCAACATAAGAGATTCTTTATCTTGAACAATGGTTGTTCATAGATAAAGAGAGCGCAGTGGAAGCATAGGTCGGACCCGAGTAAGAAGGAAAGTCAAAGAGTTGACCTACTTCTGTGACTTCCATATGACATCCAAAGAGTTGGATGAATGCCAATACTGCAATAAGTCTATGTGTTGATAGTATAACTATCAAATCTATCTAAAATCCTTAGTGAAGGACTCAGATAGAGCATCAGAATAATCTACATATAATCATTGACTCTGACTTTCTTATTTCATAAGATAAAGTCTGACAATTGTATCCCAATCTTCTAATGACATTTGCAATTGGTTGCATATATATATATATATATATATATATATTAGAAGATTAGAAATTTGATCTTAAGGTTTAGTAGTCATCTACATGGATATTACTGTAATTGTTGCAGCAATATCTCTGTTGGATAGTTAGACTTCATATTCTCAGTGGGAGAGCCCTTAGTCTTGGAGAATGTCTCTATGACCTAGATATTAGAATACACTCATTGTTTGTTTCTAAATGTTGGAAATAAACATGAATTCTGAGATAGAACTATCATAAAGAGTTATGATGGAAATATTTCAGATAGTAATCTAACATCTAGTGCACTCCATAAAATTAGAAAATTAATGAATGGTTCATTAAGATTTCTAATACTGAAAATCAAACCTTATATGATCAATAGGAGGATGAAGATCATTTGACAGTGATCTAGCATCGAGTCTTGGACATATGTCTATTGATATGATCGATAAACTAGTAAGAGATGAAACTTTAGAATGTCTAAAATTTCAAATCTTACATACTTATGGATATTGTATTCAAAGTAAAATGTCCAATACACCCTTCTCTGGGAATGGTGTTAGCTGTCGAGCTATTCAAGATCTCATACATATTGATGTATGTAGATCATCTGTATCATAGTAAACATTATGGATATGTGATATCTATTGATGATTATGTATGATATGAGATTTCTTCTCTTCACCTGAGAAACCTTTGAAATGTTCAAAGATTGTATAATTTTGGTTTAGAACCAAAGTTTGAAGGAAGATTAAATGAATTTGATCTAACCAAGGTAGCAAGTACCTATTAGATAAATTCAAAGAATACCTTACGGAGATATGAATATCATTTCTATCTCACTCCTCCTGATAAACATGAACTCAATGGAGTTGTTGGGAGATACAATTGGATCATGTGTGACATGATTTGATCAATGATGAATTTTAGAATAATTTCCTCTTAGTTTTCAGGTATATATGTGTAGTAGAGACTACAATATATATCCTTAATAAGATTCCATGCAAGTAAGCTGGAATTAAGCACTAGAGAGTGCAACTTCATTAGGAAATAAAGGATGGTATTGGATACCTACTTTATGACCTTGAGATTCTTAAAAGATCTCATCTCTGAGAATGTGATTCTTAATAAATTGAGACTCTCTTGAGAATCAAGATGAAAATAAAGTGAAGGAACTCATTTAATATTGAAAAGATAATGAGGCTCCTGAAATCGGGAACTAAAAGGATAATTAAAGATGAAACATTAATACCTCTTCAAATGAGTTTGAGGATGTATTCCGTGTGTCAGTTAAGTCTGAGAGTGATCGGACTTCATATGATGAAGCTCCTAAGGATCATGACATGGAAAGATGGATATTAGCAATAAAGTCTAAAGTAGACTTCATATACAAAGTGTTGTATATGGACCCTCAAGGATCCACCTATAAGGGTTAGACCCATTAGGGTGTAAATGGATCTTCAAGAAGAGAGGGAACCTGATGAGAAGGTAGAGACCTTCAAAGCACGGTTCGTAGCCATTAGCTACAGACCGGAAGAGAAGACATTGCATGCAATGAGACTTGCTCTTCGGTGACCATGCTTAAAATCATCAGAATATTGCTAACCTTAGCTACACAACTTGACTATTGCATCTTCAATATGTAAATCAAGATTGCATTCATCTAAGAATACCTCTCTGAGGATATTCTCATGAAGTAGCCCCAGGGCTTCATGGTTGAGAAAAACAAGGTGTGCAAGCTGAAGACTCCATCTATGGAATCATATAAGCTTCTTGTTGTTGGAACATAAGATTTGATGAAATTATAAATGTTATGATTTTAAATAAAATCTTGATGTACCATGTGAAGCTTAGTGGGAGTACCATTGTGTTCATCGTGCTAAATGTAGATAATATCCTAATCATTTGGAATGATATAAGGATGATAATAAGTGTTTTATAGATTGGCTATTCCATACCTTGAGATATGATCTCAAGAATACCTCTTAGATCTTAGTTCTGAAGATTCAGAAGCAAAGAAAAGAGGGTATTGGGACTATCACATTTGTAATACACCTTAGACATATTCCATTCTGGAAATTCCAAGAAAGGCTTCCTTCCCTTGAGATTTGGTACTGACCTATCTAAAGGGATAGCACCTCAAAGAGTTGAGGAGTGAATGCTAGAACTGGTTGTTCTTTTGTGCATCAGTTACGAGAAGCTGAAAGTGTGCTAGATGTGTACTAAAGCCAGATGTCTGCCATGCAGTGAGAGTAGTAAACTGTTACTAATCCTACTATGGAGAAAGAACACTTGATTGCAGTAATAACAAAATCTTCAAAGATGACAAGGCTTTAGAGATGGTGATCTCTAAGTCTTATCTTCAAAAGCTTAAGACTTTATAGATAGAGATCTAAAAGGTCTTAACTGTGGATACCTTGAGAGATAGTGATCTCAAGGAATAATGATATTCTGATAAGGATTATGGAAATATTGGTTATAATAATTGAGCAATAGTGTCAAGGACACTATAACTGCTTCGACTAGATTGAGTATTGGTTGCATAAGATGCAACATTCGCATTGGATGCGAGCACTGTTACCTAGGGATATGCAAGTGCCGTAAAAGGACTTGGCATAGTCTTTTGGGAACAGAGTGACTTATCAGCTTACCTAGCTATTTCTAAATAGCCTATGATTGTCACATGAGTGTGGGTTTAAATGATTAGCCCATTAATGGCTCTTTGGGCTAGTGCGAGATTGTTGGACATGTGAGCCCACGGCGAGCCATTATGCAATAAATGTTATTGTGAATATCATTCCCTGATCTGAAATGAAGAATAAATAATTTGCATAATAGGTCCCTCTGTACAATTAGGGTTATGCACCATGCCTATCTTAATGATCATACAGCTGTTGATTCAATTATTGAATCATAGAGGCTGGTGCTTGGATGAATATCTAAAGAGTTAGATTGAGGACTCATCAAGCCTCGTCAAATGATTTTTAAGATGTGATCTCCAGCCTGAGTAGGAGATGGCAATCCTTTCTCACATAGGCTGATGTCTGACCGACCTCTTGATGCAGGTCCTCTACATGGGAATAGTGATTCGGAGGTGTCAGATTAGTTAGGTCAAAGAGTTGACTTAACGAGATCGAGATAACCTAAGTCCTATGTTGAATGCCGTCACAGCATAGGCATGCATCCTCTGACTGGAGACAGATGTGTTACTATATGTCTGAGTGTGTACATTTGGCAGACCAATAGGTTGATGACCTAACCAAGGTCTATACACCGGCGCGCTGGTGTGCATGTAAGGGCATATGAGTAATACGATCTCTCAAAGGGATCATACAGGTTCACTACTGAATCAGAAGACATGAGCTCACTCATTAGATATTGGGAGGAATCAAATTCCGTGCACGATCGTCTCGCTTTGGAAGCTTGAATGAGTTTGTAGGTTTGATATATACTTTTGGAAAGTATATGATCAAGACCTAGGTATGATATATGCTTTTAGAAAGTATATGATCGATACCAAATCCCAATGATCAAATAAGAAACTTATTGATGAAACCCTGAAGAAGACAGTATAAAATTGATCTTGATCTTCGGGTTGATCGTAGGTCTTCCAGTATGTAGGATGTACAGGTATTGGGAATACCGGAGGTGACGTGATCATAAAAGATTGTATATCCATGACGCTTCCATTCTGAGGGAGTGATGAAACAGGTATGGATTTTAGTGACTCCTTCCAGTAGAGAAGCAATCTGATCTTAGTCCAAGTGTTGGACATTGGTCTGAATGAGATTCAGATTCAACGAAGATTAGATTTGCGGTCTTGATTTAATCAAGCATCTGTGGGAGGTTCGTTCGATCTGGATTTGAGATAAGATACCAATATCCAAGTCACTATACATGGAACAATACAATCGCCATGTCCTTATCTCCAAGTATCTGCGGAGAAAGCACATTATTCTTGAAAGGGTTCGAGAATAATTCATTTGATGAAATTTATATCCAAGCAAGTAGAACTTGATGATTAAATGAGATTTAATTATCAAGCTTAATATGAATATAATTCATATTGTGAGAATGATTATCCTAGATAATTAAATGGGATTTAATTATCAAGAGAATGTGGATATTATTATCCATAATATTTGTGTATTATAAATATGATTTATAATATACGCATATTCAAGAGAGAGAAATTTAGTAATTAACATTTGTTAATTATTAAATGTGAATTGGATTTACATTTGTTAATTAACTGGAAATGTCATTTACAAATTAGTTTGGGATGTGAATATGATTCACATAATTTTCAATTGAATGATTAAAATATTCACAAATTAATTTGGAATTAGTTTGGTGGATATTTTTGTGATGATTGCTAGATAATGTAATATAATAAAAAGGAGAAATAAAGCCATCATTAGGAGGCAATATTATCTCCATTTTATTATGATGATTAATCTCTCAACTAACTTATTTATGTTAAATTAAAAATGTATTGATAATGTTGCAACATATATTTAATTTAATCATAAATAAATGTTGTTGGTTTTAACCAACAATAATTATAGCCATTGATTTTACATGGACCAAGCCTGACCGTTGAATCCATATGTCCCATGGATTGAGATCCATTGGATCCTAAACTCATATAAAAGGAGGGCTAGGTTAGCCTTCCAAGGTACATCATTAAGAGTTGTACAAGGTTACAACTCTCTCTCTCTCTCTCTCTCATATTCTCGCCCTCTCTCTTTCTCTCCTCCAAAAGATGGTCGTCCATCTTGTGTTGAGAAAGGAGAGACTCTCGGCTTCTTCTTCGACGAATCGAGGATCTCCTTCTTCTTTGGAGGTTCTTACTCTAAAGGAAGACGACGGATTCGTTTGACGAAATCAGGAGATACATTGCTTGGATCTTCATCGAGGATTGCTAGAAGGACGCGACTCATCATCGTGCCCGCAAGTGTGTTCTTCGTAGATCGGACTTGAGACAGGAGGATCTCTACTTTGGGATCTTGCGATCACAACCACGCTTCAAGAGGTATTCCTTGTACTTTGTGGTTTGATGAAACGATCTGAGAAGTGTTCTCGTGATCATGTGGTTTCATCTTCAGATTTAAAAATTTGAATTTCCGATGCATCTAGCATCTAGTGCGACTAGTTGCTCCAATTGCATACGATGCGATCGACACGCTTCCGTGATGCGCTTAAGGATTCTAAATATCCTTCATACTATATCTATAATGTGTGTGTATGTATATGTATATGTATTTATTTATACACACAAATGAAATAATAAAATACAATAAAAATCTATAAAATTGTATTCAATATTATTATAAATCTAGAAAATATGTAAATCTAATATTATATATGTAAAATACAAAATAAAAATATATAAAATAAATTTATATTACATATATGTGTACTTGTAAATATCAACACATAACAAATAATGTTGAAAATTAAAAAAAATCATGATAAAATAGTTTGAAAATTTTAAAAAAATATATTTCAATATTTATTTGATAACATCATTTTGATAACATCATTTACATATTTTATTGAAATTATAAGCATTTTTATTTTCTTTCTCATCTTATTCGTTACTACGTGGACCAATCAGAAGTCTCCATTTGTTGACCTCGAGTCAATTGTACCCACACAAGCTTTTGACCCTGTCAGAAGTGCCAACTCTTCTTTTTTCCAATTTTCTCACACCTTTCCCTCAACTCCATCCCTCTCGATTTCTTCACCATTCTGATCACCTCATATACCACCATCTCACTACAACCATAGCTTCCACCAACGTCCTTCCACCTTCACGCAACTGAAATAACATTTTCCTAGAGAGTCTTGTTAATCCCCAAGGCGGATCAAGAATCATCGAAGAGACCATTCAAGAAAATCGTTAAATTCAACAATTAACCCACAAATAAATATAAAGCAATGAAAAATAAATTGTGGAGTAAAATTTATTATAACCCTACAAATATATGTATAGGTGTAAATATGTGTAGAGTGGCGAATAAAGGGAGTAAATTATATAGATTGGGGAAAGAAATGCACAAAAATGATTGCGGGATTCTTGTCTAACTTTTATGTGGGATTTAAATTTTGTATTTTTTATTTTAATTTTCATTTTATATTTTTATATTTTATTCTAAATTTTATATTATTATATTTTCCTTTTTATGTTTTCAGATTTTATATCTCCTTCTTTTTGTCTTTTAATTATCTAATATAATGATATAAAAGATTATAAATATACTATAGGATGATATAGATATAATGTTAACTAAAAATAACTAAAAATTGCATAATTAAATTTTTTTTGGATTTTAAATAATTTTTTACTATTTTCATAAATTATAAATGATTTTTTTGCATTTTTTATATATTTTTAAAGTCAAACATATCCCAAATCAAGAATTTAATAAATAAATGAAATTGAAATGAAAAGGAAAAATATCAAATTAATCCTAAAATTATTCAAATCAATTTTTAATAGATTAATAATAATATACATAAAATTATAGGATAAAAGTATGTATTTTTGAATTTTTAGGAATTTTCACTCTCTTTATACTAGATTTTAGAGCTTTATTATTTTTATATGTTTTTTCTATTTTTAGGGATTTTATTTTCTAGAGTTAAAAAATAAATAAATAAACAAAAACTATTTTTGGAATTTTTCGAAAACTTTTATATTTTTGCTATTTTATATTGTAGACAAGGCAAAATTTTGCTTTAAATGGTTTTTAATAAATAAGAAAAGCCTTAAAATGCTGATCTAAGCATATTTTGTGAATCTACAACATATCAGGAGCTAAAACAATTTTTTGTGTGAATTTAGGAGCATAATTGCTAATTATAAAAATTATAAAACGTGCAAACAAATTATTAAACTGACAGGGGCATGAGTACAAAGAAAATAAAAGTCGAGGATCAAAATGCAAATATACCACTATTTTATAATTTTATTTCAAATTTAAAGCATTAAAACTATATTTATAAAGGTCGTGAGGGCCTTCCTGCAAAAAGTCCATGCCCTATCGGCTGACATGGATGAGGACTAAAGTGTAAATGAAATAAGTGCAAGGTCCTTTCAGCAAATCTTACAAAACTTTAAAATGGCAAATGAAAGATTAAGTGCTAATAATTAAATACAAAAACCGTCAGGTGGAAATATGCAAAATACCCAACACTATGTGAAGATGGACGGTGATGCATGATCCACTAAGCCACAGTCAGCATCTCCTCGCCTGATGATGCTTCACCGATGAGCGAATGAGATCAGATCTGATGCTACATCAAATGGCCGAAAATGAATGATGGAGATTAGAACTGACGCTCAATTCGATCCGACGATCACTTCTGCACATAAAGAACATGGAAAATGTCTTCCTCCCCATACTTCGATCTCTTGATTTCCTTGCTCTAGACTTTCTCAGAGGCTATGAAGATGCACAATGGTTTCCTACAGGTGTTCCACAGTGATAGGATCCCTCAAAATGGCCCGAGGACCTCGAGAGGTGCTCCAACGAAGCTTGGAGCCAAGAGCCTTGTTTGAACTTCAAAACGCCCTAAAAATGTGATTTATCTCTATATTTCTTACAGGGAAATGGTCAGCGCAAAATTTAGCGGTTTGGGGAGATCAATGGAGTGGAATAGAATGGAGATGCGGTGGGGCAACGGATCTCTAACGAGGTGATGGACTTGAGATCCGATATTCCATATCTGGGTGAAATCTGGTGGACTGATCAATGGAACACAATGGGGAAACGAAGGGGAAGGAGATTGGAGCGGACGTAGTGGTCGAAACAGTGTATATCACAATGGGGTTGTTCACCGGAGCTCACCTCTGGCAAATTTCGATTCTATTGATTATTGTAAAACATTAGATCCAAGATGAAAATAAATATAAGAAATAAATCATACGAGTAATGTTAAGCTAAAGAGGAATAAAAAAGGTACGTCTACTGGCCTGAACCAGTAGATGCTGACCTCGACGGCGGAGCTTCACCGGAGGTGGGTAAAGATCACATAGGCCTTTGTATGTACTTGGAACAAACCACTGGAGAAGCGCCTGTCACCTGCTTCAATCCTGAGTGCATGAGAGGGAGCCAAACAAGGGCCAAAAGGGATTCAAATTCTAGGAAGGAGATCGGGTGCTACTTATGTACAAGGTGATGGAGTGGGGAAAAAGTATGAGGGAAATTGGCCAAATATGTGATGCATTCCTCGAGGATTCACAGTGGCGTGCATGAGGGATTATCAACGAGAAAAAGCCTGAAGGAATCCCCATTGAATAAGGTGTCAAACGTAGGTTCTTGTAGTTTGAGCGCTTGGGGTCAGAGTTGACCCTAGGTCAATGGATGGTTTGGCCTGATTGGGCCACGTCATCCAAAAAAGACAAACCATAAGAAAAAATCGAAAAATAAATCGAAAATAATAAGAAATGATTTTATTAATTTTACGTTGTAAAATAAAATATGTTTATTATTTTTTGTAGAATTTTTATTATGATTTTTATTTATTTTTTTGAGGTGTTTAATTATAGGTTTACTTCTAGGGATATATTTATAGGTATATCCATCTACATTTTTGGTCTTTTATTTTTGTTTTGTAATTTTGAATTATTATATTATTTTATTATTTTATTAATTATATATTATTTTCTCATACATAAATATATTTTTATCATATTTTTCTGATGCAGTATTTACACTTAAATAAATAGGTATATATAATATATAGGTATAAGTATAAGTATTTCATATACGTATATTGATATATTATTTTATTATATTGTTTTATTCGTGATTTTATTTTAGTTTAAATATGTACGTGAGATATAAATAATATTTACAAAATATAAAATAGTAAAAAAATAAATAGCAAATAAAAATAATATTTTATTCGAGTATATTATACAATAGGGGTCCAAAACCAAACTTTCACACCTTAACTCCAAAAAATATAAAACCATCTTCATTAAATTGGTTATTAAAAACTATATACAATTAAAGGTGATTTTGATATATTTTGAGTTTTTATTTGAGAGATATGAGTATGGGAACTTTGGGTTTTGAGATTTTATTTTGAGTATAAAAAGTACATTGTATATGATTTTTGTATGAAATAGATTTTATTTTTTCTAGATTGTCTACAAATTTCATGTACAAAGTTTCTTTATTTTAGGTATAAAAACTAGAAAATAAAATAGATCTCAAAATGGAATAAATGATGAATAAACAAATGAGATTTTATTGTATTATTGGCCCTTACCTCCCCCTACTTTATTTCTTGTCAACCTAGTCATCAAGATGCCTAGGTCTCGGGGTTTAGGGTCATAAAATACCTTTGAAATTTTATTCTTTTTCTTTTCTTTTCTTTATCTTGTAATTTTGGCATTAAAAATAGTATTTTATACAATATTTATACAACAAAGAATGGATGTTAATTTGTACAAATTAAGACTATATACATGCATTAGCTAGGGTTTTTAAGGCCAAAATGATAGAATAAAGGTGATTAAATGGAGATTCATCACCCTTCTATACTTGCCTTTGCTAGTCCCAAGCAAATACTTGTGCAGTAAGTGTAGACAAATAAAAACATAGAAAAGGAAAAGAAAGAAAGGGGATTCAATATAATTCTTAAACATGTCTTCACAAAATCAAAATTTGGAGCTTATGTCGGACCTTTGGAATTTTAGAGTGGTTAGAACCTTATTGGAAATCGAATTTGAAACAAAACAACCTTCAAGAATCCTAAAGCTCTGTTCAAGTCTCCTCAATAGTCAGGTCAGAATATATTAATTCATATGAAAACCCTTATGACTATGAATCTCACTTGTACATTGTGTTTGGTAGTGGCTCCCCTCAACCGAAATGACAAAGAGACTAACTTCTCCAGCATGACAACCCAATGATTCCCCAATCCAATCCTTCCTCAAGCAGGATGGTATTCCCTTCTAAGTTCAAGGGGAAACCAGCTCAAGAGGAGGGGGTGGAGAGAAGAATAGAAGGTAGCTAGTGCATCTACTTTTCCTAGGATGCATGATCAGTGTAGTCAAGTCATCCAATTGCAGGATCGCATGACTTTGAAGCTCAAGCTTGTTTATTTACTATGCAAATATATACACTCCAGCAGGCATTTTATTTTTAATCAAGCATGTCAACTTTTTTGGAGTTTTTGCTTTTTGCTTTTTTTAAAAAATACTATATACAACAACATTTACATAAGGAGTTTTTCCTCTTGAGCCAGTAGACTATCCCTCTTTTGAAGCATTATGGAAACCCACACTCTCCTGTCTTTAGTCGTCTCTACTATTGGATGGGTTGGGGTGCAATTCCCTCCCTAGACGAGGATAAATCCAATCCCATCATTACTCCAACTAAGCTGAGCCAAGTGAAAGGTGCAGTGTCCAATTTAGGTCATTATCGACAAGAGCCATGTGTGTGCTCTGAAACGCTCTACTTAGGCAGTCAAGAGTACATGGAACAATGTCTCAATGTTCTCAAAGAATTAAGTCAACTAGACCTAAAGTACCTCAATTCTGATTTCTATAAGGTTCATGTGATTAGGTAGATTTAAGGTCCAATCAAGCTCTGATGAATCTCTGATTCATCACTCTAAAAGTTGAAAATAGAGCTTTGTTCCCGAGTAATTAGAGGCATATTTCTACTTATATTGCATAATTAGCATTCATGCATGCAAGCATAATATCTACATTTTAGCATTCATATTTGCATTAAATAAGAAGCCAATTTCACTTATAAATATCCACCTGTATATTAGATAAAATACCTTATTTCTATATATTTTATACTAACTCCAAAATCTAATAAAACCAACTCTATTGTGTATATATGACTAACACTAATTGAAGAAAAATATCAAAAAAATACTAACTTGTAAAATTGACCAATAAAACCCCAAGCCAAGTTGGAAACTATGAACCTTAAAATGCACATATCTCTCTCATATAATGTCTGATTGAGATGTACTCACTTTTAAAGTAATATACATTCAAAGACCTTCGAAATAAGACCAATTTCATTAAAATCGGAGCTCGTATGCAAAACTTGGGTTTTGGGCCCCTTTTGTATATTGTACATAATGACCGTTTTACCCCTGTATTTTATCATTTTATTTTCTTCATTATTAAAAATCCAAAAATATAGATTAAGTTGTAAATATTCTTCTCATATTTTCTCTATTTTTATTTTGATTTTTCTCTTATTGAAAAATGACAAAAAATTGCAAAAGAAAAAATGTGGTATTTTATACTTATAAGGTACCACCCAAAGATACATTTTGTACAGATAATTTCATTTGATTTTCAGCCCTTCACGGAAGTTGTAGATCTCGTCGAGATGAGCAACTTTCGTGTTAACCACTTTTTGATTTAATCTTTTGTGTTATTTCTTTTTGAATTTTCTTTACATTTAATTTTTGAATTTTCTAGGAGCGACATGTGGCATCTCCTGGAGCCGCCACATGTCACCCTAAATTTTTATTTTCGAATTTATTTTGTTATTTCAAATTTATTATTATTATTATTTTACTATTTCTATTTTAATTAATTTTAGTAGCCTACTATATTTTTTATTTGTTTATCCCCCTTTTACCACTTCTTTTCTTACTCCCCACTCCAAGTCACCACCCCCTCCACCATCCCTCCATCTTCTCCACCTCTTTTCTAACTTCCCCCTCTTCCTTTATATTCCCATTCCCTCATCCATTGTTCTTCATCCGCCATTTTCTCAGTGAGGGAGAGGAGAGCTCCTATCAACCTTAGGAGACAACTAGGGAGTTTTATATTTGAGCGACCACCCACCTTCCTCCAAGCGAGATCCAAGGGCTCAAGCCCTTGCTGCAGCCACTTCCACGCCGCTGTTGAGCTCCGCATTGCCGAGGTGTTAGAGCGAAGATTTGAGGCTCCAGGGAGATCCTCCCCCCAGGCATCCTTTATTTGTTACAGATATACATCTCTTTACTCTTCTTCTTCCTCCTTACACACCCATTCTCTCTCTCTCTCCTCGATTCACCTTCTCCCGTCCGACAAATCACCAAACCAATTGTACTTCTATGGATAAATCACACATTGCTAACGCAACGGTGATTTTTAATTAATTTTTCGACAAGGTTTCATCAATCGATTGATCGATCATTTACGCACACTAAACAAATCAGAAGACCTCCCCTGTGCAAGAGGGGAAGTTTCCCTATTTTGATTCTCTTCTTCTTCTCTCCACCACCGCCGCCCCACGTCTCCGCCGTCCACCTGCGCCAGCCACCCGCAGCGAGTCACAACGCCATCAAGCAGAGACCTCCTGCACGTGCAACTGCGCGCGCCGCCACGTCTACGAGCAGCTCCATCCCTCCGGTCACGGACCTCCCCGGCACCAGGCCCATCATCCCCTCGCGCGTGGCGCGCCGCCATTCCACGCGCGCCGCGCGCGTTGCTACACCGCTGTCGACGCCGCCTTCGTGCGCGACCATCCCCGTACCTCACGGCTGTGCGCGCACAGCCGCCAGCCACTCACGTCTCCAGCCCACAGCCGTCCTCCGCGTGCGCACGTCCCCGCGCGCAGTCCTTCCTCCTCCACGCGCAGCCGCGCGACGGCACGCGCTCCGCCCGACCTCCATCAGCCTCGGAGCCCCTGCGCGCGCCCCTCCTCGCTCACCGCCATAGCCGAAGCCGCCCGCCACGAGCCCTCCTGCGCGTGAAGCTCCTTGGGGAGAACATCCCCTGTTTCATCTCCAAGAACAGGGGAGTGGTAGCGATAATAAAAACAAAAAGGGAATTTGCAAAGGGGACACTTGCACCCATTTGCAAATTTTTAAAAAAATTTCAAGTTTCTGGTAATTGCATGTAAGTCCTTGTTCTTCATTTGAGCTCCTATTTCTTTTTCTGTATTACATTCATACCCCTGCATTTGCACATTTATTTAGTCATCCTTCTATCATCCATTTTTAATTCCGAAAATTGCATTGTTTAGCTCACTCTTGTTCTATCATTTTAGCATTTATTTGTATTTTTCTGATTTGCAGAATATTTAAGGAATTTAATTTGATGAAAAATTGCAATATTTTGCCCATTTTGATTGATTAATTGATTGCGCATTATCTGCTTATCGAAAAATCTCTGAAAAATCATCATTGGTAGATATAAGTCTATGCTGCAACATATCAGAAAATCACACCATTTGCACATATAGTTTATCTTAGAAAAATCATTTAGTGAAAATCTTAATAGATTTTTAATAAATCAACCATGAAGTATTTTAACGAAATTCAAGTTGATCCGGATAGCTCTTATATTTGGATTAATTTTGTTTCTGAGAAATATCATCGTTTATTAATTATTAAAATTGGTTTAGTTATTTTCACTAAAGACTGTATTTTTCATTATCCGTGCATCTAAAAATTCCAAAAAAATTAGTGTATCTTAATTTCATCATATTTCATCATCTGGCCAAGTTTCATAATTTTTAGAATTAATTTGACCATCTTTCTGATTTAACTTGTAATTTGACCTGATTTTGCATGTGTCTTGCATAAAAAAACCGAAAAGACCAAAAATATCTCCTCTGAAAATCAAACATTGGAAATTTGCTTCAAATCTACCTAAGGAGATAGCTGCCTCCCTGAGATCGACTTTGAACTTCCAACCAGGTAAAAAATTGCCGCTCGAAATTAATTTGACTATATTGAAAGTGGTTTTTGATCTTCCCTCATTATTCGACTGCAACAAACATTCTTAATTAATTTGAACATTAATTTGCTCGAATTAACAAGGGTAGTGGACGCAGTATCAAGCTCTAATCTTCAGATTTTACTTAGACTTGTTCAATTATCAAACACAATCTGAAAATTGTGAATGTTATGCAAATGCTATGTACAATGCAATGAAAATATTTTTGTGATGCAAATTTCAAACTTTGAACTTTTTATAGATTTTCTAAAAAAGGCTTTATAATTTTTTATGCAATTTTTCAAAAATATTTTTGCAAATGTTTTTGTGATTTTAGAAACAAAATATTTTGGCTAATAAAATAGGTACACATATTTTCATGGGGATGCATCTTATTATTTACAAGCATTGGGTTTTCAAGAATTCACAAGGGATATAGTTAATTTCATAGATATATGTATAAAGAATTTTTGTGTGATGTGTATATTCCTTAAACTTATTTGAAAATAATTTTACAAATAATTTTGAAAACTATAGTCCAAAATAATTTTTACAAATAATTTTACAAATATTTGAAAATCATTTTGCAAAGGTTTTTCAAATGGTTATAGATTTTGCAAAATATTGTTGCAACCATTTTCAAAACATGTGCAAATAGTTTTTTCAAAAATATTTATTTCATATAAAGAAAAGAAATTTTTAAAAACAAAACAATTTACAAAGATTGAAAATATTTTACAAAATATTTTCCAATAGTTTTGAAAAGATTTTTTAAAAATATTTTCAACTATTTTTCAAACATTTTGCAAAAATACTTTTACCTGATTCATTAATCAGTATATACAAAAAGAATTTGAGGAATAATATGCATCTTCTTTTTCTATTGAGTAATTTTAATGAATTATATATAGAGTATTATATATAGAGTTTTAGCCATAATTATTATTAAAAATACGAAAGTATGAATTATGGCTAAAGTATATACATGGTATATAGGACCCCCTTATACTTAGCTTAAGCTATGCTATCATAGATCAGAGAGAAAAGAGAAGACATAACTCGTACTGAGTATACAAAAGCCTAAAGAGTAACGAATAAAGAAATAAGAAAATGAGAAGTCGACCATCCCCCCATACTTAGGATCAACTAATCCTAAGTATAGCAAACTATACACAAGGCAAGGAGGATCAGGGGTGGGAATGAACTGATCGTACTCAGACTATCTCCCCCTATACTTAGGGTAAGATATCCCAAAGTTGATACAAGAAGAGAATATAGTGGAGAGGATCAAAGAATGAAAGACTCGTGGTGTACACCCCCTATACTTAGTATAAAGTACGTCCTAAGTATAGAAGACTGACAAAAGGGGGTAGCATCTTTTCGGTAGAAAGATAAAAATGAAAACGAAAATAAGAAAAGAAGAAAAGACAGATGAAGATAGAAGAAGAGATCAAAGAGAATGAACATATCACTCTCCTTATACTTAGGATAAAGGAGCCCTACGTATAGGAAACAACAAGAGCGATGAAACAGAATAAAGAAGGAACACTCAGCTCATCCACCCACTATACTTAAGAAAAAGTACATCCAAAGCAAGCCAACACACGAAAATGGGTGGATGGGAAAAAATGGTAGATAGAAGGAGATAAAGAAACAACTAATATACAACAGAGTGAATATACAAAGATCAACAAGATAGAAAACGAACCTTCTTACGAGACCGTTAAGGAATGGATCTGACAAGGTGGAGATCGATATTGTGGTTCTCGGAAACCAACCGATCAGGATCGATCTGGTGAAGATCCTTAGCAATCTCAAATCGAAAAGGCGCGAACGAGTCAGTGGAAGTAGTGTGGCTAGGTTCGGCCTTGGGTGTCTCGCATATCTCAAAGTGAAAGGGCTCGAACTCATAATGGAAGTAGTCACGTTAAGTCCAGCCTGGCAAGTCTTTGCTAGGTCAAAACAAAAGGGAACAAACTCTTCTGTCGAAGTAGTAAAGTCACGTTCGTCCTCTATGATCTGAATCGGACCATCATCATCATCAAAAGGCTCGAATTCATGTATAAAAGCAACAAGATCAACTTCAGCCTCATTACTCTCTACAATGTCTGCCCTCTGCTCAAATGTGTCAATCGAGCAAATCTCGCGGATGTCATCAATGCATCACCAGTCATAGGAAGAGGAAACTCCAAAATTTATGCTTTTCGAGTCCTCCTCCCTATGGATGAATTCTCGGGTCTCATCATCAGCCATAAAGCAAGCCTCTTTGATATCAACAGATAGGTCATAGGCCTCGAGGTCGGGTAACGTAGGCACACTCTCATAGGATACGGGTCTATGATCAATGGTGGGTGCGATGATCAACACATCGCTCCCGACATCACAACCGAAATGAATCTCTCGTGATCCATAATCTATAGCGGCTCTCGTAGAGGTCAGAAAAGGCTGTCCCAAGATGATTGGAGCACTAATGAATCCACGATCTGTCACCTTTGTTCTTTTATTTTAGCTTTGTTTCCTTAGTCAAATACCTGTAAATACCCACTTATTTCACGAAGTTATCATTTTGCATGCATTTGTTAATTATTCATTTTTAACACTTTTTCTATCCAAATATATGAATAAAGAAGAAAAGAAAAGGGATAAGAAAATAAAAAATAAATAAAAATAAAGAATGTATTTATGAAATAAATGCAGACTAACCTGAACCTCGAGAGAAGGTCAAGACTTGACTAGATCGACTACGAATAAAGTAGGAGGAGATAGAGTCTCTAATCCAAAAATACAAAAAAAAATTGTAAACATTTTTCCTTTTTTTGAAGTTATTCTTTGTATATTTGTATAAAACTGATACTATTTTATTTGTATATAAATTGACCTTAAATTAAATGTTTATCTTAACAAAATTGTAAATAAAAATGTTTTTTAAATAGTAAAAATAATTGCATAGCAAAACTATGTATAGACAAAAAGTATTCACCCTTAGAAAAAGCCATAAAGTGACAACTGAAAGACCAATTCTTGCTCGATACAAAGTCAAATCGAATCAAACTCACTTCCATTGTGCTCTTAATTAAATTATCTTTAAAAAGGTTGTTATTTCATAATTTTTGGAGTTATGATTGAAAAGTCAGTTTTCTAGGATGGTTTTTTGTAATTTGACCATTTATTTATTGCATTTATCTTTTATTATTTATTTTTGTACATATTATATGATTAATAATTGTAAATATTGTTCACGATAATTTAAAGTAAATAATTTTAAAAAAAAATTATATAAAATTATTTCCTTATTTGTACATGTGTATAATGTACATTATGTATATATGATATGTATTAAATTAAACTCATTATATAAAATGCCAAAATATTAATATCCAACATTAATTAATTAAATTAACGTAATTACAAAATTTTTATTTATTTATTTAATTATTTAATCTGAAAACCTACCATGTAACATTTGATCGTATACCTTAAGTAACCACCATTAAAGTGGCTAATTAATTTTTACCAATTAATTATTTTATTTATTGTATATAATTACAAATTTCGTTTTAAATTTATTTATTAATTTATTTACTAAATTTTTTATTTAAATAACCACTAAACACATTCCTATTTGTATATATTTTCCTTTTTTATTTCTTCTCCTTTTTATTGAGCTCCTCTCCTTAATTTTTCTCAGGATCAATCTTTAGTGAAGAATAAGCCTCATTCCCGAAATTCTTTTGGTTGATAGAGGAGCCCAGCCCCCGAGCCGTCTGGTGACAGCGGACCGGTTGCCATCGAGGCCATCACGGTACCCGCCTCCCTCAGGTTAGATCCATTTTTTCTCGCATATTTCATCTAGAATAACTGTAGCGTAGTTTTTATTTTAAATCTCATTGTAGATCTAGATCCATAGTTTTAATCATTCATCATCATCGATCCCAATCTGATTAATGATTTTTCACTCATCTCACGAACCTCTCCGTTTCACATTCTACAGTACACGATCTCTCACTTCCGACCATGCGCGATGGCCGAAGACCCAGTTTTGATGACTCACCTCTGTTGGAACCTCACCCACTAATTCCTCTTTTATTTTTGCGGACTAAGCCACGTGCTTGGGTCGATTTTTCAAATTGTTTTATTACAGAATTAAAAAATAAAAAAATAATATTTCATTTTTTCATGATTTCGCAATATCATAAAACAGTAAATAAATAAATAATATTTCATTATTTTATCTCTAATATTTTTATTGCAGGAATAAATAAAAAATTATAATTTTTACATTTATTTTGCAAGTAAAAAAATTTAAAAAACTTTTCTACTATTTATAAAAAAGAAAAATATGTTCACTTTTTCAAAAAAATAAAAAAAAGGAACATCTGCTATTGAAAAAAGAGAAAACAAAATATAGCTTCTGTTCAAAAAATAAAAAAAATAAAAAAGACTGGGGCCACAGCCATCGATAGCAAACCCCCCTCCCCCATCGCAGGAGATCTCCATCGTCCACCCGCTCGAAGCGCCTCCACCACCGATCTTTGTCGCAGGAGCCCATCCTCCATCGCACATCACCAGCCGCGTGTGCCACCATCCCTAACCATTGGTTGCATCCCCTGCAGCACCCACGCTACCACCGCACATCGAGAGCCCTTGTTGGACCACCTCCTCTATGTGGGCCACTCATTGTGCCCCCACGTTAGGTTCGCCTCGACACTACGTAGCTCCTCCGTTTGACAACCGACTACCATCTTAACCACTTCCTGAGCCCCACCATTGCCCGAGCGCCTCTACCACCTCCGTCATCACTGTAGCGGATCTTGACTGTCATGCCACCTGAGCCATCACAACCGACGTCCACCACACCATCAGACCTTCTGCCTCCGAGGCACATCCGCTTCCTTGTGCGAAATCGCTAATCGCATCCACCCCCCTCAGTCGCAGAACCACCTGGACCACCGCCAATCACAGGGGGTGTGTGTCGCCCCCTCTTGCAGTTGCACTACCAATCATCAACCCTTCCGCGTGAAGAAGGACCTACACCAGCACCCTCCTCCCAACGATCATCTCCACAGCCACCACCGCCGCCATTCCTCCCCCCGCCTCGTTGTCCATCACCTAGGAAGCTCCCTCCACCCCGCGAGCCAGCCTTTCCTTGTCGATCGATGCCTCCCCTTCTGGCTTTGGGGTAAAGTATGAAGGATATGAGGAATCCTAAAGCGTATCACAGAAGCGTATTGATCTCATCTCATGTAATCGAGGTGACTAGTCGCACTAGTCGCTATATGCAGCGGAATTTAAAATTTTAAATCAAGCGATGAAACCACATGATCACAAGAACATTTCTTGGATCGTTTCATAAAACCACAAAGTATTAGAAATACCTCTTGAAGCATGGTTGCGATTACAAGATCTCTAAAGCAAGAGATCCTCCTGACTCAAGTCCGATCTACGAAGATGGCACTTGCGTGCACGATGATGAGACGCGTTTCTCCCGCAATCCTCTATGAAGATCCAAGTCTTGAATCTCCTGATTTCGTCCAACGAAATATGTCGATGGAAATCCACGAGCAATCTAAGCGACAACGAACTAGCGTGGAGACGATTGCTTCTTCCCTCAAAGCACAAGGTGGACGGCCACCTTAGAGAGAGAGGACGAGAATGAGAGAGAGAGAGAGGGTAGGTGTGTACTCTTCATGTATTTTCAACAGGCTAGGGTTGCCCTCCTTTTATATTAGTTTGGAAGTCCATGGATCACAATCCATGGCATATACAAAATCAATGGTTAGATTGATATGTATATTAAATCAAAGGCCATGATAATTGTTGTTCAAAAATAACAACATATTAATTTATATTGAATTAAACATATGTTGCATTATCATCAACATAATTTAATTCAATAAAATTAATTATCACAAGATAATATGATAATTACTAAAAATGGATAATTGCCCACCTAAAATCATGGGGCATCACCCATGACTAATTCATGGGTGATGCCACCTCATTTGGTGGTCAATTATCCCATTTTTATTTTTTATCTTATTATCTCCTATTTATTTGCAATATTATCCACTAAATTAATTCCCAATTAATTAATGCATATTTATTGAGAATTATCCACTAAATTAATTCCCAATTAATTTGTGAATATTTCAGTCATGCCATTGAAAATATGTGAATCATATTCACAGCCCAAACTAAATTGTAAATTACATTTCCAATTAATTGTTAATGTGAATCCAATTCGCATTAACAATTAACAAATGCTATTTACAAAGGTGCTCTCTCTCTGATATATTATAAATCACATTTATAATATATACACAGATATTATGGATAGCACTATCCACAATCTGCATTTCCTTGATAATTAAATCTCATTTAATTATCTTGGATAATCATTCTCACAATATGAATCCTATTCATATTATACTGGATAATTAAATCTCATTTAATTATCAACATCTTGTTGCTTGGATACATAATTCATCAAATGAATTATTCTTGAACTCCTTCAAGAATAATGTGCTTTCTCCGAAGATACTTGGAGATAAGGAAAGGGTGATTGTATTGTTCCACGTATAGTGACTAGGATGTTGAGATCTCATCTCAAATCCAGATCTTACGTACCTCCCACAGATGCTTGATTAAATCAAGACCGCAAATCTAATCTTCTCATTGCATCTGAACCTCATTCAGACCAATGTCCAACACTGGGACCAAGATCAAATTGCTTCTCTACTGAGAGGAGTCACTAAAATCCAGACCTGTTTCATCACTCCCTCGGAATGGAAGCATCATGGTTATACAATCGTTTATGATCACATCACCCTCAGGTATTCCCAATACCTGTACATCCTGCATACTGGAAGACCTATGATCAACCTGAAGATCAAGATCAATTTTACACTGTCTTCTTTAGGGTTTGATCACAAAGTTTCTCAATCTTGGTCATTGGGAATTGGTATCGATCATATGTTTTCCCAAAGCATATATCATACCTTCAAATTCTTGTCATGCTTCCAAAGCACGACAACCATGCATGGAATTTGATCGGTCCCAATACCTCATGAGTGAGATCATGTCTTTCAGTTCATAAGTGAACATGTATGATCCCTTTGAGAGATCATATTACTCATATGCCCTTACATGCACACCAACGCACCGATGTATAGATCTTTGTTAGGTCATCAATCTATTGGTCTGCCAAATGTACACACTCAGACATATAGTAACACATCTCTTCGGTCAGAGGATGTGTGCCTATGCTGTGACAACATTCAACATAGGACTTAGGTTATCTCGATCTCGTTAAGTCAACCCTTTGACCTAACTAATCTGGCACCTCCGAATCATTATTCTCATGCAGAGGACCTGCATCAAGAGGTCAGTTAGATATCAGCCTATGTGAGAAAGGATTGCCATCTCCTACTCAGGCTGGAGATCATCTCTTAATAATCATTTGACTGTGCTTGATGAGTCCTCTATCTAACTCTTTAGATATTCATCCAAACACCAGCCATTATGATTAATTTAATGAATCAACAGCTATATAATCATCAAGATGGCCATGGTACATAACCCTAATTGTACAGAGGGACCTATTATGCAAATTATTTATTCTTCATTTCAGATCAGGGAATGATATGTGCAATAACATTTATTACATAATGGCTCGTCGTGGGCTCACATGTCCAACAATCTCCCACTAGCCCAAGAGCCATTAATGGTAATCATTTAAACACACACTCATATGACAATCATAGGCTATTTAGAAAATAGCTAGGCAAGCTGATCAATCACTCTGTTCCCGCGAGACTATGCCAATGCGAATGTTGCATCTTATGCAACCAATACTCAATCTTGATAAAGCAATTATAGTGTCCTTGACACTATTGCTCAATAATTATTATAACCAGTATTTTATTAATCCTTATCAGAATACCTTTAATCCTGGAGATCTCTATCTCCTAAGGTATCCACAGTTAAGACCTTTTAGATCTCTATCTATAAAGTCTTAAGCTTTTGAAGATATGACTTTGAGATCACTATCTCAAAAATCTTGTCATCTTTGAAGATTTTGTTATTACTGCAATCAAGTGTTTTCTCTCCATAGTAGGATTAGCAACACTTTACTACTCCCACTGCATGGCAGAAATTTGGCTTTTGTACATATCTAGCATACACTTAGCTTCTCGTAACCGATGCACAAGTGCAAGAAGTTCTAGCATTTACTTCCTCAACTCTTTAAGGTGATAACCCTTTAGATAGGTCAGTACCAAATCTTAAGGTAAGAAAGCCTTTCTTGGAATTTCCAGAAAATGGAACATGTCCAAGGTGTACTAGAAATGTGACAATCCCGATACGCTCTTTTCTTTGCTTCTGAACACCTTCAAAACTAAAATCCAAGAGGCATCTTTGAGATCATATCTCAAGGTATGGAATAGCCAGATTATAAAACACTTATTATCATCCTTATATCATTCCAAATGATTAGGATATTATCTACATTTAGCACGATAAAAACAATGGCACTCCCACTAAGCTTCGTATGGTTCATCAAGATTCTATCTGAAATCATAACATTTATAATTTCATCAAATCTTACATTCCAACAGCAAGAAGCTTATTTGAGTCTATGGATGGATTTCTTTAGCTTTCACACCTTACTTTCCCCAATCATGAAGCCCTGGGGCTACTTCATGTGAATCTCCTCAGAGAGGTATTCTTAGAGGAATGCAATCTTGACTTACATCTTGAAGATGCAATAGTCAAGTTGTGTAGCTATAGTCAGCAATATTCTGATGGGTTTAAGCATGGTCACTGAAGAGCGAGTCTCGTTGCAAGCAATGTCTTCTTCTGGTGTGTAGCTAATGGCTACAAACCGTGCTTTGAAGGTCTCTACATTTTCATCAGGTTCCCTCTTCTCTTAAAGATCCATTTACACCTTAACGAGTCTTACCCTCATAGGTGGATCCTCGAGGGTCCATATACAACATTTGTATATGAAGTCTACTTTAGAATTTATTGCTAATATCCATCTTTCCATGTCATGATCCTCAGGAGCTTCATCACATAAAGTTCGATCATTGTCAGACTTAATCGACACATGGAATACATCCTCAAACTCATTTGAAGAAGTATTATTCTTTAATTGTCCTTTTAGTTCCCGATGTCAGGATCCTCATTATCTTCTCAAGATTAAATGAGTTTCTTCACTTCATTTTCATCTTGATTCTCAAGAGAGTCATCCTCTAAGAATCGCATTCTCAGAGATGAGATCTTTTAAGAATCTCAGAGTTATAAAGTAGGTATCCAATACCATCCTTTATTTTCCTAATGAGGAAGAACTCTCAAGTGCTAGATTCCAGCTTACGTGCATGGAACCTTATTAAGTATATATATATATATATTGTAGTCTCTACTACACAAATATACCTTGAAACAAGGGATAATTATGCTAAAAATTCATCATTAATCAAATCATGTCACACATGATCCAATTGTATCTCCCTAAAACTCCATTGAGTTTAGGTGTGTTAGGAGGATTGAGATAGAAATGATATTCATATCTTCATAAAGTGTTCTCTGAATTCATCTAATAGGTACTTGCTACCTTGGTTAGATCAAATTCATTTAATCTTCCTTCAAATTTTGGTTCTAAACCAAAATTGTGAAATCTTTGAACATTTCAATGGTTTCTTGGGTGAAGAGAAGAAATCTCATATCATACATGTTCATCAATAGATATCACATATCCATAATGTTCACTATGATATAGATGATCTGCATACATCAATATGTATGAGATCCCGAATACCTTGACATCTTACACCTTTCCAAAAAAGAAGGGTGTATTGGACATTTTACTTTGAATACAATATTCATAAGTATGAAAGATTTGAAATTTTTTTAGACATTCTAAAGTTTCATCTCTTACTTGTCTATTGATCAAATCAACAGGTAAATGTACAAGGCTTGATGCTAGATCATTGTCAAATGATCTTTATCCTCCTATTGATCTTATAAAGGTTTTAATTTTCAATATTAGAAATCTTAATGAACCATTCATTAATTTTCTAATTTTGTGGAGTCCACTAGATGTTAGATTACTATATGAAATATATCCATCATAACTCTTTATGATAGTCCTATCTCAGAATTCATGTTTATTTCCAATATTTAGAAATAAACAATGAGTGTATTCTAATATCTAGGTCATAGAGACATTCTCTAAGACTAAGGGCTCTCTCACCGAGAATATGAAGTCTATCTATCCAACAGAAATTGCACAATTACATTAATATCCATGTAGATGACTATTAAACCTTAAGATCAAATTTCTAATCTTCTAATATATATATATATGCAACCAATTGCAAGTGTCATTATAAGATTGGGATACAATTATCAGACTTTATCTTATGAAATAAGTAAGTCAAAGTCAATGATTATATGCAGATTATTCTGATGCTCTATCTGAGTCCTTCACTAAGGATTTCAGACAGACTTGATAGTTATACTATCAACACATCAACTTATTATAGTATTGGCATTCATCCAACTCTTTGGATGTCATATGGAAGTCCTAGAAGTACAATCAACTCTTTGACTTTCCTTCTCACATGGGTTCAACCCACGCTTCCACTGTGCTCTCTTCATCTATAAACAACCATTGTTCAAGACAAAAGCTCTCTTATGTTGAATTCAAAAGATTTCAATACAATAGCACTTCATTAAATTCATACAAAATGATTATTATGAAGCCTCATGAATGACTTGAGTATAGATAGTAGAATGATGACACTCACCATATCTACATACATCTTAACTCTTAGATACTTAGATTCGGGTAGATATTCAAACATTTTGAATATGTCATCTCTTTCGAGCCACCATTCTGCATAATGCAGAGAACCATGTTATTCATGATTAAATGTCTAGAACACATATGTATGCCAGAACATCTTCTTAGATTTTATAAGGATTAATTTGACAATTGCGATCATCATCGACATGTCACTTCCAAAGTACACTCGATGAAAGATCAAGACTATAGAGACATACAAACCCTAAGGTGATGTCTTATTGTCTTATTTAATTGTCATTCCTCATTATGTTGAGGAAACTTGCACATTGCAACCACATACATTATGTGTCCAATTGCAAGTACAATATCTGGATCATGAGTCCAATCCATGATATTTTAGTGGTTATTATTGAGTATAACATTGAGTGGGTTTAATGAAGGATTATTTGAAATAAGAAATTTGCATAAGGGTATATATATTATATATACATGTTTTATTTTGATTTAGGAATTTTTATATCAAAGTTGTCTTGCCTTGTCAACAATGAAAGTTCATTCCCTTAATCACTTTCAATGTAAGAGATATTCTTACCAATATATCTCAAGTAAGATCTGGGATCTCCTCTCTATCCTTATCACATCCCAATAACATGAGAACCTGTGACTCGAATAAAGAGAAACGGGAACACATTCCGCCTTGCAAGTCCAACTTGCATTTCCCAACTCGGTCTTTAACCCCCGGGCCCGCCACCCCTAAGATGATGTTGACCCGTTGTTAACTGAACCAACCGTCAACAGGCTTAATACTCACTATACGCAATCCAATATCGCCCCAATAATATGAGGACCCGATATTGGGGTCACTACGTATACGGTCTTACTCTTTTGAGAAGCAAAGAACCCGATCCAAATAAATCATATACATGATCTGTCACTTCGGATAGGTGTCTCCTATATACAACATCTGACGACGGAATCCTTTGCCTTGACGGGAGACCATGAATGTCACTTATGTGATCCTCCACCTCATATTCAAATTGTAATAATTAATTGTCGTGAATCATATTTACATAATTAATTCTTCCAAGGAAAATACACATCTATTAATAATAGAGTGCTTTAAATTGGATATAATTGATTTAATCACATTAAATTAATTATCAATCCAATTATAAATCAACAAACTTGATTATTACTTGAATAGTAGGTATAATCTCAAAGTACGCATTATTCAAATTTTAATAATTAGAAAAATACACTTTGATTTCTCCGACATTATCAAATCCCTACCCGTTGTCATGGTCAGTACCGAAGGGAGTGGGACGAACCACATCCGGTGCAACCCGCTATCCCAACGCTCCTCGACTAGACACCATATCCACCTCAGAAAAGGATTATGCCAGATAGATCATTGTGTACTTTGAGATTCTCATCGGTTTTTCAACCGAAATCATACCATATAATATTCATCAAAACCATTTTGATAATATTATAAGGAGATTTGCTAAATAAATCCCCAATCCTATTCAAGCAAGAGGGTTTTGCATGTAAAAGTTGTCCTACAACTATTGTAGGATAAACTAAGGTTTTTCATGAAAACAATGTTTGTTGATGATTTCATATCAACCAATTAATGATCAAGATCAACTATCTTATCATCTTGGTTAAGGAAATACCATTCCATGAAACAATTATCTCTTTAAATATTTCACAAATATTTATCACTAATTTTTTCAGAAAATTAACAATTAATTTTCATAAACTTATTTTAATGACTATCACATGGTTCATGATCAAATTCTCAATTTTCAGCAGTGACCCCTAATCACTAAAATCAACTTATCTTGTCAATTTAAATCTAAATTACGTAAAAACAGTTTCTTAAGATTGCTAATTTGATTTATGACGGAATTCAAGTGATATTTCATGCATTTCAAGTTGCATCAAAACAGTAATTAACTCATTAATCATGTTTAGATTTGCAGTTCCCGCAACAGTGAATACATGTTTATTCAAAGGATCATATCTTGAGCAAATGAAATCCAAATTACATAAACTCGGATCCTACGGTTTCATTATTTAATGCGGAACAAAATACAATTGAAAATTTCATGTTTAAACAATTTAAACAGTGCCAAAAAATTCAATTAAACAGAGGTGCGAAAATTGAAATACGACAAAACTTTCGCAACCCTTTCATACCCAAGTCGTCCGAGGTTTACGGATCGTATCCAAAACCTTTTCCAACCTAAGGCTCTAATACCACTTGAAGGATACAAGGAATCCTCAAGCGTATCACGGAAGCATGTTGATCGCATCTCATGCGATCGGGGTAACTAGTCGCACTAGTCGCTATATGCAGCGGAATTTAAAAATTTTAAATCAAGCGATGAAACCACATGATCACAAGAACATTTCGTGGATCGTTTCATAAAACCACAAAGTATTAGAAATACCTCTTGAAGCGTGGTTGCAATCACAAGATCTCTAAAGCAAGAGATCCTCCTGACTCAAGTCCGATCTACGAAGATGGCACTTGCGGGCGCGATGATGAGACGCGTTTCTCCCACAATCCTCTATGAAGATCCAAGCCTTGAATCTCCTGATTTCGTCCAACGAAATCCATCAATGGAAATCCACGAGCAATTGAAGCGACAGTGAAATGGCGTGGAGACGATTGCTTCTTCCCTCAAAGCACAAGATGGACGGCCACCTTAGAGAGAGAGAGGATGAGAATGAGAGAGAGAGAGAGAGTAGGCATGTACTCCATGTATTTTCAAGAGGCTAGGGTTGTCCTCCTTTTATATTAGTTTGGAAGTCCATGGATCATAATACATGGCATATACAAAATCAATGGTTAGATTGATATGTATATTAAATCAATATCCATGATAATTGTTGTTCAAAAACAACATATTAATTTATATTAAATTAAATATATGTTGCATTATCATCAACATAATTTAATTCAATAAATTAATTATCACAAGATAATATGATAATTATTAAAAATGGATAATTGCCCACCTAAAATCATGGGGCGTCACCCATGACTAATTCATGGGTGACGCCACCTCATTTGGTGGTCAATTATCCCATTTTTATTTTTTATCTTATTATCTCCTATTTATTTGCAATATTATACACTAAATTAATTCCCAATTAATTAGTCATGTTTATTGCAAAATTATCCACTAAATTAATTCCCAATTAATTAGTGCACATTTATTGCAGAATTATCCACTAAATTAATTCCCAATTAATTTGTGAATATTTCAGTCATGCCATTGAAAATATGGGAATCATATTCACAGCCCAAACTAAATTGTAAATTACATTTCCAATTAATTGTTAATGTGAATCCAATTCACATTAGTAATTAACAAATGCTATTTACAAAGGTGCTCTCTCTCTGATATATTATAAATCACATTTATAATATATACACATATATTATGGATAGCACTATCCACAATCTACATTTCCTTGATAATTAAATCTCATTTAATTATCTTGGATAATCATTCTCACAATATGAATCTTATTCGTATTATACTTTATAATTAAATCTCATTTAATTATCAACATCTTGTTGCTTGGATACATAATTCATCAAATGAATTATTCTTGAACTCCTTCAAGAATAATGTGCTTTTTCCGCAGATACTTGGAGATAAGGACAGGGTGATTGTATTGTTCCACGTATAGTGACTTGGATGTTGAGATCTCATCTCAAATCCAGATCTTACCTACCTCCCACAGATGCTTGATTAAATCAAGACCGCAAATCTAATCTTCTCATTACATCTGAATCTCATTCAGACCAATGTCCAACACTTGGACCAAGATCAGATTGCTTCTCTACTGAGAGGATTCACTAAAATCCAGACCTGTTTCATCACTCCCTCAGAATGGAAGCGTTATGGTTATACAATCGTTTATGATCACATCACCCTCATGTATTCTCAATACCTGTACATCCTGCATACTGGAAGACCTATGATCAACCTGAAGATCAAGATCAATTCTACACTGTCTTCTTCGGGTTTGATCACCAAGTTTCTCAATCTTTGTCATTCCCAATCGGTATCGATCATATGCTTTCCCAAAGCATATATCATACCTTTAAATTCTTGCCATGCTTCCAAAGCACGATGACCATGCATGGAATTTGATCGGTCCCAACACCTCATGAGTGAGCTCATGTCTTTCGGTTCATAAGTTGACATGTATGATCCCTTTGAGAGATCGTATTACTCATATGACCTTACATGCACACCAGCGCGCCGGTGTATAGACCTTGGTTAGGTCATCAACCTATTGGTCTGCCAAAATTACACACTCAGACATATAGTAACACATCTGTCTTCGGTCAGAGGATGTGTGCCTATGTTGTGACAGCATTCAACATAGGACTTAAGTTATCTCGATCTCGTTAAGTCAACCCTTTGACCTAACTAATTTGACACCTCCCAATCACTATTCCCTTGCAGAGTACCTGCATCAAGAGGTTGGTCAGATATCAGCCTATGTGAGAAAGGATTGCCATCTCCCACTCATGCTGGAGATCATCTCTTAATAATTATTTGACGGTGCTTGATGAGTCCTCTATCTAACTCTTTAGATATTCATCCAAACACCAGCCTATATGATTCATTTAGTGAATCAACAGCTATATGATCATCAAGATGGCCATGGTACATAACTCTAATTGTACAGAGGGACCTATTATGCAAATTATTTATTCTTCATTTCAGATTAGGGAATAATATGTGCAATAACATTTATCTTGCCGTGGGCTCACATGTCTAACAAAGGGAGCAAGGGGTGGCGCCCTTTTGTTTTTTATCTAGGGCAAGAACCAAGTAAGAAGTAGAAGCCTACAAATTTAATATTCAAAAAAATTGCAGATGTCCCCTTAGTTTATCAAAATAACAATAGCGCACTTCTCATCATTCAAATCACATGATATGCACGCATTTATTAGGTAAATTGTTATTTCCACCCACATTTTACTTCATGATCTATTTTAATTCATAAACATTGAATAATTATATTTTAGTCCCAGTTCTCTAGACATTATTTTGCATCCTTTTCTTATTGAAATAAATGCTTTTAGTAATCGATAAATTCTGAAAAATTCATGTTAACTGCCTTCTTGTGAGTTCCTCGTTGTTTATAATTTCTGTGGCATTTTGACTTTACTTGCTATTTATAAAAAATAAAAAATAGCTTCATTTTCTTCACTTGACTTTGAAAAATCATTAAAAATCAAATATTGTCTGAAAAAATCTAAAAAAGTTAGAGTTGATTTATTTTTTGTCTATTAATTTCCATATTTTTATGCATTGATTATTTGTAGAACTCCTAAAAATTACAAAATACTCAAAACCTTAAAAATTGTAGAAATTTATTAAAAAATAAAAAATGTGTTTTTGGTCTCTGTTTGTGGATATTTACTTCAAATTTCTAGAAAAAATAAATTTCATAATTTTTGCATTTATATTCTATTTATATTATTAAAAATCCTGTCTAGTGTAATTTGCACTTTCTGATTTTTATAGAATCATTAAAAATTCAAAAATATCTAAAAAATTACTAAAATGCTAAAAAAATTAAACCACAAAAAAAATTTTGAGCATTTTTTCATATATTATAAAAATCTAAAAAAGTTGCACTTTCTATATTTTTTGTATAAATTTGATTTTTTCAAAATTTTATCTTTTTGAAAATAAAAGATATATTTGCAAAATAAAAACAACTAAAAATTTGATAACATAAAAAAAATACAAATTTCTAAAAAATATACTAAATAATTAAGGATACCACAAAAACAAAACACAAAAATCTAAAAGGAAAATTTTAAAAATCATTTTTGAAATTTTCACTACCTTTTCACACGCTCCTTGTGTTCGACCCTAGGCGGTATACCAGGTTAAAACCATAGTTAGGCCACCTTAGATTTTATTATATATCATTTTGTGGTTGATTGTATAAATTTTTATGGATTGAATTTCTCGGTTGACTAAGGGAACAACGACACCTTAATTTGACAACTTAACCTGGTCGACCGAACGGTCCAACAAGCACACTCCACAGAAGTGGAGGTCTCCATGGGCAATACAATGAAGTTTGTAGTAAATCTCATGCCCTAAATAAAAATGATGACGTTTTCTAGAATAACCTTCGGCCTCTTGATAGATCCATTAACAAATTGAATAATCATCCTGGTTTTCTTGAGAAGCCCAAGAATAGATTGTACCAATGAGAAGGGGTATTATATTGATATATGCACAGCCGTCAAGGAGAGTATTATCACATAAATGGTCAGATATCGTGCAACTCACAAGAGGTGTGATAGTGTTCCCTTTCCTGGAAGGTGGGTGGTGTGTGATGGCTTAGGCAGTGGCCATAGTCAAGATATGACGCTCAGATCTTCTCCTACGCTTTCTCTTTTTGTATTGAGGAGCAAATAAATGGATCATGGCCATGCGACATGGGTCATCAATGATCTCAAGAATAGCAGCCACCACTTCAGGTTCGGTCAATATTTTTTTAATTTTTGGATCTCCTCCATACAAGGGAGGAGATCAGAATCACTATCTACACAAGGACAACTAAGAGCAGTATGTACAATGTTGTCCTCGAGGTCAGAGGTGGGACATGATGTGAATGGATATGTGGGTAAATGATCAGTCATTGGGTCCTTCTCCTCATAAAATGAATCAATAATGTGTCTCCCAAAATCTTTTTGTATTCTTAAAATTATCTCATTTTTGTATTTTTGGCAATTGCAAGCTCTCATGATCATATGAAATGAATCCAAAACATCAGATTGTGAAGCATCAATATGTCTCTTATTTAGGCAATTGAGGTTGTCAATCTTCGACTTCATATGATCCATGATCTGGGTCAAGGTCTCAAGTGTGGACAACATAAGAGGTGACTCCAACAGATCGATCTCAAGTGTGTGAAATGGAGGAAAATGTAAGTGTGATGGTGGGTAAAAGTCTGAGGCCTAAAACTGAGGCTTAGGCGAACATGTACAAAAAGAAAAATCAGGAGTAAAGTCCTCCTAGAAAAAAGGAAGTGGACAGGCTGGAGAGTACGAGGGATCCGCTAAGTCTGGATAAAAATCACTCCTATTGGTCATCTCAAAACAATAGGAAAATGATTGGGAGAGCACGATGTGAAATCAATATATGTAAATACAAAGGTGCAAATGCGCAGAAGGATCAAGTATACACACAATCAATCACAAACCGTATACACAAAACAAACACAACCCCTCGATTCACCCACTCAACTCGGTGAAGACTGTGAAAGTTCAGTCTTTTTTTATTTTCTGTTTTGGAGTTAGGTGAGAATCACAAAGTTTGTACAAACACTTAAGAAGGCTTATGGGGTTTGGGAACTAATCCTTAATGTGTACGTGAGCAATGTAAAACGAACACAATGAGGGGATTACTCGCCCCCAAGATAATGATTTTTCTTTTTAGTCGATTTTAGGGTCAAGTAAGATTAGCAGTACAAATTTTATTGTTATCGCTTTTTTGTATTTTTTATAATAATGCATGAGCCTATCAAGGAATCAATCCTTCAGCAGCTAAGTGATCAAAATCAGAGGAAGAGACGGGAAATCAATGCAAGGTGAAAACGTTGATGTATGCTAAAGAGAAATTCTCACATTGCCTCCAGCTCTCTTCATGCAAGGATGCTAAGCAGAATTGAAACATATACTATATGCAAGTGGAAGCCGATGAAATCGCCCTAGATGAATATATAATATTAGCATCAGAACAAAATGTCAACTATCTAGAAAAGAGACCAATGTTCAGTCTTGGAGATCACTCGGTGCCCTCCACAACGGGTTCTGCAAGCGTTGTGTATGACCTCTATCGACGTGCGGTCTCAAGGACAAATAATTAACAATCAAAAATTGACTAAGTCTAAACGATACTATAGGTGCAGGCACATATAATTAGGTATTTGGCCTTAATCTATCAAAAAGAAATCCTACGCTAGGGCTCAATCACATGGCATAAATGAAAACAAAATCGTGAAACAAATAAAAATAAAAGTGAGAAAATACGAAAAAGCCAACGAAGCCCCCAGGAAACAATCCCTCAGGCATTGGACCTCGTGAAGTGTGGCAGAGTCCTAAGATTCACGTTTATTACAATATAGTATCTCTCGCTCACTTAAATTTACCAAAAATAGCTAAAATGGATGCACAAAAATTGTCTTCAAAAACTCCTCCAAGTCTTTCTTTGGTGCTAGGTCAAAGAGTAGCCTCACGTGGGTACGTAGGCGTTTTGAATAGAGTGCCTCCCTCGATACATGGTACCTCACAGCAAAGTCAACAAAGATAGGTGATTAGACAATTCAACAATAAATATCAAATAAAACAGAAAATAAATAAAAGGAAAATGTATACAAAAAGACACAATCAGACAAAACAAATCTATACTCAGTTGCTACCTAGCAACGATGCCATTTGGAATAACATTTCCCTAGGGAGGTCTTATTAATCCACAAGGTGGATCAACAGTCGTCGAAGCGACCACTCAAGAAATTTGCTAAATTCAACAATTAACCCACAAATATATAAATATATATGTATAAATCAATGTAAAATAAATTGTGGAGTTAAAATTTATTATAACTCTACAAATGTGTGTATAAGTGTAAGTAAGTGTATAATGCCAAAACTGGGAGCAAACTAGATAGATTTGTGTGATTCTAGTCTAAATATGGTTTTTATTTTTTTATTTTAATTTTTGTTTTATATTTTTATATTTTGTTTTAATTTAATTATATTTTCTTTTCTTTTTTATGTTTTTAGATTTTTATATTTCCTTCTTTTTCCGTTTAATTATCTAATATAAAGATATATAAGATTATGTTACACTATACGATGATATAGATATAATTATCACTAAAATAACTAAAAGTTATAGAAATAAATATTTTTGGATTTTAAAAAATTACTATTTTTGTAATTTTTAAGTATTCTTGTTATTTTTATATATTTTAAAAGTCAAAAATATCACAAATCAAGGATTTAATAAATAATTGAAATTGAAATGAAGAGGAAAAATATCAAGTTAAGCCCAAAATTCTTCAAATCAATTTTAATAGATAAATAATAATATAAATAAATTTATAGAATAAAAAATATATTTTTGGAATTTTTAGGATTTTTTACTCTTTTTATATTGGATTTTAGAGCTTTTTAATTGTTATTTGTTTTGTTTATCTATTTATAGGGTTTTTAGTATATGGATTAGATAATAAATAAACACAAAAGTATTCTTTTGGAATTTTTCAAAAACTTTTTATATTTTTTTGGTATTTTATATTATAGACCAAGAAAAATGTGCTCTAAATGATTTTTAATAAATATTAAAAGTCCTAAAATGTTGATCTAAAAATATGACGTGAATCTACAACATATCAGGAGCTAAACCCTATTTTGACGTGAATTTAGGAGCACAGTTGCTAATTATAAAAATTATAAAACATGCACACACATTATTGAACTAGCAGGGGCATAAATGTACATAAAATAAAAGCCAAGGGTAAAAATGCAAATATATCACAATTTTACAATTGTTGTTCAAATTAAAAGCATTAAAACTAAACTTACAAAAGTTGTGAGGGCCTTCCTGCAAAAAGTCCATGTTCGATGAGGACTAAAGTGAAAATGAAATAAGTGTAAGGTCCTTTCATTAAATCTTACAAAACTTTAAAATGGCAGATGAAAGATTAAGTGCTAACAATTAAATACAAAAAGCGATGGGCAGAAATATGCAAAATACCCAACACTACACGGAGATGGACGGTGATGCACGATCCATTAAGCCACGTATCAGCATCTCCTCGCCTGATGATGCTTCATCGATGAGCGGACGAGATCAGATCTGATGCTGCATCAAACGGCCAAGGTGCATCCAAAATGGATGACGAAGATTAGAACTGGTGTTCCCTTCGATCTGATGGTCACTGCTAGACACAAAGAACATGGAAGAATGTCTTCACTCCTCGTACTTTGATCTCTTGATTTCCTTGCTCCAGGCCTTCTCAACGGCTATAAAGATGTGGCATTGGTTTCCTGGAGGTGTTCCGCAATGATAGGCTCTCTCGAAATGGCCCGAGGACCTCGGGAGGTGCTCCGACAAAGCCTGGAGCCTGGAGCCTTGTTTCAACTTCAGAACACCCTGAAAATGTGATTTATCTCTACGTTTCCTGTAGGAAAATGGTCAATGACAAAATATGGGGCTCTGGGGAGCTCATAGGGGTGGAATGGAATGAAAATGAGGTGGGGCGACGGACCTCCGATGAGGTGACGGACTCAAGATCCGATATGCCAAATCTTGGAGCAATCTCGTGGACTGATCGATGGAACACAATGGGGAAACAAAGGGGAAGGAGATGGGAGTGGATGTGATGGTCGAAACGGTGTATATCACAATGGGGTTGTTCGCCGAAGCTCACCTCCAGCGAATTTCGATTCTATTGATTAACTTTTAGACATTAGATACACGACAGAAATAAATGTAAGAAATAAATCATATGACTAATGGTAAGCTACCAGCCTAAACCAGGAGATGTCAACCTCAACGACAGAGTTTCACCGGAGGCAAGTGGAGATCACCTAGGCCTTCGTCAGAACCCACTACATGCTACTGGAGAAGCACATGTCACCCGCTTTGATCCTGAGCGCACGAGAGGGAACCAAACAAGGGACAAGGGGATTCAAATTCTAGGAAGGAGATCGGGTGTTGCTTATGTACAGGGTGATGGAGCGGTGGAAAGAACGAGGGAGATCAACCAAATTCGTGATGCATTCCTCAAGGATTCACGATAGCGTGCATGAGGGATTATCAAAGAGAAAAGGGCTTGAAGGAATCCCCACTGATTGGTGAAAGAATTAGTGTGGAAAAAATAGAGAAGATGGGGTCAAACGTAGGCTCTAGCAATCTAAGCGCCCGGGGACAGAGTTGACCAAAGGTCAGCGGATGGCATGGCGTAATTGGACCATGTCATCCGCAAAAAGACAAACTAGGAGAAAAAATCAAAAAAATAAATCAATAATAATAAATAATTTTATTCATTTAAGTCATAAAATAAAAAATGTTTATTGTTTTTTGTAGAATTTTATTATGATTTTTATGTATTTTTTCGATGTGTTTAATTATAAGTTGTCTTTTATTTTTTTTTGTAATATTGATTTTATTATTTTATTTTCTTATTTTATATAATTATAACTTAATTTATCATACATAAATATATTTTTATTATATTTTTCTTATGTAGTATTTACACTTAAATAAATAGGTATACATAATATATAGGTATAAGTATAGGTATTTCATCTATGTGTATTGATATATTATTTTATTTTTAGCATTTTATTTATGGTTTTATTTTAGTTTTAATATGTACATGTGACATAAATAATATTTACAAAATATAAAATTGTAAAATAATAAAGAAGAATAAAAAATAATATTTTATTCAGGCATATTATACCATAGGGATCCAAAACCTAACTTTCACACCTTAACTCCAAAAATATGAAACTACCTTCATTTGCTCTGACTGTTCTTTCTGAAGGCCCGACTGACTCGGCCAAATAGCTTATTAAAAGTTATATGCAATTAAATGATTTTGATATTTTTTTTATTTGAGAGATATGGGTCTGGGAAGTTTGGGCTTTAAGATTTTATTTTCAGTATAAAAAGTACATTGTATATGATTTTTGTATGAAATCAATTTTGTATTTTTCTACATAATATTGTCCACAACTTTCATTACAAAATTTCTTTATTTGAGGTATAAAAGTAGAAAATAAAATAGGTCCCATAAATGAATAAATGATGAATAAATAAATGAGATTTTATTGTAATATTGGCCCTTACCTTCCCCCACTTTATTCCTTGTCGACCGAGTCATCAAGATGCCTAGGTCTCAGGGTTTAGGGACATAAAATACCTTTGGCATTTTATTCTTTTTTTCTTTATCATGTAATTTTGGCAATAAAAGCGGTATTTTATACAGTATTTATACAACAAAGAATGGATGTTAATTTGTACAAATTAGGGCTACTTATATGCATTAGCTAGGGTTTTTAAGGTCAAAATGATATAATAAAGGTGATGAAATGGAGATTCATCAACAACCTCGATCATAAGATCCCTCATCACCATTTGTATGAAATCTACCCCACCATCTTCTGAAGTTTTGATCCTCTTTCAGCCCTTGTAACCCCAATCCCAATAGTGTTCGAGCATCCTAGTGACAACAGGAGTCTAACCGAGTGTCAATGAGGAGAAAGGTGATTGGACAGAGTTGATTCAGCCATCATCAAGCTTGCCTCTGATGAGGTTGTACTGCTCCTTGTAATCGTCCAAGTATGAGCTATTATGTTAGTTAATTAGTTTGAATTTTCATTCCTTAGCCTAGGGTTAGATTTAGTTTATATTGCTTTAATTTTTGTTTAGATTAAATCTCAAATTTGCAGTACACTGGAGCACTGGGCTTCGGCTACTCTGTTCACCATGATCTACCTTGTATCTGACCCACAAGAGCACCCCATCACTCCCCCTTCTCTTATACATCATTTCCCTTCATCTAGATCAACCTGATCGTTCTTGGATCAGCGATCCAGATCTTTACCTCTGCCTCTTGCTATCAACCACCCTGGTTCTCGTGTTATCATCTTTAGTATCTGCTCGAGGACATAGCCCTCGAGCCCCACACATTTTTGTGCAAGAAGCAGGCCATGTTTAGAAACCTGGAGTTGGGATTGATTTAAGAACATGACCTCCAGGTCCTTGAGAAGGAGCGAGCTTCCAAGCCGCCTCCAATGAAGCTTGGACTTGGCAGACACCTCCTGCTAATGTAGGAGCTGCCCAGGATAGTCAAGAGCTCATCAAGTCATCAATTTAAAAATGAAGTGTCACCTCTGTTAGTTGTTGCATTCAAGTGGAAGCGATAAGGCAGCACGAGGGACGATCATCAAGATGCACACGCGCCACACGCTTGCACCCTGGCTAGTTTGAGCCAAACCCCATATGAACTTTTGTAAGTTTATTTTTGTTCTATAAATTTAATATTAAATGTGAAATAATTATGATATATTGCAGTTTGAACCTCAAACTATATTGTATTTGCACATTGGTACTTCCGCCTTGCGCATCATACAACGTGAGGCATTGTGTATTTTGCAAGTTTAGTCCTGAACTTTCTAGCGTTGTTCTGAAACAAGGCTTTAGTTTAATATATTTGCAAACAAGTCCATGTTCTGTTGTATATTTAATTTCTTATATTTTAGTTATATTAAATATTTTTATTGCTCTAAAAAGGTTTGCAAATTTAGTATAGATGCCTTATATCTTGATTATTCACGCATAATTTTATTTTAACATTTAAATTAGTTTTTCTTTTTTGTAAAGATACAGAACATGATTTTATTCCCTATTTAGATATAAAATCCATAAAAATTACAATTTTCCAAAAATTCACAAAAATACTATCTATATTACAATACATTCTACCACATATAGAAAATCACAAAAAATACAAAATACAAAAATAATAAAATCTTAAAATTATTATAAAAATTAGCAAAAACCTATAAAAAAATCCAAAAATAGTTCTATTCTCTTGAGAATTTTCTTTAGTATGTAAAAGCAGTTTTAGGTTTATTTTGGATCTATAAATATTATTATAACCCAACACAATCTCACATATTTAATTTATTCACCGTTTTGTACATGTAGTCATTTTATAAATCCATAAATACTATAAAAATTGCTAAAAATCATCAAGAACAAAGACAAATCTAAAAATCACAAAAATGTTTTCTTCTCTTTGTTTTGAATATATTTTGGCTTATTTATAAATATATAAATCTATATTATGTATATACTATATACTACTTATATAAGATATATTTAATATTATATATATTTTTTATCTTATTTTGAAAATTAAAAAAAAAGAAATTTTAAAATTTAAAATTAAAACAAATATAAAATTAAAAGGTTAAATAAAAATATATAGAACAATTAAAATGCATAAAATTTATATATAAATAAAAACCCTTAAAATAAGAAAATTGAGAAAAAGATAAAAATATAACTAGTATTAATTTGCAATAGTTATTAATAATTACTACCCCGCGTTTTGCCTCTCTGTGGTTCGACACTATGCATATTTACACCATACACATTTTTCATAGAGTTAAAATAAATTTTGACCTACACACACTTGATTGATTTATCCATATGTGGGTTGATTGTTGCTCAAGAGACACTTGGTCACGTAATGGTCGTTGATCGTGTTTGATTAGCAGATCAGTGCAAATTCCCTTGAACATGTCTCCTCTAGCATATGCTCCTCCGTGCAAGGCTGCAATAAGGTGGGGCACCGGTGAGGGTCATGCAGCTCCTCTATGCTCCTTAAGGCTTGGGAAAATCGGAGGAGCTTCGTGGCTGACTGGAGAATATGGTTGTGATGTTGGGAAGCCGCTGTAGTGGATGGATCAACAGGATGATAGGTGCAAATCGGAGGCAGAAGTCCATATCGGAGAATAGTGCCAATCTATAATCAATGAGGTCTTCAGTCACATGCAAGTGTTAGTCGATAGTTGAAGCATTAGGGGAACCGATTGGATTTGAATGAAGGTGAAATGAAGGGTCGTCAAAGTTATTGGAAGTGGACCCTAAGCGGGTTCACATTTTGTACAAAAAGGTAACATGATTGGAGTGGATGAGGTTCTAGAGAAGAGAGGAATGGAATTAAATATGTGCACATAGATGGAATGTGATAGGAGATGGGTGGAGGATTGATCGGATCGACCTGAGGATGTGTGTATGTACATAATAAAATGGAAGAAATCACGAAGGGGGAAAACGGGGGCTTTACTTGAAAATCAAGGGGATGATTGGGTGATGAACTAGATATCTTGAGAGTGAAGCTTTGAGGCTTCGGGTCATCGCTCAACTCTTCATCAAGGAGTGGAGCTCGACTAGCACATGGAATATGGGTTGTGGCATGACCAAGATGGTCACAGATCTCACTAGAGTAGACCTAGGTCTTATCATGACTTCTTTCTCACACACATTATCACTAGAAAGAGGAAGAAGCTTGTAGGGTTCTCATGTAAAGGTGGATGGGTTCCAATTATCACCCACCAATGGGTTTTGTTCAGATAACCGATAGTTGGAGCGATGGTTTCAATCATTGGTGGTTTTGTGAAGTTGAGGTGGACGACTAAGATGGAGAAGTTGGTGAAGGTGAGGTACGAAGGGGCTTTAAGTTGGTATCGAAATTAGGAGGAAATGACACTAGTAGTGGCTGGAATAAATTGGCTAAGAAATGTAGGCAAAGGAGTGCATGAACTAGAATAGAACTCTCGAAGGTTGATGAAGCACAATGAACTAATTATTTTGAGATGGTATTTGATATCAATAAATTTGATGAAGTTATTTGATATTTATAGGCATATTTATTCATTGATATTGATTTTATTTCTCATTAAATTGTAAGAAATTGGGGTAGTATTTTGGGAATTAGTTTAACAATCATAGATTTCTGTAATCAATTTAGGGGGCATGTGGATTAAATCAAGGTGCTCAATTGTTGGTCTTCTTTTGTTCTTGCTTCATTCATTATCATAATTTAAAAATGTATTACTTATTTTCTCTTACACATTGTATAGCATTATTTTCTTGCATAAAACATTTACAAAATTCATGCATCATATTTGTTTTAATTAATTACTTCTCTTATATTTTAATATCTATAAAAATATGAAAAATTTAAAAACCATAAAAATATCTATTGAAAACTTAATATTCTTAGTTATTTGAAAATGAACTTTAGGCCCTCATATCACCTCTCTGAGTTCAAACTAGGGACTTGCTCAAATAAAATAAACAATCGATCACATTGAAGATTGATTTTCATGTTAATTTTACTGTGGTCATTTTTTTTCATGTGCTCTCCATCACTTGCTATAAATGATGCTAAGTGGTGGTGAGCGAGTCTAGATAATTTAGAATTTAAGTTTTTCACCTATTATCATCTATTGTAAAGTCATTTTAAAACTCCTATACTATGTAAAAATATTTTATGCCAAGTTGGAGACTCATTTTTCAATTTTATTGCTTTCTTCTCTTTTAGTGGTATCCTCAAACCGCATACACATTCTTTTTCTCTCATGCATAACATTATAGTGCACAAGCATACACAGTAACATACACTCACCAACAATAACACACATAGGTATACTAACAGAAACACCATACGAATACACAAGCACTTCATATCTAGAATCAAAACACTATACTTACACACTTTGCACTCTCTAACAAACATACACACACTATAGCATTTACATGCCAACATATAAACATATATACTAGTAGACACTAGTATTTACGTAAGCACACTGAAACATGCAAACACAAATGAACTTAAGCCAAACACGCACACCCTCTCTTTCACCGTGTAAAACATACGAACTATAACACAAACTAACCACACACACACATAAACACACTAGCAATACATATGAGCACTCTAACACACACATAAATACGCATGAACCTAGACAGTACACACATGAACATGTAAGTACTCAAAAAATCATCTTGCAAAACACATGAAAATAAATACATGAAGAAAGAGTATGAATCATAATACAAAATTAAAAATCATCATATGTACTAACCTCATCCATCTAGTGAGTGCATCCTCCTTATCATCTTCCTATTATATTTTATATAAATCATGCCTTGTACCTAGTCGACTCACAGTAAAATTAAATTAATAGTTTGAAACTTGAACATACATGTATCAAAGAAAGCTGATAAAATTTAATCAAGCATGCCTAATGATGTAGGATTTGGCCTTCAGCATCTTCAAGATCATGTTCATACTCGTTCAAAAAACGATCATGTTCATACTCAGGATCATGTTCAAATGTAAGGACCCGAAATCCTGCAATTCTGAAAAATTAGAAGTGAAAACACTTTTTAAGAATAAAAAGAATAACACCTCCAGACATGCGGGCTCAGTAAATCATTTTGCAAAATCATGAATGTAAAATACACGAAGACAAAGTGTGAATGATGATACAATAGAAATGCACGTACATGGAATTTAGAAAGGCATATATATGACTCTATACTTACAAATAAAAATGCATACCTGATCATCTTATCGTAAACAATTCTTCATACTAGATCCCATCATATTTTATATGGATCCTAACATGTTCCTAATCATTCAACTATAAATTTCAGTTCAAAGTTTGAAACTTGGATATACATGGATAAAAGTAGGAGGATAATATTTAATTGAGCATATCTAATGATAGAGGATTTGACGTCTGGAAAATAAGTCTACATTATGTGCATAAACCTGCATTCAATTATAAATGACTAATCCCAGTAAAAATCTTAATAAACTAAAGATAGAGAGGTTTTATTGGAAAATAAAGTGTTACCAATAATACCGAGAGATTCCTCCTACTATATCCAAAATAGGAACAAATAAGATAATATATAGTCACCCTCACAATCACGTTCATCTGCAAAGTAATAAAAAATGTAAAATATAAAACTAGGTTAACACGCATATCCATGGCAGCCTTCCACATGTAGAAACTTTAGGTAGTTCATCAATAACATCAAAATTAAAGACCATTATATTGACACTTTACAAATAAATATTACACACTAAAATAAATCTAACATATTAAGAAGTGTGTCCTCACTCTCACGAGCTCGTGCTCCATGCATACTAAACTAATACACTATTTAACACTTACTAACACATACTCTAATATGCATGCACACTCTCCCCGATACACATTATACTAACACACTTCCTAAGATACATGCACATGCATGCACACATAACACACATACATAAACAACTACACAAATAATTTTTCCACCCCCTTCAACATTGTATTAATACACTCTACATTCTCTAACACACACATACACACACGCACTCTCTCTCTCTACACACACACACTCTCTCTCTCTCTCTACGCATACTAACACACACATGTACTAACACACACACAAACACACACAAACCAACACACGCACATACTTAAATACCACAAGCACATATACAATAAACCATTACTATATAATCCTAAAAATGTAGAAAAATATGGGTATTTAGTTTATGTATAGGTTATCACGTTACATATATAACAATGGAATTTCTCAATTTTTCATTAGCATGTCATACACCATGGATACATGTGCATATAGAATAGCCTCACAAAATTTGTTCTAAATATATTCAGTGGTAATAACGTCCAATCTACAAGTAAACAAATTTAACAATATTATTGTTTCTAATGGTAATGCTTTAGACATTTCATCATTCAACTTCCATACATGTTGCATATAGAATTAGATAACAAAATCAATTCTAACATATAACATCAATATAATTGTATGATGTACAATAAACAAGTTAACGGATTCTAAAAAACAAGGTATGGTGTTCTACTCTAAAAAATACAAATCTTAAAGCATTGAATATATCCATACTATGCAATCAAAATAAAAATAAGAAAGAGAAGAGTGCTCAAAATACCTTATGGAAGAAAAAGTAGCATACAATAGAGGTCAATGATGGTCGATGGAGGTGAGGGATGCCGCTCATAAATCGCTAGAGGGTTTTTGGTTTTTAGTTTCATTTTAAATGAAGGATAGGGAGCCCATTAGCGTTCTGTTTAAAAGACGTGGGCGAGCACATGTGCTCGCCAATGTGCTCTCCAAGTGTTCTCCTCAAAATTTTCACACGCCATTTAAAATCGCACTTTGAAATTTAACTGGGCGAGGTACGTGGGTGAGGGCATGTGCTCGCCAGTGTACTCTCCAAGTGCTCTCCCCAAATTTTCACGCACCATTTAAAATCACACATTGAACTTTAAATGGGTGAGGCAGGTGGGCAGGGACATGTGCTCGTAAGGTGCTCGCCCAAAGGTGGCGAGCACATGTACTCACCCTGTCCTAGCTCTTTTGTGCTCGCCAAATTGTGTTTTCCTTGTAGTATCAGGACTGCTAGATGTTATTGATTCATTACAATTGGATTAAAAATTTAATGTCATTATTTGTGGAAGAGAAACCCCATCCTTGTACACAGGTACTTCTCCAGACTATGAATGGGTGAGAATGTAGCCTTAAAGTTAGCGCCCGAAATCCCAGACCTACACTCTAAGTCTCCATATTTGACTCTTACAGGTTTGGGAATAGCAAGCACTTGCCTCCGACCATAGTTGACATTTTAGATGTGTCAGTCTATTACCTCTTTTAGGGGTGTGATATAAACCATCTCGTGAAGATCACTCCTTTGATTGAGGAATAGTAGAACCACATATGGGCGTCAGGATGACATACCTTTGTATAACATATTCAAAGATTGATTTATCACCAACTTGAATTTGAATATAATCGATCAAACCTTTGCAGCCGTTATTGTCTAAAGTTGGTGAACATTGGATTTGATTGGCATATTAAATTGTGCGTGTACAAAGAACTTGCACTTGCAAACAACGGTCGTGGTTCATGAATTATTTTCCACCTTCCTTTTCGAAGATGTTAGAATATTGATATTGCTACCCAGACTTCATGGGTTGAGCTTACACGACCATGTCCCGATCATCTTTGTTAATGTTTTCATTTCAGCAAAACCCTCTATTTGAGACGATTCTATCCCAGGCATCATTCCCTTCCTCTTCACACGATCCACTCCATGACCACACTTCTTCTTTAGTTGAGAATTTATGTTAAATGAATATTATGTGGACATCAGGGAGAGAGAAAATTCAAGGATGGAAAGGAGTGTAAGTGAACTTAGAAGAGAAATGTAATTCCCGATTACAATAGACACTTCATTTTTGAACCATCCCCTACTTGGGACGACTCTCTTACTGAGTACAACCATTTTTCCTTTGACTAAACAATTGAAATCTAGAGTCAAATGAACATGACTCAAAACTAGACCGTAACTGCATGGAATGACTATCACTCGACTCAAGATTACATGTTAGAGTCAGGGCATGATAAGTATGGTTATTCTTCTCCAACTCATCAGATGATGGTGGATGACATAGCTCGAATTAATCAGAGAGTATATGCTTTAACCAGTCAACTTGATAATGTCGTCCTTATGGTTAAAGAAATGATAAACAACCAAGAAGGAGTGAGAACACCACAAAGAGAACCCGAGACACATCACGTACAACATATTCAGACACAAACACCGCAAGCACCCGTGACCACTGATCAACCCACTGATTATTCCATTGACCTTATCAAAAACACTAAAAAATAAATCAGAAAAATAAAAAATGGACAACACTGAAATGGAAGCGCTCTATAAAAGCATGACCTTAGGGCTTCCATTAATCAAGGTCATCGAGTATATGCTTAATCTTCAGAAATTTGTGATATTACCTAAGAAGATGGGTAAGAAGCGATCAAGAACTGGATTTCGTTTAATCAGTATGACCAGTTCAATGGTGATGACACAGAAAACCAAGAGTCATGAAGTTAAGCAATTTACCAAGGTTAATTGTGAAATTGAGGATACCGAGTTTACTCATTTTCGGACAGATGATGACTTGTTGAGATTCTTGGATCGAGGTAACAAGAGGTGTCCAACAAGTTGGATCCGACAGTCGTTGTATCGGCCGCTCTCATGACGCGGGGCACCCAACCCAAATGCATCGACAATAATTAATCCATAATTAAATAAATGATAAATGCAAATGCGTGAGCTAAACTTTATAATAACTCTACTAAAATATGTATAGTGACAATCAATGTAGAGGTCGAACTCATGAAGTGAAGTGTATAGGTTGGGATCTAATATTAATTATTTCTAATTAATATCATGTCCTAGTTTATTTTCTTTGTCTTTTCTTTCGAGACTTTTGTGGGGTTTTATTATTTAATTTTTATGTGATTTTAAATTTTGCAAACATTTTTGGAGTTTTATATTTATAAAAATATAATAACTAATAGTAAAAGAAATAATATATGTGTGACAGATAGAGAGATAAAAGATAAAAAAATTTGTTTTTAGATTTTTCAAAAATTAAAAATAAAGTAATAATAAAGAAAATAAAATTATTTTTGATTTTTTAATATTTTCAAAATTTTGATATCTTAGATGGTTTTTATATTTTTATGAATCTTTAAAGTTGAAAATATGCATAATAGTGAAAATATTAAATATTTGGGCTTATTTTAGGTTTAATAGATATATATAAGTCCAAATTAGCCTAGAACTATTTTTAGTATATATTATATATAGGTTTTTTATCAATTGTGTCCCTCTGAGATATTGCAATAGCAATTATGCCCTCCTTTTTTTGGAATATCAATTGTGCCCCTACCTTTTTGTAAAATTCACAGTCATGTCCTTCCATTGAGGTAAAGTAGGGGCATAATTGATATTATAAAAGGGCAGAATTATTAATTTTGCAAGAAGGTAGGGGCACAATTGATATTCGAAAAAAGAGAGAGGGGTATAAGTAATATTGCAATATCTTAGAGGGGCACAACTGATAAAAATCCTTATATATTAAAGAAAAATTAGGGATAGAAATAAATATTTTTTATTTTTATATAATTTTTGCTAATTCTTATAAGACTTTTATGGTTTTGTAATTTTTATGGTTTTTATTTTGTAATTTTGAGTTGTTTTTGGAAAGAAGTTAAAGCACGATAAAATATTCCTACTATATTTTTTAGAATTTCTGATAAAAAATTGTAATTTTTATGGATTTTTAAATCTTAAAGAGGGAAAAACACAAGTATCTGATTTTTAATAAATATGAAAATAATGTTAAATACCTTGAATTTAATATATTTCCAAGTATCTACCCTAATTTCCCTAACATTTTTGCATCGTCATAAGTATTTAATAAAAATAAAATACGCTAACAAAATAATTACAACAGAACAAGGACATGATAATTTTTCAAAACATTTCATGCATTTGAGAACAAATATGAGGACTCCAGAGGCATACACACAATATTTTCCATAATAAAATATTTTTCAGCGCCTATCAAGGGTATTAGTGAAAATAAAATATGTTCTAGGTCCTAGCATGCAAATATCCTAAAAGATTACACTTGTTCTGCAAAATAAGGGACTAAAATTAAATATACAAAGCCGGAAGGGGTCCCTCGCAAACTTCCAGGCACCTCATGTGGAGAGTCACGAGAGGTGACTCAACCATGGACCTTAGTGAAAAGTGTACGACATGCAAATACTACAAAAGTTTTACACACATTAAAAGTTTTACAATATTAAATTATACAACAAAAGACGGAGGAGAATGCGATGCAATTTACCCACAGATGTGTGTGATCAAATGTCCAGGGGTGCAAGACATCACCTAACTTATGCACGGAGGGTCGAGATTAGAAGGTACCCCTTCAGTGATGAACGGTTGAGGTCAGGTCAATGCTTGATCAAGTGGTTGGCGTGGATCTTCATCACGTGATGCATATCACAACTGGAAGGTGCCTTTCATTCGACAGTGTCTGCTCCTTAGGAAGAACATACAAGAACACAAGGAGGGCAGTTGCTTCAATCGGCTCGATCTCTACACTCCAATATTTCCCCGAGATGCTAAGATGTTCAAGGGGTTCCTGCCAATATTCCACAGTGAATAAGGACTCAAAAACTGTTCGAGCCTCATTGATAGAGGCTTGGAGCTTCAATGAGGAACGACCACCTAGGTCTTGTGATTTGACTTTGAATTCTCCGCAAATGAGGTGCTCAGGAGATCAAACCTACATGAGAAGACCCAGGACTCGAAGGAGATGATCTCAGCCTAACTATTAGGGGGATTTGGCAGGGAAAGAGGTGAAATGCATTGTCTCCAGCGGACGGCAGAGGAAGGAGATGGTTGGCCTTGATCTCAGCAAGATCAAGGATTGGCAGGGGGTCTCGATGATGTAGAACGTGAATACAAAGCGAACAGTGGTGGTTGGTGATCGGAACATGGGTGATATGATTGGAACATAAGGTCAGAGCCAAGTGCTCTGATGAATGATTTTTTTGAGGTCTTTGCTAATCTAAGTAAAATCAAGCTAAATAAAATTCACACTTGAACTACCGATTATCCTACGAATCAAAAAGGACAAGGTAAAAGCAGCTCACCTAACATGGAAGGCCTAAGAGTAGTGTCACCTAGAGATAGCTCCGACGAGGGTTGAATCAGGTCCAAAGCCCTTCCTCCTCGTTGTGGATTGAAGTCTATCACCTCCTATCACAAGGAACAACCTTTAGGTTCATATCCAAGGCATAAACAGAAGGATCAATAGATCTAGGGTTTGTGCTTTGATAGATGAATGTACGAGGAGGCGAAGTGTCGGACATGATGGAGGGTTGTACTACAAAGATTGTTTATGAATAAATCGAGTTACATCGAGCAGTGAATCAGTCTTGAAAAAATGTAGAAGAGGGGAGTCTCGTAAGGCTCTAACAGGTCAGAGGGTAGAATGGGTAGTTGACATAAGGTCAACGGATGAGAGGCTCTGATTGGTCCACCTTAGACACTACATGACAAAAGAAAAATGGAAAATACAAGAAATAGAAAATAAAATAGAAAATGATTTAATTAAGAAAAACTTAAAACATGAAAATATTTATTATTTTATAAAATATTTTATGTGATTTTTATTTATTTCTACAACATTATTTATTTTGTGTTAATTTTTACAAGTACATACACGGGTATATTTACCGATGTTTTAGGTATTTTATTTTTTATTTTATATTAATTTCATTATCATATGCACATATTTTATATATTTATAATATAATTAAATACATATTTACATGTTTTTATTATATTTTTATGTTATTATTTACATACTTAAATAATTATATGTATATATATTATAGGTAAAGTATACATATATATCCTCTACCCAATGAACCTTAGAAACTTGTTATATTTCCTCTACGACCTTTTGCACTACGTAATTACCCCCCCCTCCACCCTGTAAATTATCCCAAGAACGCCCCACAAGCTTCAAACTGATTAGCTGTAGGGTTCATAAAATAAGAGTTAGCAAGTTTACAGGGTCGAGGGGGGAATTATGATGTTTCAAATGTCGAGAAGGTAATTTACAAAGTTTATAGGGTTCGTGATGTAAAATCCCTTTTATTATTTATTTTAAGTTTTATATTCATTTAAAAAAATATGTTTTAAATAATATTTACAATTATTAAATATAAAAAGAGTACACATATAAAGAGTAAAGAGATTTTTACCTGGCAAACCCTATAAAGTTTGCCAATTACCTTCTCAACCTTTGAAACAATGTGTTCCCCCCTTGACCCCATATACTTGCTCTATCTTACCCTACAGACCCTGTCGTTAATTTGAAAATTTTTAGGATAACTAGCATGGGTTTAAGTTGAGTTAATTAAACCGTAACACTTCCACTCTCTCATTCCTTCTTCTCTCCTCCTCCTTCCTCTTTCATTCTCTCCTTCTATATTCACTCTCATAGAACGAAGCCCTCCTCCTACACCTGACAAGACGATCATGGCCTCAAGGAATTGCTCAAAGGTACGGAGGCGAGGGCACACACGAAGGGGAGGTTGAGGAGGAGGAGGAGGAGGTGTCCATGGGGCATCCATGGGGATGGGCGTCGTCCTTTTAGATGGGGATGAGCACGGCTTGTAGGTTCAAAGGATGCCTTCCTCCTCACTTGCTCAACCTCCACCACATCATCCATCATCATCCTGCTTTGCCATCTTCTCCGCCGCCTCCTTCTCCTCGCAATGCACTTTCCTCTACTTCCCGCCTCCGCCAACCACATACTCTATGGAATGCCTCTCCCCCCTCATTTTCCTCACATGACCCCTCATCGTTGTGGGTATGTCTGTGCCGATGTCTGCCTCCAACCCCTGCCACATCTTTATTAGCGAAGAAGCTGCATTGATGTTTGTTGTCAACGCGGGAATCTCCTCCTCGTGCACTTGCTAATCCATGCTCGTGATGATCCCACGTATCGGGTTTACTACCCATCGGTCGAGTATCCTCAACTGCCTTGCGCACGAGGGTGAGTTCGATGAGTATGACCCATTCGAGGAGAAATTGAATTGTGGGCTCTCGGGAAATGGTTCTCTCCTTGGCAACCAGGAGAAGGTAACGTGTGTGGGCATTTGGTGCATCATTGTTACTGGAATAGAGAAAACACAACCCATAATGGAATGGAGGTCACTTTCTTTCCTATATTTAGAAGAACATAACAAATCCTTACCAGCTGTTGTTTCAGGAATCACAACCCATAATGGCAAATCCTTACCAACTGTGGTTTGAGGAAAATAGAGCCAACGGTTATGAAATGGCAAATCTTGAGCAGGAGTTTCTTTAGGTTTGATCTTTAGTGTTGTTATTCATACATGTTTCATAAGGTGGAATACTCTATCAGGTGAATACTTTGCCGATTGATGTTGTTTAATTGATTCAAGTCTCAGATGCTCGCACTCTATGAAGGTTTCACATGCAGGTTCTATAATCTCAGATGGTGGTCTACAACTAGTATTGTGTAATCAAGTGTGGTGTTTCATCGCTGCTCCAGAGATGGGTTCTCCACTAGAAAGAGAAAGGGAAGAAATATAAAGGAATAAGATATGTTTCTTGTAAGAATTTGCTGGAATAGATTTGTCATTGAGTGCAAGGCTACAACTTGGAGGAGGACGCGGAGGTCGGGGAGGAGGAGGGTGAGGGTGGCAAACCTAGAGGAGGAGGGTGAGGGTGACGGATGTCGAGGAGGCAGGTGGGTGCTAGGTGGGGAAAGGGAGGTGAGGAGGAGGGTGAGGGGGGTGGCACTCAATGTAATTTTGATAAACAAAATGTGCATAATGTAAAAGAAAATAACGAAATCCGGTTAGTTTTAATGGGTAGATGGGGGTTAACCACAGGGTCTGTAAGGTAATGGTTAGCAAGTTTACGTGGTCGAGGGGGGGTATTAGGTTGTTTCAAAGTTCTGAAGGTCAAAATTCTAAGAATAAAATATATGAATAAAATACATAGATATATAGTACAATGGGACCCCAGAAAGTTGATTTTTGTATCTTAACTCCATTTTCAATGAAACTACCTTCAATAAATAGATAATTTAATTTATAGTATAATGACGATGAGTTTGTAAATTTTGAGTTCACATGGAGAAGATATTGGTATGTAAAGTTCAGGTTACAACTTTTCCATCTATGTGTCCCAGTTGCACTGTGTATTATTTTTATGTACAACTATTTTTTACAATTTTCTATGTATTTTTATGTGTAAGTTTCACGTAGACAATTTTATTATTTAAGGCGTATTAAATTAAGAATAAATAGAGTAAAAATAGCTTATTTGAAAAGCAAAAATTGGGGTTTCTATGTATAGTATAGACCCTTATCTCCCACTACCTTATTCCTTGTCGACCAAGTCAATACTAACTTGGTCTCGGGGTTTAAGGTCATTCAATATCTTTGATACTTCGTTTATTTTTCTTTTATTTTCTTTATTCTTTTATTTTGTATTTAAATACAAGTAATTCTATATTCATTACAGAATGATTATAGATAAATAATGAATGCTAATTTGTACATGTTATTAATATTTACATGTGTTTTAATAGGGATTTAGAAACAAAATAGAGGAATAAAGGTAGATGAATGGCTATTCATTACAACTCCACCCTAAACATCCTTCCGAAGATCATGTTTGATAAATTTAAACTCATACTGCTAAAAAATACTAGAGTGATTGTTCAACTACATGGTCGATCTACTATAAAACCGAGAGGAATCGTTTCCACCACCATGAACTTCCAATGTGTCAAACATAGAGTGGACTTTATTGTCTTGTACATTGAGCAATGAGGGGAGTTGATTGAGTATCTGGTTATTTTGGGAAAATCGCTCTTAGCCTCTGCTCAATCGATTGTGAGACTCCAGACATCAAATTCTCGAGGATACACCGAACCCTGAGACAAGCGAACAAGAAATTGACAACTGTGACACACAGGAGACCACAGAGTCTAGCAATTCACATGATCAAACCTCTCCTCGAGAATCACATACTCAGGATATGACCCTAGGAGAGAAACCTAAAGAGCCAACTATCGAGACAACCGATGTTACCACTGAGGTGAATGATCCTGACTTGGACACATCCGATTCACCAAATCTAAATATAGTCATTTTGGGCTTCCTTGATGGTTAATGTGATCTGACACATGAGCCTAACCAAACGAACTAAGAACACTATCACATACCCCAGATGTGTACGGACCCTACATGAGATGCTCGATGAACAACCAGATTCATCTGATGAGGAAATATAAACCCCATACCTAGACTGCTAAAAACCAAGCAAAAAGGAATGGTTGATACCTTAAGACTTAGTTCAAAGTGTTCACATCCTCTAGTTTGATTGCTAGTAGAGGGGAGAAGCACTCTGACCTTCCTCCTCTCTTTGTTTCAGGTTCTAGCAAACCGATTAAGTAGATAACTATATACATGGATCTTTTTGAGGACTTTTCTCTAAGTTCTGGTAGATGGATGGAAGTTATCAGATATGTGATCAATCGGATATCTCTTTAAGAGAACATTCATCATTCGAGGTTGAGTTGGTTAACCATACAAGTGAGCACATTTTGAATGAGCAGTGAAGAATAAAAATAGATGGAGAACCTTCGCCAAACACTACTATTCTTTTGTGGATGACTTTGATGATGGATGGAATCTTCTTCTTCACATCTTTCATTTCCATATTCCCTCCCACCTCAATCCCGCAAAAAAGTTCGCCAAAAACTTCCTTGATTATCTATACATTCTCTCTTGATCCCACCATTTGCCTTGTACTTATTCCATACTTAGGCAAAGGCCTAAGTATACGGGGGACTGATGCCTTCCATATGTATACTCATCATCTCTCTTCTTTCCATCGACTACTCCATTTTCGCTTTCTTCCATACTTAGGCTGACCATGGCCTAAGTATGGGGGGGGCGACTTCTACCCCTCTTCTTTCTTCTTTGCATCCATTTATACTTAGCATACACTAAGTAGAGGGGAGGGAGTTGCATTTATGTACATACTCTGCATTGCATTATACTATATGGTATTATATTTTCTATATGTGATACTAACTTAATACATGTATATTTTGGTAATTATTTTAAAACTTGCAATACATATACAATATGTAAAATATTTATAGATATGTATAATCCTTGTTAATTATGTGAAACTCTTCAAAATAAAAAAATAAAAATATAAAAATGGAAAATTTTCATATAAAATGCATCTCATGCATCTGCACATTATTTAGCATACCATGCATCTGTATTGGTGAACAGTCAATGAGTTATGTACTGAGTTGTGAATAGAAATCAGGAGTGGTCTTGACTTGGCCTTAATCTACTTAATTTTTAGAGGAACTTTTATGAGAAGTAGGATTTTAGAAGCTTTAGGTCCTAGACTTAAAATCCTTGAGTTCTGTATGACAATGTTCTAGACTTTGACTCTTAGTGTTTAAACTGATTGCCTCAATCTGAGTGCGACTTTTGTATAGGGAATTAATCTGGGCTCTAGCACTGCACACTTAGCTCAACTCAGACAGGTTGTTGGAAGATTGTGGGCTTTTTTTCCGGGAGCACGGATATCTAAAGATCGGAGTACATGTTCAAATAAAGCTTCGATGAAGAATAGTTTGCTAGTACTTAGGTGTTTAGTCATGGTGGGGGCCAATGCAATCATCTCACATGGTTGTTCACTTATGTACACACACATTCAGAAAAATGTACCATGAATAAATGGGCAAAAATTCAAAAAAACAAAAATTCTAAAAATAAATTCAGAGTAAACAGTTTAAATCATATTTCTTGATCGCAATGGTCCAATTCCTGCATATCGAAGACTTGGCTACATTGATCAAGCTTCAAATGGCAGACTTAGATACATTGGTTAGACTCAAATTTCTTCCCTCTTTATCCTTTTTATAGTACTAGCAACACTTGAACTTATAAGGAAATACCTGACTACTCGAGGGCGAGTTACTAGAGGAGAGGATTGCATGGTAGTATGACATATCGGATGGGAAGAGCTAACACCCTTCGCACACAAAGAGATAGTTGGTTCAATGTTCGTGGAGGATGCTTTTGGGAGGGGGTGATCTAAGACAACTTCTAAGCTGAACCTGTACAATGACTAATACAACTTGGAGACTATTGATTTTAAAGTCTTAATTCTCACATAAGTTTGCCAAACTATTTATCCAAAGGTCGTATTGAGCTCCATTTTCACCTCTTATTCATGATCTTGGTATGGAGCCCAATCTCATTTCACCTCTTCCTTCTTTCATTGGTCGTGGATGAGCAAGGTTTAAGTATAGGGGATTGATGAATATGTGATTCATTACTCTAATTAGCAAAAAGTATAGCTTTGTCCCAAGAAATTAGAAGTATTTGCATGTTTATACTCATAATTAACGTTTATACACTTGTAAATAATTTGCATAAATTATCATTTCATTTGGTATTCATGATTCATTTGTAAATATTCACCTAACTTCAACCGTATTCAACTGATTCATCCTAACTCCAAATCACATAAAATTATTCCCATTGTGCACATACCATTAATATTGATCAATTAAAGTCGTAAAAATACTAACTTGTATATATTTGAAATAAACCTAAAGCCTAATTATAGGACAGAAAGATGTAAATATTGATAATTCTCACGTACAATGTCCAATTTTACTTTATTCACTTTTGAAATATGTTCAATTATGTACAAATCATAACAAATTTCAAAAGAATCGGAGTTCATTTGTGAAACTTGGTTTTTGGGACCTAATTGTATATTGTACATGTTTACTGATCTTAGACTTATATTTTATGTACATATTTGACTCTTCTTGATTTTTTTTCCTTTTTTGTTTATTTATTTTGTCTCATGTTTTTAATAATTACATAAAAATAGAAATCTAAAAAAATCAGAAAAGTAAAAAAGGACAAATTCTGACTTGAGCCCATCAGCCTAATTCACCTGTATATAATTATCATCATTCATTTTGCTAACATTTTCTTAACTCATAAAAATTAAAAATGCATTTGAGTCCTTGCACTATTTTACATCACATTGAATTTTTCATACATTATTCATCTAAAGAAAAGCAAATAAATTTACAAAGCTAAAAATGATGTTTTATACACATAGAATATCCCAAAAAATTCATATCTTGCACAGTTTGAGTTAGTTTGCTTTGAGTCCTTCATGAACATTGTAGGTGCATTTAGGGCTAATTTTTATTTTGATAGTTTTTGCATTTGAGACCATTTATTATTTTTTAATCTATTTTTCTTTTATTTTATGCTTTGGTCAACATGGACAACATACACGTGGCGCAACTCTACTAGTCCATATCATTGTCTGTTCAAAACCGCACTTCTCCCCAATCAAACCTCATTGTTGTGTAGCGTCCATCTTCTTACTGTTAGATCTTGTTTGATTCAACGCTCATGATTCCTCGTCTAACTCCACTCCTCCTCATGTGAGCTTCACGTGCCACATCCCTGTCGCTGGATTGTTGGAAATCCAACGGTTCACGATCCTTCTTCCTCCTCATGATTGGCCTGCACCACCTTCTCTGACCTCTGTCGCTCTCTGCTACAATAGTTCCCCAGCGACCCATCCAACTATTTCCATTCATCTCCCTTCTCCATTATCCTCTCCAAGAATCTAACCAGCACATTCGTATCCACCTCCTTATCCAACCTATTTCATGGAGACCCAACATGATCGAAACCCCTTTATAGGAACAACCCAACCTCTTCAACTTATCTCCTCCAATGGGTAAAACACTGAACCAATCTCTATCCCCTCATTGCAGAATCACCCAACGATCACCACCCCTAGGAGCCCATCTACATATGCCTCTATCTGCTTGTAGCCTCACCTGATCGACCAAAACCAGACCTATCGTCGGACCCCCCAATAGATACTATCCCTTTCGATTGACACCCCAATCCCATATGACTCTATCACATTTCCAATACAACCCAACCACCGTGACTACCCACGACTCCTTCATCTTATTCAAGTTCATCATCGGCTACCTCCCAATACATCTGTCGTCTTAAACCAATTTTAGTAGGGAGAGAGAGAGAGCTCGAGGGCCTGGTGCTGGGGACGACGACCCTTCCTCATCGTGGTGAAGACCTCTACGTCGAGTGTGATCCAAGATATTCTTCGAACACCTTGTTGTTGTTGCGACGTTTCTCACCGTGCAGCCGCGCTTCGAGGTCATCCTTCGCTGGCTCTTTGAAAGCGACGACCGGAGTAGAGGCCTCGAATCCTCCATATCTCATGCGCACATGTGTACCTTCTTCCTTTCCCTTTCCTACTTCCCACCTTCTTCTTCTTCTTATTCTTCGTAGTCCCTGCATATCTTCTTCACCAAGTCACATCCACCTACATATATCTCTTTCTCCTTTTCCTTGTGTTCTTCTTCGATATTTCTGCCATGTACCTATACCTTCCATCAACGTTCTTCTTCTTCCCTCTCAACTCCACCTTTTTTCCATCGTCGAAACAATCCCCTGCTCGACCAGATTGCCTCAACTCCGACACCCCCCTTCTTTCTATCTTCACGCAACCTCCCCCTTCTGATTAGGAACGCGATCAGAGATTTACTCCTCCCCCTTCATCATCGCCTACATGAGAGCTCACCCATCTTCCTCCCACCACCTTCCTGGAGTAGTCATGTACAAGTTGAGACCTTGCTGCTCGAGCCACTTATGCACTTGTAGGAATCATCAAAGCGATGTCAAGTGCACAAGGAATCACCCCTTAACATCCCCCGATCGTGTATCATCCACCGAAGGAAGATGACATACGCCACATAAAGGGTAGCCATCCACACCTCCATTCGAAGCAAAGATCCCCACATGCTTCACTCATGTGATATGGCTTTATTGCACCACGAACCCCCACTTCTTCTGGAATTTTTGTATAGGTCCACCGTGTTCCGTACACATGTTTTTGTGGGAAAGTTGCAGAGCGCCCCTCTCCTACATTCTAGAAATCGTGCATGTATCCCCATTGTAAGGAAATTATCAGAAGCATCCCTTTGAGTTTTCAAAATGGCAAAAGACCCCCAGAATGTCTTTTTTGAGTGCATTTTTATTTATTTTAATTGCATTCATGCTCCTACACTTGTATTGTTTATAACTTCGACATTATTTTACATTTTTATGAACTTGGTGTCATTTTTAAGATCTCTTGATTATCTACCGTATATAACATCGAATTAATCATTTGAGATTGTATTTGATGTTAATAAATGAAAGGGAATTATTTGATATTTGTAAGCACATTTATTCACTGATATTGATCAATAAATTGTAAGAAATTGAGGGTAGTATTTGGAAATTATTTCGACAATAATTGATTTCTATAATCAATTAAAGCGAGCTTGGGGATTAAATCAAGGTGCTCATTGATTGCCCTGATTTTGTTCTTGCTCCATTTATTACCATCATTTAAAATTACATTATTTATTTTCTCTTACACATTGCATGTCATTATTTTCTTGCATAAAATATTTTATAAAATCCATGTACAATATTTGTTTCAATTAATTACATATCTTCTATAAATCCATAGAAAATCTGCAAAAATTAAAAACCCATAAAAATATCTCTTGAAAACCTATTATCCATAGTAATTCAAAATTGACTCTATACCTTTCATATTACCTCCCTCAGTTCGACCCTGGGACTTGCCCAAGTAAAATAAAAAGTCGACTACATCGAAGATTGATTTTCATATTAATTTTGGTGAGGTCATTTTTTGATCACGTGCTCTCTATCACTTACTACAACCGACGTTAATTCTTACTAATTAAGAGTTGTGGAGGGCAAGTCTTCGAGTAGTCTAGGAAGTTACTCTTCCAGTGTCCTGGCTTATTGCAATGATGGAGACATCCATCTTCTTGGATGTCGTATGTGTATAAGCTTGAGAGGATGAGACAACACTTTAACTCTTCCTCTTCATCTTATTATTATGGGCCAAACCATTCATGGCCCGTGATTTTGTCTTGCTTCGCTTTGACTTGTGCAAACATTGCATTGTTATTAGGATTCTCCTTATTCATGACGTCCAATGAGAACTTCAAGGAGGACAACCTTAACTTGTTCATGCGATATAATACCACAAAGTTGTTGAAGTTTTGGATAACGAGGGAAGAATGGAGTTCGATTGCAATCCTGCATATGTATGTTCCTCAAGGATCTCTGGGTTAGAGAGGTAACCAAACATTTTGGTTACGTGACCTCTGACTACGATCCCTTCGTGTATCTTGCAGCGAATAAGTTCTTTCAGGAGGTTTTAGCATTGCATGCGATTCGCGCCGCTGAACATCTCTTTCAAATTCAACATTATCCCGATCATTCTCCATGCCCCTCTTGTTACTTCCAAAGCACATTGAACAGATATACCATAATATAACAATCTGCCAACAAGTAGTCATCTTCATATTTTTCATTATATTATTCTTCTTCCACTGACTTAGGCTCCTTAAACTTGTTCTTAGTAAGCATATAACTGATGTGCTCCGTAGATTGAACAAGTTTCAAATTTTGGAGGTAGTCCAAGTAATTTGGTCAGTCATCTGGTTGACTTCTAGAAGCTTGTTGAGCGAGTTCATAGATTTCATATGAGATTATGTCATGCACTTATACATAGAATATATATATCTTTTTTATTAAAGGATTTTAAATTAAAGTTTTCCTGCTTATACTTTGAAAGTACATTCCCTTATCTGACATTTAAAGCAAGAGATATACTTACCACTACACCTCTAACAAGATCCGAGATCTCCTTCCACCTTTGACACCCAATTATATGAAAACATGCAACTTCGATGAAGGAAGTTGGAAATCTTTTCACCTTGCAAGTCCAACTTGCATTCACAATTTGGTCTTTAACACATGATCCTACCACCGCTAAAGCGATGTTGGGCCATTGCTAAATTGAACCAACCATCGGCAAGAATAAAACTCACTATGTGCAATTCAATGCTTCATCATCTATATGGAGAACGATATTAGATTTACTATGCATATGACCTGTCTTTTTCGAGAAATGGAGAGCTCGACCCATCCGCACTTGTACATTAAGGTATGAATTCGAATAGATTTCTTCGTTGTACAATCCATGGCGACGATAACATTGACGGAAGACCATGGATGATATTACAACTTAGAGATATGGGATCCTCACTCTGTTTCAAGCGATTGCCCCCACCTACTGTTGAATACGAAGTCCTAGGGTACTATCTACTATTAAACATCTGAGATGGGTTGAAGCTCGTTTAACTTGTTTAGAGGTATCAGACACTGGAAAGCACATGGCTCAGGAGTCAGAGTGTGTTGATATTGCTTCGATGAATAATCCATCATCAAGCAATAGGGTTTATGTGATTTTAAGTACATGAGAATGAAGACCCTCTCAGGAACTACTCTTGCATTGGCTTTCCCCCTCTGGTGCGTTCTCCAACATGGTTATTAATTGCTTATGTTTTTGACAACTATGATGCCATAGATTAAATCGTAAGATTAATATGCCCCACTAAGACTCGCAAAATATATGCTTTTGGGATTCATATAGGCTAATATATTTCATTTTCAACTGAAAAAAGATAGATAATCTGGTGGGTTCATCAGGCCATGCCACACATGATTGGATGATGAACCCGAGACACCTCAAATAATATACATATACATATACATATATATATATATGATTATGCTATCGAGGGTACAAGAGTCCCATAATCTAGGAGTTGGAGGATGAAGGGAGACGAGAGAGAGATAGTTGTCAGAGGCATTAAGTAGCTTAATATGTTTATAGGGCTAGAGTAGTGAGAAGTCTTAAAGGAAATATCTAGCTTCTTATCTTACTTTCAAAGCTGATAGTGATGTCGCAAAGCCTAGTCTTTTTGTTGAAAAGTGTGAGCAGTTTGGTCCCTAGAGCAACTTTTCATTGTTGATAGAGCTATCCCACTCCTGGAGCCAAGAATCTATGACATAATAATCTTCGGCAGACGTTGAGGCAGGAAATGGATATAGAGGAGGTTATGGCCCTAGTTGGAATATATATAAATACATATATGTGTGTGTAATATAAAGCTTTATGTCGACATCAACTCCTGGTGAGGTCCAAATATATAGTAAGCTCGTCGCTTTTCTACTTTTTATAATTATATATTAAAAGGTGAATTGAATGCATCAGTACTACAACGTGCTTTATTAATAAGGCCAATAGTCTTTGATGCTTCTCTTTGAGGAATACAATACCTTTCTATAATTCTAGATGCTGAAGAGATGAAAGCCAGAGTTGCCTTATATTGCTCGACTTAATAAAATAGCTTGGGCTTTCTATGAAGTACATGGGAGAGAGAAAAGCTAGACATCAAGCTAATGAAAAGTGTTATCTTTTTCTAGAGTCGAGCCCGTTATTGAGCTTGGTTTGGGTTCGAGGCAAGTCTGGTTCATTAAGGGAATTAACAATTTTTGGTACAAAAGTGCAATATCCAGGCTTGAACCCTAACCTCTTATTAAGGGGCTGTCTTTCTTACCACTAGGCCACTATCTGAATTACATTTCAAAAAATAAATTATATTATATATTGTAAACCCTAACCTCTTATTAAGGGGCTGTCTTTCTTACCACTAGGCCACTATCTGAATTACATTTCAAAAAATAAATTATATTATATATTGTAAAAATACTAATTTCTAATTATAACCTAGAAAAGTATAGATATATATATATATATGTAGCTATATGTTCCTTAGAAAAACATAATATTGATTGGCTAGTGGATAATATATATTATCAAATATGTTCTTATTTAAAGACATATAATAACATGAGATCGTAATTAGGTCTACAATATAATATATGAAACATTACCATGTTGGAATTCACATTCACATATATGGACATATATAGTTCTAAGGTGCCTATGAAACAAAATTATATAGATCTACAGTTTAGATTTGGTGTAATATACATATTTAATTACTATCTACATAGACAACTACAACTATAGATATAAGTACCGATTGTTGAACATGCAACTCCTTTTGTATATGTATTATATATAAATATATAAATATAAATATTATACATGTTCCTTATCGAGCTTCTTATCGAGTTATCGAGTCGAGCAAGACTTAGCTCGGGATCGACTTATTAAACTATCGAGCTCAAAATTCATGCTCTAGCTCGGCTCAATAGCTTAATGAGTTAGACTCATGAATCTTTATCAAATCGAACTCGAGCATGACTCATGGGGTTTGTTTGGTTGCAGGGTTGGGTTGGAGTACCCCGAGGTACCCCTCCTTCCAACCCTCCCAATCCTCCTCACAGTTTACTATTCACAGGGATACCTCAACTAGGGATGAGCATATTTTCGGGCCGGCTCGACCCGACAAAGCCCGACCCAGGCCCAAGCCCGAACCATAAACGGGCGGGCCTGGGCTTGATTTTTGGCCCGATCCACTTATCGGGTCGAGTCCGGCTAGCTCGGGCCCGAGCCCGAAGCCCGTGGGCCGGCCCGAATGTTGACCCGAATATAGGTCTGAGTGTTAAGGAGGATGCGATGGACTTTTTTCTGTTATTATTACTTCTGAACGAAGTACCTGCTATTAAACTTACATCTATAGTTTAGATTATTATATCAAAAACATGAAGGGAAAAAAAGTCTACAAACCCTCAAATTTGCACCGACTCCTAACATATTTGTCATTGTTCCTCGGCTCTTGAAAGTTTGCACATATGCCCTTGTTCAAGGATTAAGGTTCAATAGTTTGTAAGATTATGGAGTCATATTGTAACTCATCGGAGCCATTGTGTAACTGCAAAGATTATAGGGGTTGTAACGTAAATTCTCACTAATTTACGAATATGATTTTATTTTGGTCATCTTTCAGATACTGAACAAGTTAGTTTTGTTGAACTTTGTTTTAATAAGAGAATGGTTGCTTTTTAGACAGACAAGAAAACATTTTAAGTTTTGTTGATATCTTACAATCTTCTGCGTATATTATGGACTGTTATTTCAGATATATAACAAAAAAATGTTATGAGTGCATGATACTAAGAATAATTAAGCATGTTTATGCAAAGTCGCTAAGGCATGATCTTACTCTCCAATGCTATGCAGGTTGTGGGCATGAGCATGCGCAATGAGCTCTAGTACAAGTATGTAAGACCTCAAGTAAAATAAAAGATATCTAAAGGGCTTTCACCCATTTTTAAAAATATAGCGGGCCGGCTCAACCTGACCCGGTCCATGTACTTGTGGGTCGGGCTTGGGCTTGGACCGCAATTCCAGAAATTTGGCGGGCTTAGGCCCGGCCCGAGGGCCTGCAAATTGAAATTAGGCTCGGATTGGGTTAGATTGGACCCGACCTGACCCGGCCGATGCTCATCTCTAACCTCAACCCAATCCAACTTTGGCTAACCTTGCAACCAAATGAACCCATGGAGCCTTGACTCAATGACCAGTCCTAACTCGCATTATTTTCTTCTTTTGTCGTTTTCGAGCCGAGTCGGGGGACAAGGGTTTCTGTGAGTTGCATATTTTCCCTGTAATGATCGTGTTCTTAAAACAGAAAGCAGAGCGCTTGTCTCGTCGGGGAGAGCGTGGAGGAGCGAATAGAGCAGGCCATGGCCGCGATGGAGGAGGAGCACGAGGTCTACGGCGCCGAGATTCCCGACGAGGGCGAGGTCGAAGGCGACGCCGACGCTCACGGCGCCGACATAGATATGTGCCATCCTGACGAAGGCGCTTCCAAGGTCCATCCCGATCGCCACTTCGTCAGAACTTTCTGCTCTTTCCCTAAACATAATCTTGCATTCGTTTGTTCCGATGCCGCAGATGACGGAGCTTGATGAAATGAGGAAGCGCCTTAAGGAAATGGAGGAAGAAGCTGCTGCGCTCCGCGATATGCATGCGAAGGTCGAGAAGGAGATGGGATCCATCCAAGGTTTGATTTCTTTCGATTGTTTCTATGTACTTTGTTTTTTATATTGATCTGCGCAGTTTGAGGTTCCAAATGAGGCTATGAGGTTGTTAGAAAAGGGCGTTGAATGCGGTAAGTTGATCAATGATCGTTTCTCTGGTTGCCATCTTTATTAGAATCGTGATTTCGTAGGTTGATAACTCGTTATGTTATATATCAGATCATGGGTTTCGTGAGCAGTACTGCATAAGAAATCACGATCTTTAATTGCAACATTTAATCATGTCATGTCGATGTGGGCCACATCGTAAGGCATGTGAATGAGATGTTGGTGTTGATCTTGTCGCTAACATATTGCTATCTCTGTTAGGCGTTCACAATGGTATCGTGTCGTCCTCTTTGTTAGACCTTTTTTGTTGACTCGTCGAATCTCAGGTCGATCTCTCAGGTCAATCTTTGTGTGCGTCTTTCCTGTTCCTTATATGTTGAACTATATTTAACCGATGAACAACTAAACATGGGAGTTGCCACATCTTTTAGGACTACCCTCCACTCCTCATCCTGTCAAATTTCAAGATCCATCAACTTTTGAAACTCCTATGTCTTCACCTCCCTGCCTTTGACCATTGAAGGTGGTAAGAATTGCTTCATCTTTTTTCAGATATGTTAAGCGTTTAATGCTCGTCATTTTAGCAATATAATATGGTGTATCTAGTGTAAGAGTTATAATTTACATTGATCCAATGCTAAGCAGTAAGTAGTAGATATCATTAATATATTTATATTGTATGTGATCTAACTTATCTCGATACACATCAATTTAGTAATGTACTTATATAGGATGCTTCTTGATTCCATGTGCACATCCCTCCGAGATTCCCGAAGTCATTGGATTCGATAAGTTTTCTAACCATAATATATTAATGTTTTTTCTTTTTACATCATTTGATTTTTTTCAATAAATATGCTCTTGAAATATTGCAACAATTGGTATACTACAAATATTAGTCACAGTGTTAACATCATGCTTAAAACATCATAGATTTGTTACGATATGTCTCTCTTCCTTGTCATTGTTTTATATGTCTATTTTCCATCTTCAAGTTGCCGATGAAGGTTGGGAAGCACTTTGATGGAATGTGAAAGAGTCTTCTTCGTAAAGGGGTTTAAGAGAAGGGATGCGGTAAGCACTTCGGTAATGGGTGAGGATATTGCCTTTCAAAAGCAAGGAGGGTAGACTGGGAGATATGAACGTGTGTTCTTTTAGTGAGATTTTTTTTACTAAGTGGACGCAGAAGCTCTCGAGTAGGAATGATGGTTTCTCTAGCAAGATCATGGTGTCTTGTTATGATGAATGCCTATCCTTAGAGGTGAGGGTGTGGTTGTCAAGGAATGTTTCCATATTTTGGAGGGTATCTTTTGCATGATACCCATGGCATGTTCACTATTATGGGGACATATAAGTAATAATGAATATGCTAGATTGTTGGCTAGATGAGTTTTTTTGGGAGAAAGGTGTTGGCATTGTTGTTTCCCATTATTCGTGCTTGCCTCATACATACATGCATTGGTTGCTTTTTTAAAATAAATACATGTGTTGTTTGCATGTTGCTAGAGTGGAGCATACCTTCTTTTGCTTGGAACACCTCTCTTAGATCGTATGATACATAAGTTTATTTCAACATTGCGTTATGCGTAATTTGACTCCAATATATGGCATTGTCGATGATTGGGTATGGAAGGATGATGCTTTTTAGGTTGTGAAGTCACACAATATTTTGAGAGTGCATCTTTAGATTTGTGCTCAGGTGTTTTGCCTTTGGTTTTCGATTGATTTGGAGTGCCAATATACCTTGAAGGTCAAGAGACATGCATTGACACGACATGAGAATAAGAATTAGCTATAATTATGATTTGTCACCCCTTTAATTTTGTCCAATTAGGGTTTTCTTAAATTAGGATTTTTTGTCCACTTAATTAGAGTCGTTAATTTAAAGGGGTAGGTTAGTTGTTAAGTTTTATCTAATTTGAGTTTGTCGTAGTTTTGTATTTTATTTAAATAAATAGATCGCGTGTCATCTCTAATTAGTTATTTGGTTAGAGATATTTTAGGAGTCAGATTAGGATTTGTTTCCTTTTTAGTTTAGGTTATTGATCAGTTTAGTGGAACAGAAAGAAAAATAGAAAGAAATGGAGTTTTGTTCATTATCCATCTCCCCCTTTCTCCTTCTCCCTCACAATCTCTGTGTTTTTTCCCCAAAACCTCATGCAACATGTGTATTTCTACCTCTCTCTCATCTCTATTAGTCTACCGTGAAAATGTTTCTACACCGGTTGGTATCAAGGCAGGCGTCCTCTTGATTCAACGATCTTTCCATGCGTTACACAAGCATAAAGCTAGAAAATCACATTTAGCAGGGCATCCAACATGGGCTGAGGTTGAAAAAAATCCTTGCAAAGATACATCAGATTTACTCGGAAATGGCAACATCGATGCGAGATTCAAGGCTATACAACATCTGAAACAACATGAAGATATCTCTCCTCATGTTTTTGTCTAGCGGGTCTTTGAGTCTCTAATCGTCGTCGCAAAGCCGACGCCAACCCCGAGAAAAAGGATCTCTTGTTTTTCATTTTCAATTTCATTCACATAGGAATAAATACGATAGTTCACATTTCGAATATGCAAAGATACATCATATAAATGATAAATTCCATCTCATGAGTGTTTTGTGGATTTTATACGATATCCACGATTTCTCTTGATTTAAGCGAATTTCCCTAGATACATTGCATTTTTGATTTGATTATGAATTAATTATGCGAATTAATTATGCGAATATATTATATGGATTGGGTTGAAAATCAAGAATTTATTTTTAAATATATTGTTACATAAATAATTAAATGATAGCAATGAATTTCAAATGCAAATATCTTGTTTTTTAGGTGAATGAATTGTGAAAGGATTTTATAGAACGTCAAATATTTCTTTTACATCTTTTAGGTGAAAATCTCATCAAATACCATCACTACTGTTGTCACTCCCTAGTGTCAGCCCACCACTGCCTCCCCCACCCACGCAACCACCATCTTCCCTGCCAATGTCACTGCTCCCTCCGACACCTCCACCACCTCCACCACCATCAACAACTACTCCTTCACCACAATCTTTCAAACTCACCATACCCTTGATGCCATCATCCCATTGACACGACTTCATTCTTTCGTGCAAGAACTCGTTGATTCATTGGTATTGCCACCCACGTCAACCTCACTGTCACCATTACTACCGATAACACTAAACCTCACCCTTGCATCGAGGTCCAGTTCCATCACCACCACCGAACACCCATCTCTCGCACGTTATGCGATTAAGAACTACCTTGAGCGCAAGGTGAGCAACTGCAAGAACTTCTAGCCTCCTTAATGTCCCATCATTTATCCCCATAGTCGTCAAATCGACTTTGATGATCACCATCATCACCTGCTATTGGTTTTTAAGTATGTCTGATGTCTTTGGTGATGTCATTGGAGGGAAGCACAATTCACTGTTTAGATCTTGTGATGGTGTTGTTGGAGGCCCTGATGTCAGCGCCCCATCTTAAGCCGAAGTTGTTGCCCGTTGTGATACCATTGGGATGGGGTAGATCCAACGCTAATGAAAGGTGGAGCGATATCTCTTGTAGTCAATGAAGTCTCTGAGATAAGGAAAAGAAATATTTCATTAAGACTTTATAGGGATGCCTTTCTTAGAAAAGCTCTTTATGGAAAGGGTAAAGTTAGAGGAATAGAGGAAAAGCGAGCAAAATCTATTATAGGGCTAGGAAAATTTCTATTACGTCCCTCTCTCTAAATAACTAAAGAAATATTGAAGATGAGAAAAATGTTAGCAATTTATTGGAGCAAATCTAGACTAATCCATCATGCGTTGTAATCGAAGATCAAGCAACTCATCAGGAGATGAGTTTTTCGAAGCAACAAAGAGTTGACATCACACATGATCACGAATTAGGGCAAAATTAGGGTCTGCCAACGTTTAATTTTGTCCCATTAGGGTTTTATTAAATTAAAAATTTTCATCTGTCTAATTAGAGTCATTAATTAAATTAGAGCCAGGTTAGTTGTTAAGTGTCATTTGATTTGAGTACGTTATATGTTTTTATTTTATTTACATAAAGAGATAGTATGTGATCTTTACTTAGTTATTTGGTTAGAGATATTTTTTTAAAGAAAAATGCCTCACAGTATAGGTGTATGCCCGGAAAACTTGACCATTTATCAACAAAAAAGTTTTACAAGCCTATTACATGTACAACATAAATAAAATTAAGAATTCCAACTCTCAGTCAATGCCTTAGCATGCGTCACCACATTTTCAACGTAAAAATGTTCCTGGCGAAAAATCACGCCGTTTCCAGCCAACCATATCGCATGGATCATTGCCGATTGGCCATGCTCTTGGTTAGAGATATTTTAGGAGTTAAATTAAGATTTGTTTTCTTTCTTTTTTAATTCTATAATCTCACCACTTTTATATAAAGGGGTTAAGGATCATAGTACTAAACAATCCAGTGGAATAGACAAAATTAAAGTTCTCTCTATTATCACTCTCTCCCTTTCTCCTTCTCCATCCTGCATAGCTTTGCACTTTCTCCACTCAAATCTCGCCTTACAGACATGTTGTCTTCTTCTTATTCCTTCTACCCTCCTTATTTTTCTACTGTTCCTTCTTATTCCTTCTACCCTCCCTATTTTTCCACGCTTCTCTCATTTTTTGTTTGTTTGGATTATTCATGATTAAGAGACTATCAACCAAGGCCTCAAATATCGGATTTCGGTTTCGTTTCGGTAAGCCCAGAAAAGGAATTTCGGTGGAATTTCGGTGGACTTTCGGTGAAATGGCCGGAAATTGGGAAAAGAACTTGAAAACTCATTTTTTCAAAATTTAAGATTTGTAATGTTGTTTAATCAATAAAAGAGGCATAAATACAAGTTTTTTTGCTTATAATAAGATGTTATAATGTTCAGTACCTTAAAATAATGATTTCGGTCATCATATCAATGACCGTCCAGAGTGAAATTTCATATTTCAGTACACGGTTAAATTTTGGCATTCAATTTTTCTATCAATTCTCAAAAGAATAATAATACTTTTATTTAAAAATAAAACAAGACGCACACACAAACACGAATATTTTAACATGTACGCCAAAATAAATGCATAGTAGAGCTTGTGATCGTAAAATGTATGTTATACGAGACTTGGAATTTGGAAACTTGGCTCTCCAAGACTTAAGTTAGGTTGTGAATCATGACTTGTGAAGTTGTGAGATGGAATGAGAACATATACATTATATTTATTGGGTGTAAATAGGACCCTTAATGGCCTTATTTATTACAATGGTGGTTGGAATAATGGCTTATATTGCAATGGTGGTTGAAATAGTGACCTATAAATTTCATTTAGTGACCAAATAGTACCTATGAATATCAATAAGTGGCCTAGGCATGACATATGGTGACCTAGAACAATTTCAGTCGAAATGGACCGAAATGGACCGAAATGAACCGAAATTCCACCGAAATCCGAGAAATCTGTGAACAATTTCCACCGAAATGGATCGAAATGGACCGAAATGATCGAAATTCGGCCGAAATTTCGGCCGAAATCCTGGAAACAGATATTATACATGGTTTCGATGTCGGTATCGCCACGAAACCGAATTTCGACCGAATTTCGGTCGAAATTCGCCGAAATTTAAGGCCATGCTATCAACCCTCTGAGGCATTCTCCCGTGGTTTCATCCTGCTCTTTAGGGAGTAGGGTTCTACGTAAAAATCTTGTTCTTCCATGTTTTATATTTCTTTGTTTATGCTTTGTTTATCATTTTTGCTTCTGCATTCCTATTTTCTAACATGGTATTAGAGTGGATTCGATTCTCGGTGTCACGGATTTGTTTTTGAAAGTTTTATTTTCATATTCTGTTCGAGATTCGATTCAAACCGTGTTTTTGTTCATTATTTTTATCATGTTCGGGATCTGTTCCTGAAGAATTATTGCTGAAGATCACGTTCATGTTCGAAAATTGTTCATTTTGTTCAAGTTCATCATTAGGGTTTTTGTCGAATCCCTTACTCAACAAGGGACATCTAGGCTCTTCATCCGTGTTTTAAAAAAAATTATGGCTTCGTTTTAGAACCCTAATCATTGGTGTGCTTCTCCAGCCTTATCATGGTGCATCTCATGCCACAAACGGTGTGAGGTGATAACATCTCCAGGGCTCCGCACAATGCATCATTAGGAGTCCTCATCGGCTTCCCCTGGACCGCAACTCCCCCGCAACATCAATACAACAACGTTCCTCTCTTCGGCGGAGGATCCATCGTGCCCCCTCTCCAGAATTGCATTCAGGCGGGTGCGATCACGCATGCGACACGCGAATGCATGCGGCAACTCCTCCTGCACCTCCAGGCCATATCTCTTCCTCCAGGTGCCTTGCCGCCTTTCCTCCAAGCCCCTGCGGTGGTACCCTCATGCTTGCAGAGGCACTGGACCCCAAGCAGAGCCCATCGCCGCTCTCTCGTTGTGCCCTCGAGCGTCTCTAGTTCTCCATCCTCTAGATTGCCGTGGCCCATTGTGCTGAAGTCTCGCTGTTCTTAGGGTCAACCCAGCTAACCCTAGACGATGGAGCCTCCATCGTGCCTCCAAGGCAATGAAGCTGCTCCTCACGTGATGCATTGGTGGCTCCCCTCCTCGCACGAAGGCCTCGTGGAAGCATCATGCTCCTCCAGATCCAAAGATGGTGAGACTCCCTCTCTAGGTGGAGTCTTGCTCCTCCAATAACCCATTGGCGGCGACATCTGAAGGAGGGTTGCCACGATGGGAACCCTAGTGTTTTAGGAACAAAGGGCATGCCAATCCCTTTAAAAAATTGTGATGTTACTGTATGGGCCCGTAAGCCCTGCCGTGTTTGACAAAAAAAAAAGAAAAGAAAAGAGATGTGTACAAAGAAAAGCCGTAAGCAAGAATATTTTGCAAAATAGGGGGAAAAGCAAAAAAATGTGAACGGCTTAATTTAAAAAAATGTGACGGATATTAAAAAATGCGAACGAAATAGCCGCAAAAAAATGATTGGTTGAGAAGAGCTGTTAAAAATGAAATGACCAAATGTAATCCATGTTTTCCCCATGTTTTCCCCAATTTCCCGTCTTCTCCCAACTTGATCGATATCAATGTTTTCTGATAAGTATGGGAGAACGGGGGAGTATGTGTAGAGTTATAAGTCCGAGTCAGATCCAAATTCTCCATACTCCAGATTCCAGGGCATCCAGATTTGTTCAGACTCTATACTTGTCAGATATTCAGACTCGACGTCAGATGGTTCTGAGTCTTCGGTTTCAGACACACAATGTATGCGGTCTTCTTTTCAGATGTGCACGTGTTTGCCATAATTTGTCGTGGTCTTCATCATTCTTGTTTTCAGGTAGGGTTTTCATGTGCTTCATAGGGTCTCTAGAGTAGAGTACCATTCCCTATGCCATGTTGGCTAGGGTTTTCATGTCATGTGGTTTCATAGGGACTCTAGAGTAGAGTACCATTCTCTGTGCCATATGGGAGAGACCTCGTTCTCCAACGAGGAGACTTCTTCAGACTCCTTTCTCAAGCGATCGTGAACTCCCGTACGAGATCCTTTCGAGGTTCCTATGAGAGAGAACCCACTTCGAGGTCCCTATGAGAGAGACCCATCTTTAGAGATCTACGCATGGATAATTAGCGATGCTCTTTTCAGCCTTTTTATAGATGGACTATGGAGCAGTTGTCCACATTATTGTGGCGGGCCAGAATTCTCCATGTAGAGATTTATTTTCAGTTGCAGTGACTCTGACAGACGCAGTACATAGCACATGCTCTCCGACGAGGAGATTTAGTTTGACTCATACTCCAACCCGTTCGTCCTCCTCACCTACACGATATGAGAAGCAATGTCCTTGACATCAGTCGACAGTTGTGCACGTTGAGTTGATATTGTATGTAGTGTCTTGTAGCATGAGTTGAGTTTTCTTTCTGTTTGTCCAAGTTGAGCGTTGCATGCTCCAGCTTGAGGGGGAGTGTTAGAGTATTTGGTTATGCGTCACCAATGTGGGAGATGGGTAAATGGATCTCTCTAGGATCCATTTACCCCATCCAGTTGTTTAGTCCCACATCTACCAGTTTGGAGATGTGGAGACTCAATGAGGGCTATATATAGACCCCCACACCCATTGTATTGAGATGAGAAAAGCAATAGACTATCACCCTTATGAGGCATTCTTCTGTGGTTTCATCTCGCTCCTTAGGGAGTAGGGTTCCACGTAAAAATTTTGTTCTTCAATATTTCATATTTCTTTATTCATGCTATGTTTATCATTTTCGCTTTGCATTCCTATTTTCTAACATTCTAAGAAAAATCAAAGAAGGGAAAAAGGAAACTCAAAGTAAACTACTCTTGGATTTTTTGTGAATTTTATCTTTTTTTAAAATTTTATTTTTTTATATTTTGTGTTTTTCTGATTTTTCAAATTATAATGATTTTTAATTTTGCAATTTTTTTTATTATTTTTCAAACAAAAAATGAAAACAATGTAATAAAAATAAAGCAAGCTCTCTTTTTTATTTTTCAAATATGGTAGAAATAGACAAAAAATTCAAATAAAAATGTTTTTGTGTTTTTGATATTTTTTTACCGTTTTTGTGATTTGTCAGAGATTTTTAGTTTTTTTAGGATTTTCAAATCAATTTAAAACATGAAACAATCAAAACAGAAAATTCAAGCAGATGTTTTTGGATTTTTAAAATATACTGGAAACTAATTTTAAATAGAAGAATATTTATTTAGCTTCAAACAAAGATCAACCATGTATTTTCCTGATTTTCTTTGATTTTATATAATTTTTTAATGTTTTCTGCCATTTGTATTTTTTTTGGTTTTTACAAAGAATTTTCAAACAAAAAATAGATAGAACTTAAAACAAATCAAAACTCAATACCAGTGATTTTTTTTAAAAATTTTCAGTTGATTTTTCAAATGTTTATGAATTTTCTAATGCAAATAGGGACTTTTAATGAGTTTTTGATCATTAAGACTAGCAAATGAAAATATTTTGCAAAGCAAAAATAAGAGAAATTAAATCAAAATAGAAAAATTTAGCCTATTTTTTATGGAATTTTTAGAGCATTTATGAGATTTATTTCATGCAAAACAAGATGCAAAATTAAATAAAAAAATGACTAAAATGCAATTATTTTAAGTTTGGAAACTGGACAATAACATGCAATAAAACTACAAGGATGAAGATGCAAAATTCCCAACAAAAACGTGCGAAGCACATGAAGTCACACACGCAAGGGCATGAATGCAATTATACAAACTTCAACAATTTTATTAACACACGAAAGAGTTCAAGATATATAATGCAAAAGTACCGTACAAGCACATGTATAGACACATGAACATAGTAAACATGGACGAAAATGTAATTAGACAAACTACAAGGATTGAATAATAAAGAGTTAAAACTATTATTTACAATTTATGCACTAAAAAAAATAAAGAGAAATGCAGGGGGGTATGATGCAAATTATCTAGGATGCTCGTGTGGCTCACGTGCAGGTGATGGAATGACTTGGACGGCTGAGATCTGCTCCTCCAGATCTGATCCAATGGCTGATATTTGGGCGTCAATGCACGACTTGGATCGAATATGGAGCTTCTCGTTTCTGATCAGATGACGACTGATGAATGAACAAGAATAACTATAAAGGCCTTCCTCGTTGAGCTTTGATCGGTTCAATCTCGTTGGATCTGATGTGGATCTGCGGTAGAAGGGTCTCAATCGCCTCTAGGATGAGCTCTACGTCGATTGATGGTGATCTCAGGGTCCAAGTCTCATTGATTGGAGACCTGGAGATGTAGCTTCGATGCACGAGGTAGATGCTGCTCCAGATCTTCTCCCAGGTGTTGCTTCTCCTTCCGACATGGTTATCAACGAAGCTCGAAGCTCCAAGGGCCTCGATCAGACGTTATTGCCAACGAAGGTGGGAAGTTGGAGACCAATCTCAGATCAGTTCGAAATGAGAGGAATAGGTTGCAGAAGAAGCTATGAAGAAGCGGAATGGATTCGTGATGAGATGAGGAACTGATCGGGCTTAGATTCACACGAAATGAACCTCCAGTCGAAAAGATCGGAGATCTGGATGTTAAGCTCCGTTATCGATCTGAATCAAAAAAATTTAGATTAAATCTATGGATATGAATGCTACCAGCGAATGTAGAACGAAAGGATGGAGATCGACGATGAGTCGGGAGGTATCCTCGCCTCAAGATGACTATGGGAGCCTATCGAGGTTGTCGAGGTTGATCGAGGCGAAGCTACGTCGACCACGAGTGGATCGCGTCAATTCGAGCCTCGAATCACGCTTATGAATGCATGATTGGATTCCCGTCACGAGTCGGGTCCTTCAGCTGGTGGAATAAAGCATCGAAAACGAATCAACCTGGGGCAGGTCGAGCTAGGGGGTACTTATAGGTGATGTCCAGGTTCTGAAAAGATCGAGGTGAAGCACACTAACCGAGGTGCGAGGAGGCGAAATAATTATCAGGCGGGGCAAGAGAATTGCAGAAGGAATCGGGTGTTATTAACGGGTGAATCGATCGAATAAATTAGGAGAAAAGGGTTCGGCGAAGTGGCTCAATCTGGTGGGCTTGATGATGGAAGGTTGACTTGGGTCAACAGACTCGAGTCCAACCAATGAGAAATACCCAACCTGCTAGGAGACAAAGAGAAACAAACAAAATAACATAAAAATTAAAAATAAATTAAAAATAATTTTGGAAACGATTTGAAAGAATAATTAAAATAAATAATGTTAATAATTTAATAAATATTTTTGGGTGTTTTTAATAAATAAATAAAATAAAGTAAAATAAATAAAAACCTTTATTAATAGGTATAGAATACCTATATATTTAATAATCCAATTTTTAGTATAATTACATAATTTAATAATTTATTTACTAATAGAATAATTTAAGGATTTTAAATGTATTTTTATGTTATTTTTAAAAGTTAATTGAATGGTACAAATAAATAGGAATATGTGCATATTAGGTACATTATACCTATGTAATAAATACAATATTTTATTTTTGATTATTTTGCTAATTTTGTTTTCATTTTATATAAATAAAATATACAAAACATTTAAAAATACAAATATGTGCATATATATACAAGAAAATAAATGAATAAATGAAAATATATACAATATCTACAAATATACACGTATACCAATAGGGTCCCAAAATCTACTTTTTGCATATTTACTCTGATTTCAGTGAAACCATTCTTGTTTGATAGATAATTTTAAAAATGAATACACTCAAACTGGAGTTCATACAACCGAGTTATGAGGTTCGGAGGTTAGGATTTACGGCTTTTAGATCTTGAGATTTATTGATTTTTAGTCAAATTATTTTTAAATTATATTTTTATATTTTTCTAATGATTTTTATAAATAGTTTAGAAAAAGAATTAAGTTAATTGGAGTTACAAATAAATAAATAAAAATAAAGAAGTTTTATATACATAATGTACAAATATACAAAGGGGTCCAAACATAAAAAATCATACGATTTATTCCATAATTTTTTCGGTATTTTTAATAAATAGTATTAGTTACAAATGAAATTTAAAAGTGAGTTTGGTAAATTTGGAGTTTTCTATAAACAATTATAAACCTGTGAAGTTGGATTTTATGATTTTTAGGTTCATTGTTATTATTTATTGGTTAAATAAATTTTCTGATATTTTATAAATTAATATACATTATTAACACAATTTTCAGATAGGAAGAATTTTTATTTGAGGTTGTTTTATTTGTGAATAAAATATGTGAACATATGTACAAGATGAAAAATGATGAATATGTACAAGTAATATTTGATTTTCTTGATTTTTATAAGTTATAGACCCTATCTCCCCCTACTTTATTTCTTGTCGATCAAGTCAAGTCTTGACCTTTTCTTGGGGTTCGGGTCAGTTTGTATTTATTTTATAAACACATTCTTCTTTATTTCTTTTCTTCTTTATTTGTTTATTTTGGTTAAAAAGAATGATAAATATACACTATTAACAAATCAATGAAGCATGATAAATAATAAGCATTAGTGAATATATACATGTGTTTTACCAATGATTTTAGCTAAAATAAAAGAATAAAGGTTTTGAATCATGGATTCATCTTTCCCACATACTTTATTTTTGCTAGTCTCTTAGCAAACACTTATTCAAAGAAGAAGTAAAAAAAGAAAAATAAGAAAAGAAAAAAATAAAGAACCTAGAACAATATTGATTATTAAACTTATGTTCATAAAATTGAAGTATGGAGCTCAGTCAGACCTTTGGATTATTAGTTTGGCGGAACCTTAGGGAATATGATTTAAGACTCAACAACCTTCAAGTTCCACAAGACTTCTTTTCAGGTCGCCTCAACAGTCAGGTTAGAACATGTCTACGTACACAAACTCCGATGACTATGCTTCTTACTTGTACTATGTAAGTGAAATATAGCTCTCAACATCAGAAATAGTAAAGAAACAATCTCCTCTAATAAGGTAACTCTAATTCCTCAATCTAGCTACTCTTTCCTCGAGGAGCGGGGTATTCCCTTTTAAGTTCAGGTACGTGCTATGTTCACAATCGAAAGGGCGAGAAGATAGAAGAATAAGAAGAGAACTGATGTGTGGCCAGTGTAGCCATATCTCTTTGTGAAACCGACCAGTGTAGCCAAGTCTCCACTAAGATCTGCAGTCTCTCTGAAGTAGGACCCATGTGGTCAACATACATACATCATGCTTTTTCTTTTTTCTTTTTTTTTTTGAATACATTATTTGCTTCTACATCATGTAAGAATTGTTGCACTGCATATATCTTATTATGCCCATACGAATATAGAATCTTTTTTAGCACATATTTTGTGGTCTTATAGAAATTGTGCCAGTAGACCATCCCTCTTCTGAAGCTTTATTGTAACCCACAACTCCCGTCTTTAGACGTCGGCGTCACTAGACCAAGTTAAGATGCACTATCCTCCCTAGAGGACGGATGTTTCCACCCATATGCTACTCCAAGCCAAAGGATTCTGCCCCTTCACCACCTAATCAGTAAAGAGCTACGTTTAAGGTGCTTGTCCAAGTTAGGTCACTGTTTAAGAGAGCCATGTGTGAGTTTGAAATATTCTACTTAGACCAATTAAGATGACATTTAAACAAAGTCTTATGGACTCAAAGAATTAAGTTGTTGGACCTGAAAAATCTCAACTTCAGTTCCTATAAGATTCTTTTGAAATTAAGTGGATTAAGGTCTTAACCAAGCTCCATTCAGAGTAGTTTAAACATCAATTTCATTCTGAAAAATACAAATGCACATGCAACAAATATTTACAAAACACATTTTTTGAACAAAAAAGAAAATAAAAGATAAAATCTTTTTGAAAAGTTTTTCAAAGAATTTTGCAAATTTTTATAGATTTTATCCTTTTCAATTTGCATGGCATTTTTAATAAAGGATTATACTTATTTGCAAGGATTTAATACACATTTTACAAAGAATTTTACACAAACTATATACAAGATTATACGCATTTTGTACAAGATTTTATAAAAGACTTTTTATTTACAATTTATTACCATTTTTACAAGTTGATTTTAGGGTTTTTATCAGTTGTGCCCCTCTGAAATATTGCAATTTCAGTTATGCCCCTCCATTTTTTCGAATATCAGTTGTACCCCTACCTTCTTGCAAAATTCATAGGTCTTCCCTTCTGTTAAGGTAAAGTAGGGGCATAATTGATAGATGATGCATAGTGCATGCATGCCGTTGCTTCCGTAAAGCAATAGGAACATTCAGATCTTCAGTGCTCACAGAAGGTGTAGCATCGTCAACATCCTGTATCTCAAGCTGCACATGCAAATCACCATTGCCATCTGAAGAACTCAAATGCTCAGAACCAAGGCCCTAAATGTCGGTTTCGGTCACCATTTCGGTATCGACCAAAACAGAATTTCGATGGAATTTCGGTGGAATTTCGACCGAAATTTTGGTCATTTTTTGTACTAGGACCCCCATATTTCGGTCATTTCGGACATTTCGGTCGAATTTCGATTTCGACTGGATATCGATATTCGACAGAAATTCGACCGAATTTCGCTGAAATTTGAGGCCATGCTCAGAACATACTGGGACTTGCTGGATGATGGTAATGGCACGGGAGCACGAGGTTGATGCTAGTAGACCCGAGGAAAGAATGGAGGTGTAGAAGACGATGGTGGTGGAGGAGATGGAGGAGGTGGAGGTGTAGGTGGAGGAGGTGGAGGTAGAGTGGAGATCGGAGGTAGATGCATATGGACCTCATCCCCATCATCAGAAGAAACGAGCTTGTCACCTGTAGGAGAGAAGTACATAGTAGATTCAAAAAAGATGGCATCAACGCTGACATAGTACCTTCGTCGAACCAGGTCGAAGCAACGATAACCCTTTTGGGTCTTAGAGTATCCAACAAACACACATTTGACAGCTCTAGGAGAGAGCTTATCAAGAACATGAGACATCTGGTGAACAAAAGCCACAGAACCAAAGACTCGAGGTGTGAGAGAGAAAAGATCTGTCTCGGGAAACGTAATAAAAAACGGGATCTTTTCACCCATAACTGAAGAGGGCATACGATTAACTAGATAGCAAGCAGTTAGAACCACAACCCCCCAGTATGAATGAGGAGCACAACTCTGAATCAAAAGAGTCCTTGTAACATCCAAAATGTGGCGGTGTTTTCTTTCAGCCACCCATTCTATTGGGAAGTATATGCACAGGATGTTTGATGCACAATACCGTGAGATGCAAGAAATGTGGCAAGCTAATTAGCACATAACTCCAAAGCATTGGCATGGCGTATATACTTGATTTTTGCAGAAAAGATATTCTTTATTTCAATAATGAAGGACTGAATAACATGACTGGCATTCGACTTGTTTTTAAGAAGATAAACCCATGACAACCTTGAAAACTCATCAACAACAACTAGATAAAATCTATGCCCCTGATGATCAGGGACACGACTTTGATCCCAAATATCAAAATGGAACAACTCAAACAGACCATGACTACTTAGACCCCGTCGACTTTGGAAAGTAGACCTATTATGCTTCCCAAGCTGGCATGCTTCGCACTGAAAGGTGAAATGAGGTGAAATCTGTGGAAGAACGTGACACAACTTTTGCAGAGGAAGATGACCAAAACGAAGATGCCATATGTAAGGAGACACAGAACCAGTGCGAATGGATGAAGCACCAACATATGGAGATTGCACTAGTCTGTAGAGACTTCCTTGCTCACGGCCAGTGCCAATCACCCTGCCCGTTAGAATGTCCTGAAACACAAGAGCAGATGGATCAAAAATAGCACGACAATGTAAATCTTTGGTGATTTGACTAATAGACAATAAGTTCATCGAAAAATCAGGAGCATAAAGAACATTGTGAAGACTCATTGCAGGAGTTAGCTGCACCTCCCCCTGACCAGTGATGGGGAATGTGTACCATCTGCTATCACATCAGATCGCCTAGGCATTATTAGATCAAAAATAGTAAACTGACTTCTATCACCACAAAGGTGATGGGATGCACCTGAATCTATAATCCATTCTGAAAAAATATGTCCTGTAACAACTAGTGAAGGCATATGCTGTACCTGAAGTGGAAGCAACAACAGAAGCAGCTACCTCTGAAGATCCTGAGGGAGAGCTGGATGATTCTGAAGTGGGCATGATCTCCCTGAGTCTAGCCACAAGTTCATCAAACCTCTGATCAGATACAGGTAAAGGACCCCCAACCTGCTGAGTCTGCTCTGCAACACGATCTGAAGGAGGAAATCCATGCTTGGAATAGCATGTCTCCTCAGAGTGACCTGATCTGTGACAGTAGGTACACGACTGTCGTGGTCGACCATCCCTCCCCTGCTACAGTTAGAGCTCCCTCTAACACGATACGATGTAGAGTGCCCTCGTCCACGAGATGCGGCCATAGCTGCAGATGTCTGAGACTGTAGTGTAACACCAGAGGATATGGAGAGCCTGCTCAATCTGCGATATGCCTCCTCCATTGGGGGTATTGTAGCATCATTAAGAATCTGGGCCCTAGCAGCGTCATATTCAGGATCAGGGGCTGTTAAGAAGACCCCAGTCATAACAGAGTCTCTGTATGCCTTAAGCTGCTCTGGTGTAGCAGTCAAGGGAATGTAACCATGTAGTCTCTTAAACATACCCCTTAAAGAGGTGTAGAGAGAATGGAGTGGTCGACCATTTTGCTTTGACGTAAAAATATCATGCTGAAGCTGCAGTATCTTCGACTCATTCTTCGCCGAAGAGTAGGTTACGACGAGAATGTCCCACATAGACTTTGCAGTGTGTTGACTTAGAATGCCATTAGCTATCTCTGCTGACACAGTCCTAGATAGCCACACACGTGCATATGTATCATCGGCCTCCCATGAGGCATTGGTCCCAGTCTTGTCACTCGACTCTTTTGCGATAAGTATGCTTCTTGCCATTACACCGTATCAAACTCATGAACTGCATGGCCCACACTTCATACTTTGTGCCATCCATCTTAACTATGTGTGCTGGACCTTTGAAGGCACCCAGGGATGAAACATCAGCTTTGTTGTCAGACATGATGACAACTATCTCCAAGACTGGGACGTGTAATCAGAAAGGCTTGTGCCTACACGGACATTTGGGATGATGGTTGTGGGTGTAGACTCATGCCACAACCCCTTCCATTCTATTGAAGATTCCTATGGGTAGTTAGGGTGTTTTAGATAATGATGTTACCCCCTAAACATCCAAGAGAACGATGTTAGGTCCAAACGGACGGCAACGACACAAGGAGCACAAGGACCACAACCGGTACGGGCGACGCAGGGGGCCGCAGGAGTAGCCCTAGCAGTGCAACTGTAGGGGTGGCGGTGCAGCCGCAAGGGCAGCACGTGCTACGCGCGGGTGGCGCAAGCGTGTGGAGCGGCGCGGGCGAGGAGATGAGGGTTTCAACGGGGCTAGGGTTCTATGGCACAGGCTCCGGTCTACGACCGTCGCTCTGATACCATGTAGAAATGAGAAAGACGAAAGTTGTATACCAAGTAACCCTAGAGCCCTCTTATATAGGAGAAAGGCTCTAAGGAGAAATTACATCAAGACGACAGAGAAAACAAGAAATATATAAATAAGGACAAAAGATAATATTCTCTCAACAATAAGTTTGTTACGTTTGTTTTAGAGTCGATTTTTCTTTAGTAGTCCTGATTTTATTTAGTTGTCACTTTTTTTTGAATCTTTTTCAAACAAAACAATCTAACGATTTTCCAATTCCTTAATTTCCTAAGTGAGAGAAATCAAGGGAGGAAGTCGGAAAAGACGATGCAATAGAAATCAATGATGCATGTCCGAGTAAAGAGATTTGTACCTTGCTCCAGCAATCTACATGTAAAATGATAAAATGTACTAAGGCTTCTCCCACTACAAGTGGGGTCGGCTACATGGATTCTTGCTCAAATCCATGTTGAAAGATTCGACTATTTTTTACGCTGGCCGTCGACTACCTAACGCAACCACTGCAAGAGTGGGATCTGAACCCTGGTCTTTTGTGTGGGATTTGAACATGCAAAATGATCCTCACATAAAATAAAGACAAGAGAATAAACTACCTAAATGATGCAAGAGAAATGCCCTAAGCAATAACTTCTATTAGCGGACAAGAAAATGTTTATTTGACTAGTCCAATCCTACGCTCTAATCTGTAGGTTTTTTAGCCGTTTCATCTTTTTTAATCATATCATTTTTTAACTTGCATCATCATTTTTTTAGCCGTTTCATCATCTTTTTTACGGGTTTTCATTTTTTTTTCAATTTCTGTGTACGACTTTTCTTTTGTACGTGCCTCTTGTTTATTGGCTGATTTGATTCATGTTTTCCCATTTTGTTGTCTTCTCCCAACTTGATCGATGATGATTTTCTGACAAATATGAGAGAAAGGGGGAGTATTGTGTAGCGTCACGGGTCTGTTCTAGATTCAGATTCCAGACTAGCCGCATTGTTCAGACTCTACAGATGTGCCATCATTTGTCGTGGTACCCATCATTCTTGTTTTCAGACAAAGTTTTCATGTGACCATATGGACTCCAGAGTACATGACTGTTGGGAGAAAAACTTAGATAATTATTCAGAAAACCCTAGGCTCTCTTATATAGAGAGATACCTTAAGGGTAAATTACACAGTGGTCTATAAAAGACAAAGAAATAACGACAAGATATATAAAGAGATAATAATAATAAGAACTATTTCTACACTCCCCCTCAAGGTGGAGCATAGATGTCTATCATGCTCAGCTTGGATGAACATCTCTGAAAAGGTCCTCTGAGTAGTGGCTTGGTGAATACATCTACAGTCTGATCTCCTGAGCTCACATGTGTAGTAGATATCAATCCTCTCTGGATCAAGTCTCTAGTGTAATCGCAGTCAACTTCAATATGCTTGGTTCTTTCATGAAAAACGGGATTGTTGGCAATGAATAATGCTGCCTGATTGTCACACCGAAGCTTCATACGTATGGGCACAGCTACATGTAGATCTTCTAGTACGGATCGAACCCACATCATTTCCGTGCTGGCTTGAGCCATGGCCCTATATTCAGATTCGGCACTGGACCTTGCCACAACAGTTTGTTTCTTGCTTTTCCAAGAAACCAGAGAGCCTCCAACAAAAACTGCGAACCCTGAGGTTGATTTTCGATCCTTAGGGCATCCTGCATAATCTCGTCTGCACACGCTGAGATAGATAAATCTGTGCCCTTTCTGAATAGCAACCCTGAACCTGGAGAAGACTTCAGATACCTCAGTATCATGTGTATAGCATCCATGTGAGCTTGTCTTGGCTGCTCCACAAATTGACTCACCCTGCTAACTGCAAATGCAATGTATGGACGAGTTATGGTAATGTAAAGGAATTTTCCCACCATTTCTCTATATCTCCTCTTATCTACTTCCTCAGTATCACCATCATACAACTTCATGCTAGGGTCCATGGGAATACTTGATGGTTTGCATCCATCCATGCCTGTCTCAATCAGGAAGTCTGTAATGTACTTCCGTTGGGTAATCACCAAGCCCTGTGCATTCCTTGCAAATTCCAACCCCAGAAAATATCTTAGGGTTCCAAGATCCTTTGTAACAAACTGATTGCTTAGGAATGGCTTCGCCCTTTCTATGCCCTGAACATCATCTCCTGTAACAAGAATATCATCTACGTAGACCATAATGACAACCGTACCTACCGATGACTTCTGGGCAAACAACGAGTGGTCTGCATTTGACCTCTTGAATCCCTGTTGCTCAATAAGGTTGGAAAGCTTCTGGAACCATGCTCTTGGACTCTGTTTGAGGCCATATATTGCCTTGTGAAGTCTATAGACCATCTGCTTCTCCCCTTCAGCAGTAAACCCAGGTGGCTGCTGCATGTAGACTTCCTCCTGTAGGTCCCCGTACAGGAAGGCATTCTTGACATCCAGTTGAGATATACTCTAGTCACGAACCATAGCCACATATAAGAGAATACGAAGGGTAGAGTGTCTCGCCACTGGAGAGAAAGTGTCCATGTAATCTACGCCATAGGTTTGTGTAAAACCACGGGCGACCAAGCGTGCTTTGTACCGATCCAAAGTGCCGTCTGCATGATATTTAACTGTGAAGACCCACTTACAACTCACAATAGATGCCTCAGGAGGTGCATGAACCAATGACCATGTGCCACGGGACTGCAAGGCACTCATCTCTTCTTCCATAGCTAATCTCCAGCAATCATTCTTCAAAGCTTCCTGGTAGGTCCGTGGTATATCCACGGAAGACAAGGCTGAGGCAAATCTCTGAAAGTCACCAGTGAGACGGTGAAACGGAACCTGTGAGGCAAATGGATAAGAGGCACATAGCCGCCTCTGCTTTCGAATAGCAATCGGAACATCAAGATCATCATCTGCTGCACTGGATAATGTCTTCCTGTACTGAAAAGTCCTGCACATGTACCAAATCTGACCCGTCAGTAGTAATGCCATCTGAACATACCTGAGGTGTGATGGGTGGCTGATGTGTAGCCTGAGCAGGACCTGACTGACGCGTATAGAATTTTGGTAGTGGTGAAACGAGAGGCCGTGGAAGGGGTGGAGGAGGAGGAGGTGGTGGTGGTGCCGACGTGGAGGTAGGAACTAGGGAAGACTCAGGTGAACTCCAAGTAGGTGGTGGAGGAACATAGACATCATCATTGGTAGTGGATGGTACCAGTCTGTCACCTGCAGGAGAAAAATACATGACAGACTCAAAGAAAGTGACATCAACACTCACGAAGTACTTCTTATTTGTAGGATCATAACACCGGTAGCCCTTCTGAGTCCTAGAATAACCAACAAAGACGCACTTGACTGCTCTAGGAGAGAGTTTGTCAAGTCCGGGAGATAGAAGATGAAGAAATGCCACAGTACCAAAGACACGTGGAGTCAGTGAGAATAATTCCTTGTCTGGAAAAATAAGAGAAATAGGTATCTTCTCACCAAGAACAGATGATGGCATTCGATTGACCAGATAACATGCAATAAGAACGTCCCCCCAGAAAGAAATAGGAGCACAACTCTGAATCAACAGGGTTCGAGTAATATCCAAGAGATGGCGATGCTTTCTTTCTGCCACACCATTTTGCTGTGATGTATATGCACAAGTGGTTTGGTGAATAATACCCTTTGATGAAAGAAATTGAGAAAGTGAGCGTGTGCAAAATTCTAGGTCATTATCTGTCCGAACATATTTGACTGAAGAAGAGAAAACATTGTGCACTTCATTAATTAAATTCTTGATCACATCTCCTGCTTCAGATTTATTCTTCTAAAGAAAGACCCATGACACACGAGAGAAATCATCCACAACCACAAGATAAAATCTGTGCCCCTGATGATCAGGTACACGACCCGGACCCCATATATCTATATATAACAACTCGAATGGGGAGCTACTGCTCCGACTCTGACGACTTGGAAAGCTCGACCTATGATGCTTTCCCAACTGACATGCTTCACAGCGAAAAGACGAACTAGGAGAGATCTGGGGCAGAAGATGGCGCATTTTCTGGAGCGGAAGATGACCAAAACGGAGATGCCAGATGTACGGAGAGACTGATCCGGCAGAATGAGAGGAGACGCCAGCATAGGAATCCCGAACCAGCCGATATAGACCATTCTGCTCAGAGCCACAACCAATCACCCTGCCCGTTAGTATGTCCTGAAAAATGAGAGAAGACGGGTCAAATATAGCACGACAATGCAAATCCTTCGTAATTTGACTAATAGATAACAGATTCATTGAGAACTCAGGAGCATGTAGAACATTCTGTAGATGCATAGTAGAGGATAGGAAGACCTCCCCCTGTCCAACAAGGGGTGAATGGGTACCATCTGCGATCTGCACTGAACGACCGTGAGGAATGTCCCTGTAGGACTGTAGTCTATCTCTATCCCGACAGAGATGATGTGTGGCTCCCGAATCTATAACCCAATCAGATATATCATGAGACGGTGTGAATGCAGTAGATCTACCTGAGGTACTAGCAGCAGCAGATGAACTGGCGGAGGCTTTAGCAGCAACATCTGAAGGACCACCAGACGAATCACCAGATGAATGTGGCATAATATCTCGGAGACGTGCTACAAGTTCGTCAAATCGATTATCTGCAGTAGATGGTAATGTGGACTGAGAATGCTCTGCAACACGTGCCGATGCTGGGAACCCATGCTTAGAATAGCATGTCTCCTCCGAGTGTCCTGTGCGGTGACAATAGGAGCATGTCTGACTGAAGCGACCACCCCTTCCCTGGAGTCCACGTCGACGTCCACGACCACGACCAGAAGACGGGCCACCTCTCCCACGCGAGACTGCCATCGCTGATGGGGGTGGAGTAGAAGAGCTGGAGGAAACTGGAATGCGACTGAGTCGCCTGTAAACATCCTCCGCTGGAGGAATAACTGCATCAGATAGGATCTGAGACCTGGCGGCATCATATTCAGGATCAAGAGCCGCAAGTAGAACACCCACCATGGTGGCGTTCCGAAACGTCTTCTGTTGTTCATGAGTGGCAGTGAGTGGAATAGTACTGTATAACTTCTCAAACATCCCTCTTAGGGATGTGTATAAGGAATGGAGAGGTCTGCCGCTCTGCTTCATTGTGAAAATGTCCTGCTGAAGCTGCAATATCTTGGTCTCATTTCGCACCTGCGAATATGTAGCGGCAAGAATATCCCACATCGCCTTGGCAGTGGGCTGATGGAGGACGTCATTAGCAATCTCCATCGTCAATGTACTAGACAACCAGACCTTTGCGTAGGAGTCATCAGCCTCCCATGAGGCATATATCCCTATCTTCTTTGCGGGCTCATCCTCGGTAAGAATGTGCTTCTTACCATTTGACTTCATGAGGCTCATGAACTGCATAGCCCAGAGCTCATAGTTAGACCCGTCCATCTTCACTATTGGCGCAGGACCTTTGAATGCGCCGGTGGAGGGCATATCGACCTTCGATTCTGACATACTGCCGCTGGAGAAGAACTAGGGTTTGTAGACAAGATAATGAATGTCTACACCAACTGCATCGGATTTGAGTGCGTATGTAGACGTTACACACTCAAATCCATATATCGGCGGAAGAGATGAGGTAGACTAGGGCACGCCTTAGATGAGGCCTACAGCCCTCACAGCTGCAACGGAGGCACGCCCAAGAAGCGGCGGCGCTGCAGGGATGCCGCGGTGTGGATCGGCGGCGGGGGGGTCCACCTGGGATGGGTCGGCGGCGGGCTGGGGGCCGCCTGGGACCTTCGGCGTGGGCTGGGTGGCAGCCTGGGACCTTCGGCGGCTGGAGAGAGAGAGACGACGGGGAGGGAGTCATTGCGGAGGGAGGGGTGGCGAGTGGAGGGGCCGGAGATCGGCGTTGAGAAGGAGAGGGCGGCGGGTGAGGAGAGGCAGCGGGTAGGGAGAGCCCTAGGGCGGCTCTGATACCATGTTGGGAGAAAAACTTAGATAATTATTCAGAAAACCCTAGGCTCTCTTATATAGAGAGAGACCTTAAGGGTAAATTACACAGTGGTCTATAAAAGACAGAAATAATGACAAGATACATAAAGAGATAATAATAATAAGAACTATCTCTACAATGACCACTCCCTATGCCATGTTGGGTAGGATTTTCATGTGGTTTCATATGGACTCCAGAGTAGAGTACCATTCTCTGTGCCAGATGGGAGAAGTCCAGTTCTCCGATGAGGAGACTTCTTCAGACTCTATTCTCAAGCGATCGTGAACTCCAGTACGAGATCCTTTCGAGTTTCCCATGAGAGAGAACCCATTTCGAGGTCCCTATGAGAGAGACCTATCTCCAGAGATCTGCATATGGATAATTAGCGATGCTCTTTCGACCCCTTTTCAGAGATGGAGCAGTTGTCCACATGTTGTGGCGGGCTAGAGTTCTCCAAGTGGAGACTCATTTTCAGTTGCGGTGACTCTGACAGTCGTAATACATAGCACATGCTCTTCGACGAGGAGATTTAGTTGACTCACATTCTAACCCGTTCATCCTCCTCAACTGCATTGCATGAGAAGCAATGTCCACGACAACAACTGACAGTTGTGGGCATTGAGTTGATATGGTCTGTAGTGTTATGTAGCATGAGTTGAGATTTCTTTCTGTTTGTCCAAGCTGAGCATTGCATGCTCCGGCTTGAGGGGGATTGTTGGAGTATTTGGTTATGCGTTACTTATGTGAGAGATGGGTAAATGGATCTCTCCAGGATCCATTTACCCCATCCACAAATTTAGTCCCACATATACCGTCTGTGGGATGTGGAGACTCAGCTGAGGCTATATATAGACCCCACACCCATTGTATTCAGAGAGAAAAGCAATAGACTACCAACCCTTTGAGGTGTTCTCCTGTGGTTTCATCCCGCTCCTTGGGGAGTAGAGTTCGATGTTAAATACTGAGTTCTTCTTGTTCTTTATTTTATTTCCCTGATACGCTTCCGCATTCCTATTTTCTAACAGTAGGAACATATATTTTTTATTAAGAGATGTGGATCTAATCGGTTACCTGGCTCAACCAAGATAATAGAACCTACTTTTAAGGGCTCAAGCACAAAAATCCACGCGAAAACAAATAAAAATAAAGTTGAAAACAAAAATCGGTGAGATGCCCCAAGTGCACTAGCACTTGATGAAACATACCCCCACACACAAAGGTATATAATGACCTAGAAAATAGAAAAAGGTCAAATGGTAAGAATTATTACAAATTAATTACAAAAATAAAATGATAATTAAATGCTAAATAAAATGCTCCAAGTAATCTTCTTCTCTCCTACGCTTTCATACCGCTTAATAAAGAAATGAGCTGCATCCGTTTCGTTCGGGTGCGCTTGGGTGCGCTGACGCTCATAAGAATGTTGCCCTCACTCATCGGGCCCTTGCAAGAAAGAGAGAAACAAGAGATATGTCAGATAATCAATTATGAAAAATATGAGCAAAATAAAAAGAAAGAAAATAAAGCAGAAAATCATTCAAGCAAACAAAGAGATAAACATGTTGATAAATGGCTAAATGAGAAGAGCAATCGATAATCAATTATGAAAAATATGAGCAAAATAAAAGAAAGAAAATAAAGCAGAAAATCAATCAAGCAAACAAAGAGATAAACATGTTGATAAATGGCTAAATTAGAAGAGCAAGTAAAAAGAGATATTAGCCAAGTAACCAAAGTCCGATCTTGCGGGGCTTTTGGTGTTTGATGCGTCGGATCTTGCAAGTGCTGTATAAGCCCCCTCTCGACATGCGGTACTCAACTAAGTGTCACTCTTCAACAAGAAGCATGTCCACAATTATGGCCAAACATAAATAAAATGACAAAAAAAAACACCAACAATAGCAGGCAAACAAAACAACTTAGCTACCCTCGTCGTGCATCCCCGAGAACGATGCCATTTTGATGTTAAGGAGTTTTCACTAAAGGTTTAATTTATTAAATGAAAATGATGAGAGAAAATGTGAAGTGAATATGCCATTGTTATCCAAAATGAAACTCGAATCAATCAAACAATTTTATCCAATAAAAATAAAGGAAATGAAACGCGGAGTGCTATTTTAATTATTAAAATGGTATAGCTCTTAGGGTTGAACACAAGGAGGCAACGGTTATTAAGCAAAGGTTATTAGATTCTAAGAAAAATCAAAGAAGGGAAAAAGGAAACTTAAAGCAAACTACTCTTGGATTTTTTGTGAATTTTTATCTTTTTATTTTTTGAAATTTTAATTTATATATTTTTTATGTTTTCTGATTTTTAATTTTTAATGATTTTTAATTTTGCAAAATTTTATATCTTTAATTTTTCAAACAAAGAAATGAAAGAAATGTAATAAAAATAAAACACGCTCTTTTTTTGTATTTTTCAAATAGGGTAAAAATAGTCAAGAAATTCAATAAAATTGTTTTTGCATTTTTGATATCTTTTTACTGATTTTGTGATTTTTCAGAGATTTTTAGATTTTTTAGGATTTTCAAATCAATTAAAAACAAGAAACAATCAAAACAGGAAATTCAAGCGGTTATTTTTGGATTTTTAAAATATAAAATAAAGACAATTACTGGAAACTATTTTTTTGATGTTTTCTATAATTTGCAGTTTTTTGTTTTTTACAAAGAATTTTCAAACGAAATTGAATATAAGTTCAAACAAATCAAAACTCAACGATAGTGATTTTTTAGAATTTTGGGTGATTTTTCAAATTTTTATGAATTTTCTAATGCAAATATTGGACTTTTTATGAGTTTTTGAATTATTAAAATTAGCAAATGAAAATATCGTGCAAAGCAAAAAATAGAGAATTAAATCAACACCGTAGAAATTTAGCCTAATTTTTATGGAATTTTTAAAACATTTATGAGAGTTATTTTATGTAAAACAAGATGCAAAATTAAATTAAAAAAACTGGACCAAAATGCAATTATTTTAAGTTTGGAGACTGAATAATAGTAAGAAATAAAATTGCAAGGATGAAGATGCACAATTCCCAACAAAAACGTGTGAAGCACGTGAAGTTCGACACATAGGGGCATGGATGCAATTAAAAAATGCAATTAGACAAACTACATGGATTGAATAATAACGGAGTTAAAACTGTTATTTACAATTTATATACTAAAATGAAATAAAGAGAAATGCAAGGGACATGGTGCAAATTACCCATGATGCTCATGTGGCTTACGTGCAGGTGACAGAATGATGTGGGCGACTGAGATGTGCTCCTCTAGATCTGATCCAATGGCTGATATTTGGGCATCAATGTAGGACTTGGATGGAATCTGGAGTCTCTCGCTCCTGATCGGATGACAACTGATGAATGGGCAAGAACAACTATGAAGGCCTTCCTTATCGAGCTCTGATCGGTTCAATCTCGCTGGATCTGATATGGATATGTGGTGCTAGGGTCTCAATTACCTCCAGGATGAGCTCCACGTCGACTGATGGTGATCTCAGGGTCCAAGTCTCATTGATCGGAGACCTGGAGATGCAGCTCCGACGTATGAGGTAGATGACGCTCCAGATCTTCTCCCAGGTGTTGCTTCTCCTTCCTGCAAGGTTATCAAGAAGCTCGAAGCTCCAAGGGCCTCGACTGGACGTTATTGGCAAAGAAATCAAAGTGGAAATGGGTGAGGGACTCCAACAAAGGTGGGGGGTTGGAGACCACTCTCATATCGGTTCGATCTGAAAGGAATAGGTTGCGGGAGAAGCTATGAAAAAGCAGAATCGATTCGTAATGAGATGAGGAATGGATCAGGCTTAGATTCATACGAAATGAACCTCCGATCGAAAAGATCGGAGATTTGGAGGTTAAGCTCTGCTATTGATCTGAATTAAAAAAATTTAGATAAAATCTATGGATATGAATGCTACCAGAGAATGCAGAATGAAAGGATGGAGATCAACGATGAGTCGGTAGGTGTCGTCGCCTCAAGACGACTGCGGGAGGTTGTCGAGGCTGATCGCGGCGGAGCTATGTCGACTACGAGTGGATCACGTCAATTCGAGCCTCAAATCACGCTTCTGAATGATGGATTGGATTCCTGTTACGAGTCGAGTCCTTCAAGTGGTGGAATAAAGCGTCGAAGATGGATCAACTTGGGGCTGGCAGAGCTAGAGGTAGAGGGTACTTATAGGTGATGCCCAAGTTATGGAAAGATCGAGGTGAAGCGCGCGAATCGAGGTGCGAGGAGGCGAAATAAGTATCGGACGGATCCATTCGATAGTTGGGCAAGAGAATTTCAGAAGGAATCGGGTGCTATTAACGAGTGAATCGATCGAATAAATTAGGAGAAAAGGGTCCGGCGAAGGTTAACCTGGGTCAACGAACCTGGGTCCGACTAATGAGAAATGCCCAACCCGCTAGGAGACAAAGAGAAACCGACAAAATAGCATAAACATTTAAAATAAATTAAAAATAAAATAGGAAATGATTTTAGATTAAATAATTAAAATAAATAACATTAATACTTTAATAATAAAATTTTTGGTGATTTTTAATAAATAAAATAAAATAAATAAATAAGGTAAAATAAATAAAAACCTTTATTAATAGGTATAAAATACCTATATATACAACAATCCAATTGTTAAAATTATTTTTACAAATAATTACATAATTTAATAGTTTATTTATTAACAAAATAAATTAAGAATTTTAAATGTATTTTTATTTTATTTTAAAAATTTAATTTAATGGTACAAATAAATAGGAATATGTACGTATTACAACAATGCAATTGTTAATAAATAGGAATATGGACATAGGAATAAAATGGCTATATATACAACAATCCAATTGTTAATAAATTATTTTTACAAATAACTACATAATTTAACAATTTATATATTAACAGAATAAATTAAGAATTTTAAATGTATTTTTATTTTATTTTTAAAAGTTAATTTAATGGTACAAATAAATAGGAATATGTACATATTAGGTGCATTATACCTATGTAATAAATACATTATTTTATTGGGATTTTTACCCAGCAGACCCTATAAACTTTTCAAATTACCTCTATGACCTTTGAAACAACCTAATTCTCCCCTTGACCTCGTAAACTTGTTAACCCTTACCCTACAGACCCTGTGGTCAACTCCCATCCATTTACCTGTTAAAACTAACCGGATTCCATTATGTGCTTTTATATTATGCCCATTTTGTTTATCAAATTTACATTGAGTGCCACTTCTCCACCTCCTCCACCCGCACTCCCCTCCTCCCTGATCTCCGCCTCCTCCAGATCTGCGCCACCGACCTTCAACCATTTCATCTGTTTTTTTTCCAGGACTTTGTCACCAGGAGTTGTTCACAAATCATCAATTTTGCACCATTGGAGATCTGAATATCAACATCTTCATGCGGAGTGCATCATATCAAACCTGTATGTACATCCACCCGAGGAGCCCTGCAATCTGGAGTTAGCGTGAAACGAATCTCCATCGAAGGGTAGAATCCTCGAGAAGCATTCGAGCACCACCGCTTCTTCAAACCTATGGAGTAAGAGGCAGAGGAGGACGCTGCAGAGGAGGAACCCAGAGATCCTCTAGAGCGACCTCACCTCCTCCTCCGCCGCCTCGCTCCCACTGTACGCGCCGAGGTACGGGTCCGTGCAGCGCTGGTCCATTGCCGCCATTGCAGCGCCGCCGAAGATGGAGTGCACCATCGGCAACGGCTCCATGAACTGACCTAGTAACTCGACCCACGCAGGCTCCGACACCTTGCGGCGCGGACGCCGGGGAACGGTGGTGTCGGAGGGGGAGGAGGGTTTATCACCGCTGCCGTAGAGGGTAACGAGGGAGGAGGTGGAGAGGCGGCCCTTCATCCTCTCCCCTCCCTCCCTCCCTCAACGTCCCTGTCCTCTACCTCTCCCTCCTCTCCCTCGGCGTCGTCATCTCCTCCTCCAACCCTGCTTCCACACCCGACGAGATCGCACACCAATTCTGCCTCTCCTCCCCCTCCCTCGCCTTCGCCACCTCCTCGACAACCCACCTCCTCCCCCGCAGCGTCCTCACCCTCCTCCTTGACTCCCGTGTCTTTCGCTCCTTTCTCCAGCAATCGGGACCCTCAAGCACAACCCCCATGTGGCCGTCCACCAATCTGACCCCGCCATTGCTCTACTCCTCCGGGACGATGAGGCGTACGAAGGCAGTGGTGCTCTCGCACCGCAACTTCATCACAGTCATGGCGTCGGTGCGACAGGAGACGCTGGTCTCGTAGGCGAGGAAAGGTCCGAGGGAGCCCGACGCCCAACAGCCTTCCATACGCCCAGCCCCCTGCCCTCAATCTTTCTCGCAACCTCATCTCCGGCATACGGAAAGAATATGGGTGAAATATTAGCGTCTGATTTCCATGGTTAGATTAACTCAAATCTAACTCAAGCAATTGACTCAAATAAAGTTAAAACTAACGGCAAGGTCTGTGGGGTAAGATGGAGTAAGTTTACGGGGTCGAGAGGGGAATTATGTTATTTCAAAGGGCGTAGAGGTAATTGACAAAGATTATAAGGTCTGCCGAGAAAAAATAATAATATACAAAACATTTAAAAATACAATATGTGCACAAATATACATGAAAATAAATAAATAAATGAAAATACATACAATATGTACAAATATAGAAGTATACCAATAGGGTCCCAAAACCTACTTTTTTTGCATATTAACTCCGATTTTAGTGAAACCACTCTTATTTGATAGATAATTTTACAAAATGAACTTTAAAAGTCAGTACACCCAAATCATAGCTCATATGACCGAGTTCTGAGGTTTGTAGGTTAGGCTTTATGGCTTTTAGATCTTGAGATTTATTGATATTCATTCACAATTATTTTTAAGTTATATTTTTATATTTTTCTAGTGATTTTTATAAACAATTTAGAAAAAGAATTAAGTTAATTTCAGTTACAAACAAATTAATAGAAAATAAAGAAGTTTTATGTACATAATGTACACATATATAAAGGGGTCTAAACGCCAAAACTCACACGATTTATTCCACGATTTTTTGGTATTTTTAATAAATAGTATTAGTTACAAAATGAAGTTTAAAAGTGAGCTTGGTCAATAATTTGGAATTTTCTATAAATAGTTATAAACCTGGAAAATTGGACTTTTAGTTTTTTTAAGTTCATCGTTATTTATTTATTATTAATTAATTATTTTTTGATATTTTTTTATAAATTATATATACATTATTACAAACAATTTTCAAGAAGGAAGAATTTTTATTTGAGATTGTTTTATTGATGAATAAAATATGTGGAAATATGTAAAAGGTGGAAAATGATGAATACGTACAAGTGAGATTTGATTTTCTTGATTTTTTATAAGTTATGGACCCTATTACCCCCCACTTTATTCCTAGTCGATCAGGTCAAGTCTTGACCTTTTCTTGAGGCTCAGGTCAGTATATATTTATTTCATAAACACAACCTTCTTTCATTCTTTTTTTTCTTTTCTTCTTTGTTCTTTTATTTTGGCTAAAAAGAATGATAAATATACAACATTAACAAATCAGTGAAGAATGATAAATAATAAGAATTAGTGAATATATACATGTGTTTTACCAAGGATTTTAACTAAAATAAAAGAATAAAGATGTTGAATCATGGCAGACAACAATTCTCATTTTCATAGTAGTTAGCCAAGAGTGTTAGTGCTCGATTAGCCCTCTTATTTCATCGAGGAAGTCCTTTCCTTAATTTAATTGTTGATTTGGGATTTATCTTTGCATAAAAAGTCTTAGGCAAGCTTGTAAATATCGATCGACTAGGCTCAACTTGGCGCAATTAAATGGATCAAAGGGTGTGCAATCTAAATAATGCCTAATTAATCAATAGTCAGTATCAATGCTTTAAAAAACGTGAGGCGATTCGAGGCTATTTTCAATAATCGAGGCAAGGTGTAAGCCTCGAGGCAGTCGAGGCGTAAGCCTCAGTTTTGGTTGGAAAACTATTCAAATCTAGAATTTTGTATAAAAATGCTAGAAAGAAGAATACATTAAATACATTTGGAAAAAAGATATGGAGTCCTGCTGTTTAATCAATAAAATTTCAGCATGGTTATAAAAAGATATATACCTTGAAACTGTATAAATTTAAATTAATCATTTAAATTTCAGAATGTGTAAATTAAATTTGATTATAATCTTGTATAATGTTATGCTTAAATTGTTCAATTTGAGCTCAAGGTAATCAATTAATTTAAAGAAAATTGAAAAGGAAATCAAATTGAATAGCAGTAACATAGTAACTTATCAAGCATACCATTATCGAGCTCAAGGTATCCAATTAAATTAATAACTGAAAAAAATATCAAATTATACATTGAAGAGAACCGTTGTATGTATATGCTCACATATGATGCAAATCCGCGAAGCAAGTGAAGGTTGATGGCGATGCAACTCCATTGCCCCCGACTAGCTCCAAGAGACTCGTCACAACTCAGAGACAGAGTCGCAGAGTAGCTCCAAGAGTTGTGCTTCATGGTCGAGAAGCAGAAGAGGGTGTAGAAGCAGAGGGTGTCGTCGTTTCAAGAGAGGAGTAGAGGATGAAGGTGATTAGCAGAGGGTGAAAGTGCTTCTTCGCCTGAGAAGGAGTAGAGGGTCTCGTCTGGTTGAGAGGGGAGGAGTAGAGAGGAGTTAGGGACCTTAGAGTTTTAGGTTTGGGGGTAAATGCCATCGAGGTCAATGGTTATGGGGGCCATATGCTTCTTAGGCTGAGATGGCGCTTCAATTGTGTCTCATCGTTTCATGCGTTTCAGACCGCCTCGGGATTCCTGAGGCGTAAGTTGCGAAAAATCAGCCCGAGGCTTGCGCCTCGAGGCGGTTTTGGGCGCATAACGCCATGAGGCGTACGCCTCATCACCTCGAGGTGTACGTCTCACCACATCGAGGCATGTTTTTTAAAGCCATGGTCGTCTTGCCTAGTCATCCCAAGCCAATTAGTTGGCCATCTTTTTTTAAAAGAAAGTATTTTAAATGATTTTTGTTGCTTAATTGGAAATTAACAGAAAGTAAGATGCATAATGTCTGGTTGGCATTCACTTGGTACATTTATTCATTATGGCAATATTGAAAATGTCTTATATATGTATATAAATATGTATAAATGAGTTTTTTTATTTAAAATGCTAAGAATACTTATACGAAATCGGATAAATCCAATTAGTCACTCAATTGCTGGGATCAATCTTTAGTTGATGAATCTTCTTAGAATATTGACTATCAACTTTTGCAACCTTGTCTTAAGTCATATTGGTTGTAGTTGTTGATGCTGATTTAGTATGAACTATTGTAGTCAGGCGATTGTGGGAAGGTAATGAGCTTGAGATATTGGGAAGTGTAGACTTCGTGCCATTTGCCTCATTAAGGTGTGGAGTTTTGCCACTTTTGGACGTCATTTATGCTGGTGATCGCAGAAATGATTATCACCAATGTGGATGCATGTTACCGTAGTCTGGTTTCATTCAGTATCATGACAGGTGGCTATGCTGATTCAAGGCTTGTGTGTAGGGCACAAGTTTAAATGTTGCATGTTCATTAGATTACTTGAGTTTACAGGAGTTTTGCATATGCCCATCAAGGGCCTAAAGCCCTTAAGGACTCGACCTCTGTTGGAAAGTGGCATAAGGCTCCTCCTAGTGGTCTATCAAAACCTCATGGACCTTGGGAGCACATGTCAATGGCTGAACCCCTTGACAAAATTGATATTAGATCTCTCTTGGCTGTATACAGTGGTTGCATGCTCTCAATGGACTGAGCATTTAGTCTCTCAAGATTACTTGTCAAGTCCATGGCTACACTTCTTAATCCTATATGAGGTAGTACATGATGCTTAAGGGGCCCATCTCCTAGACCTATGTAGGGCATGCCACTTAATCTCTCCAATCCATGACCTTGTTATTTAGTCCTCAATGAGGCGGGTAATCGATGCTTTCAATGATCACATAATATCTAGACCTTCGTTGAGAGCATTGGATCTTGAAAAAGAGGGGGTATCTTAGACCTCCTTATATAGGGAGATGCTAAGTTTATGGCTACATCTTAGATACACCATATATAAGAAACGAAAAAACGAGTATTTTGAAAGGCTTTACAACTCATATCTCTTAACACTTCTTCATTATCCTTAACCCATCCATTTAAGCCAGAATATGCTTAGCTTGGATAAACACCTTTTGAAAAGGATCATTGGAAAGAGCTTTGGCAAAGATGTCAATTGTCCATTCCTACGAGAAAACATGAGTGGTAGAGATAATACCTTTTTGTATTATATGTATGATATAATGACAATCTACTTTAATGTGCTTGCTTTTCTTATGGGAGGCATCATTATTTGCTACAAACAAAGCTGCTTGGTTGCCATAACATAATTGTAAATATGTTAATATTGACTTAAACCACAACGTTTCTGCAGTGGGCAGTAGCTTACGCTGTACTTCCCATATTAGCACTAGATATGAAAATTAATGGCGGATTTCCTATTTTCTTAGCAACCTACATTGCCAACATGAACATTACCATAGAGGGACTCCCCGTCCTAAAAAATATGCCATTTTCATTTGAAGTCTTTAGGTATTTAATGATCGCGACATCATCCATATGAGTATATGCCCGGTTGGTTGATCCAAAGTTACAGAAATCGATAGTCAGTATTCGGTTGGTGGGGTCACTGACTATGGATTAATCGATAATCAGACAACCAATCAGTTTTAGTCGACCTTTAGTTGATTTTATTTTTTTAATTATTTTGAATATATAAATAATTTTTATACATATATTCTTATATAGTTGTATAGATCTGTACATTTTCTATACCATCATAATGAAATAAAAGAAGTAATTGAATTTAAATAAAATGTTAAGCATATTAAAATAAGTTTTTCTTAAAAAAGAAAAAAATCCTAAAAAAAATAAAAAATCTCTACGTAAAAGTCAGCTGGCCAAATTAGTCGATACGTCAGGCCGACTCGATACATTAGGCTGACTAGTTGATCTAACAATGGGTTGAGCCATAAATTGGCTAACAACTCACAACAAAAGAAATACTAGTTCTAATGACAATCACATAAAATGAACTTTCCAATTAACACGGTATATCTTCATATCTTCAGGTATCTACTTCATATGTATTCTCCTGATACAACTTTAGATTGCAATCCATAGGTTCAATGACCTGTCTACAATTTTCATGCCAACTTTCTTAAGGATATTTATATCAGCTTTCCTCCGAGTCATCATGGGACTTTTGTCACATTGGCAAACTCCATGCTACGGTAATATCAAAGTCGACCCAAGTCCTTAATAAATAAGTGATTCTGTAGAAATAGCTTAGTCCTCTTGATCCCTTCCCTTGTAGATCACCTATAACAATGGTATCATCAATCTAAATAAGGATTTCCACCGTACCATATGTAGCGTGGGCCATGAAAAGTGAGTGGTCTACGTTGGAACAAGTCAACCCTTATTCATGAATATACTTCAAGTGCTTCTAGAACCACGCTCTCGAACTTTACTTCAAGTGCTTCTAGAACCACGCTCTCGAACTTTACTTGTGACCATAATAGCTTTGTTAAGTCTACTACCTATGAGACCCCCTATCAGTAGTAAATCTAGGTGGTTGTTGCATGTAGACTTCTTCCTCTAAATCACGATATAAAAAGGATACACCAATAAGGAAAATACAAAGAGATGCATGTTTGATCAATGAAGAGAAAGTATCTTGATCGTCAACATCATAGGTTCAGATAAGCCCTTTAGCTACTAATCTTACCTTGCAGGTTTCTACACTACCATTTGCTTCGTGCTTCACCGTAAGTATGGAAGGAAATATCGAGATATATCGGCGATATATCGATATCGACATGAGACCGAGATGGGTACCGATATGGCGATATATCCCGATTTCCAGGCATTTTCTTCACAAAAGCTCGTCGATATGGGCGATATTTCGGCGATATATCGTCGATATATCGTTGAAATATCGTATCGATACGATATCAAAACGATATCGATATCGATACGGCCTTCCATGACGTAAGCACCCACTTGTAGCCTATAATTATTGCACCATCAGGAGTGGAACTTAGAATCCTTGTGTCTTGCAACTTTAGGATCGATATTTCTTTTATCACATCTAACTTCCATATGCTATATGCACTTAATATATCTTTAGAATCGTAATTGGCGAGACGCGAGAGACCTTGAATAAATTATCTGTTCTTTATGGATTAAGCGGCGAATGAGCTAGTAAGAGGAGCACTTGCGTGTTGCCTCTGATAGAACTTGCGGATCGAATACACTCCAGTAGGGGTGAGTGAAGTATGGTAGAATAAAACTTTTTCGTGAAAGCAGACACCAATCAGTAAAGTCAATCAGAAACATTAAACCAACAATCACAATGCATAAGATGACACCAATCAGTAAAGTCAATCAGAAACATTAAACCAACAATCACAATGCATAAGATGTTTACGTGAAAACCTAAGCGAGTGAAAACCACGACCCTAGCCTTCTTGACTTAGGATTTCGGTTATCTGAACCAACAAACCCACTATATCTTGAGATATTCGGATGGATATCCCAATTGACTACAAGCACACATGTTTACAACTTTGGATCACACAACAAAGTTACAATCTTGATCAAACACCAAAGTCATCACTGCAATTGAGCTAGCTGTAGCACCACTTGAGCCTTCATCTCGAGCTTCCTATAGAGAGAACTCCAAGAATATTTGTAGAACAATGTTAGTTGAGCAAGATAAACAATTATCTGAGCTATCAAGAATTATATCATATAACAATCAGATGAACAACCAGATCAACATAGATTATTTTAACAAGATATTCACAATACTTGATTCAAACAGATATATCTCTAAATTAAAGCTATATATTTGGAAAAATATCATCGAATTTTCAATGTTATTTGGCAAAGTAAGAAAATTCATGAAGATTGGAGGAGAAGCATCGTGGTGCCTCTTTATAAGAACAAAGGAGACATTAAAAATTGTTCAAATTACAGAGGTATCAAGCTGATGAGTCACACTATGAGAATTTGAGAACGTGTAATCGAAAGAAAGTTGAGGAAAGTTTCCAAATTAAAAGAAAACCAATTCAAATTCATGCCATGTTGCTTAACTATTGAAGCCATCTACTTGTTGAGGAGAATGATGTAGATTTATAGAGCTAAAAAAAGAACCTCTATATGTTTTTTATTGATTTGAAGAAGGCTTAAGATTCTGTCCCACGAGAGATATTGTGGAGAGTTTTGGAGAAGAGACAAGTACTTGTCCTATTCATCATCCTCATATAGCATATGTATGATATGGCTTCGTCTCGTGTAAGGATCCAGTCTGAGAAGACTGGTTATTTTGACATCAACATTGGTCTGCATCAAGGGTCAGCTTTGAGTCCATTCCTTTTTACTTTGATTATGGATGAGTTGACAAGTCACATGATTCATGATGAGATACTTTGGTGTATGTTCATGATGAGATACTTTGGTGTATGTTGTTGGCCGATGATATTGTGTTGATTGATGAGACTAGAGATGGAGTAAATGAGAAGCTTGGGGTCTGGAGTCATGCCTTGGAGACTAAAGGATTTCGTAAAGTAGGGCTAAGACTGAATATGGAGTGCATTTTTTATGGAAGCAATGGTAAAGGGATCGAGGTGAAGATTGGTGACGATAACATTCAGAAGAGAGATTTTTTTGATACCTGGGATCTAGTTTGCAACATGATGGGGAAATTGATAGAGATGTTACTAATATAATAAATGCAGGTTGTCTCAAGTATAGAGGATACTCTATTGTTATCTGTGATAAGAAAATTCCTTTGAAAATCAAAAGAAAGTTTTACGAAGCAGCCGTGAGACCTATTATGCTATATGGATTTGAACATTGGCCTGTGAACCATAAACATGTACAGAGAATGACAGTTGCAGAAATGAAAATGCTAAGGCGGATTCAGTGTTGCAGAAGACGGTATTCGATATTCAGTTGGAGGGGTCACTGAATAGAGAACAATTGATATTCATGCGACTATTCGGAATTATTCGACATATAAAAAATATTTATAATACATATATTCTTATATTTTTATACATATATGGTCATTAGTTAACATGAATTTAAGATAAAAGTACCAATCAATATAATAGATATATAGAATTGAGATTCGTGACGATACCGTGGTAAAATGTTACCATAAAAATTGAAAATAAAAAAATAAAAAAAATCAAAATTCAAACTCCAGTCTGCCGAATAGTCAGGGCACTCGACGGAATAGTCAGCTAGGCTGACTATTCGGTCGGCCTAACCGACTATTTGGTCGGGCCAACTATTGACCGACTAAAGGTCTGTTCAGTCGGGGACCCCCGCACCGCATAGTTGGACTAACTATTCGAGATAGTCGACCGACTATTGCAACACTGGGTGGATTTGTGGACACATACACACACACACACGTAAAGATCGGATTCAGAATAATATAGTGTATCTCCGATCGAGGATAATATGCGAGAAAATCGCTTAAGATGTTTGAATCGCTTAAGATGTTTGACCATTTGTAAAGGAGGTCAGTTGATGCACCAATTAGGAGATGCGGGTTTTGGGATGTTGGGCGGGCTAAAAGAGGGCGAGGAAGGCCCAAGAGGTGTTGGAATGAGACTATACGAAGGGATCTCAGTTTTTTATATCTAAGACCGATTGATCCAAAATAGATCTTCATGGAGGCAAAGGAACCATGTCGCTGACCCTACTTAATGTGGGAAAAGGCTTTCTTGTTGTATCGTCGAATTTTTCTGAGTAGCTTTAGGAGGATTTCCGACTATATACAAAGGGCTTGAAGAGCTTGCTTAAGATCAGGACTAGCTTTCAGCTTGAATTTCTTCTCTCTTGAAAGATGAACACTCCATAATGAGAGAGGAATATATACTATTGTACTCGAATGAGCTGTGTGTTGAAATGAGGTGGTATGTGCCTCTTTTTATTGTGAACGTAGCATGTAACAATCGGAGATGAAAATTGTAAGTCCTAAATATGGAATGATCGATCAACAAAGACATAATAATCGATCAATGCTTGATTGACCGATCAGACAAGGTACCATGATAAATCAGAAGGTCAGTTACTATGTGATCATAAAAGTTCTTCTATTGATCATTAAAATGAAATAGTCAAAGATGAATAACGTTTAAATAATGATCGATCAAGGAAACAACATTATAGATCAAACAATCTTATCAATCATGCAAACTGAAGTGATCGATCAGTTCAAGGTGTTCTTCAGGAAGCTGTAGATGATTGGTCAGGTCAAGGTCGATCAATTATATAGTGATCAGTCAACATAAATGAAATGAGCGATCAACTTGAAGTTTGACATGAGGTTGACTTTACTGTAAAAGCTTGACTTGACCAATAATAAGATGGATCTAGTGTAGATCATGAGAGATACAACTTTTGAATGCTTTTAGAGTTCAAATGATGATTACACATCAAGTACAAAGCTTAAGACTTAAAGACAACACATAATAGTAAGAAAAACTTCTGCAGAGCTTCTCTTGAGAATATGAACTTTGTCCGTCGATCCTACAAATCAATATACAATTGTAATGAGATCTAATGTGTGTGTCAGCTTTGAAACAAGAGCAAACAAGTTTCTAACAGCCTCTACCCTTTCATAGTGCTATAGATAAATTAGATTCACATAAGAGACCCGCTGTATATTCATCTCATTAAGCACATGAATCTTCAAAGGAATATCATTTCGAGTGCCATCAGTAGACATCAAGTATTTAGTAATAACTATCGATTCAACAGATTGGACAGGTAATGAGGCAATGGGGTTAGTCTGTGTAGGCTTTGATCTTCTGGTATAGACCTTATCAAATTGGGAAGCAGTTTAGATAGGCACACGAGTACTGATACCTTATCAAATTGGGAAGCAGTTTGGATAGCCACACGAGTACTGATAGGAGGCACATGACCCAAAATAAGAGGTAATAATACCTCTTTATCATACAATTCTGTACTCAACATCGTCGATCTGGTAGGTGTGAAGAGGCTAATAGACTCAAAGAAAGTAGCATCAAAACTCAGAAAATGTCTCATGCAATCTGAATCATAACATTGATAGCCCTTAGAGGTTCTGTAATACCCATCAAGGATACACTTGCCAATTTTAGGTGATAGTTTGTTGTCTATGAGCCATGGTAGGGACAAACCTAACACATCGAAAAACATGAGGACGTGCAATAAGCATATAATTATTACGGAAGAGAACCTCTATGAGGACTTGTTCATTGATCACTGATGATGAGGGTATATGATTAATTAAATAACATGCAATGAACACAACATATTTAAAATATGATTGTGATCATGGTTATGAACAAAGAGAGTTCAGATGGCATCCAAGATATGTCCGTGTCGATGAAGAATCCCTTGAGACTTTAATAATCGAGTAAGACAAAGTGTAAACTCAAGAGCATTGTTAGATTTGACATTATGGACATGATCAGAAAACAAATCTTAATTTCTATATAGAGTGCTTAATTGCATCCCCAAACTTGAGAGTTATTCTTCGACAAAAAATCAGTAAGACGAAAAATAATCCACAATGATCGGATAAAACCTATAACCTTGAAGATCATTGAAACAACATGGACCCCAAACATCAAAATGAATTAACTCAAAACAAGAACTACTATCGCGAACATGTTGAATGGGGAAACTATTGCGTTGGTGACATGCAACTCTGAATGAGGAGAAATTTGAAGGACAAAACATATCTTGTGAAGAAGGATATGACTTAAATGCATATCTTGTGAAGATAAGCAGAAGCAACACTAGCCAATGCATAGGTGCTTGCAAAAGGACACCGTTGAATGCTAAGGATGTCACAAAAATTGAGATTTTTTGTTATCTGATTGACATGAAGCATGCTTAGAAGAAAATCCGGTGCATGTAGAACATGAAACAACCACATGGAGGGTTTTTTGAACCTTCCCATGTCATGTAATAGGTCAATGTGCCCATTGGCTAACAGCATAATTTACTTACATGGAAATGATGTACTATATTTAGTGAGTTGTTTCTTGTTTCCTAAAGCACCTAAATCAACTATCGATTCAACGCCCTCTTTATGATGACAGGTAGTTTAAGAAAAGTCTTGTACCTAATAGATCAGCAACAACATCAAGATTAGATGATACAGACGTAATGGGTGGAGTAGGGGAGGGAGCAACGCCCATCTCCCTCAGCTGGGAAAAAATGCTATTATTTTCTGATCATTTGTCATGGAAATGCTGTATCGGTCTGCTTTGTTGCATATGTGCTGGGTCCGCTCTACCATGCTTCTGCCAACACTTGTCTTAAGTATGCTCAAGTAATTGGTAGAAAATACGAGGATGCGACCATCCATGACTATCCTCTCTGTCTTTTCCACTACGCTACCTGGATGTCAGATAGTAGTAGGAATGACAATCCTACTAAGTGTATGTAGGTTTCCTTCGTTGGTGGGATAGTGTTACTATTAAGAAAATGATTACAGAATTATAGACCGGAGTGAGGTCTGAAAGAAAAACTCACACCATATGCATGTTCTTGTAGGCCTTCTTGTCACATTTGCACAGAAGAAGGTATCTATACAGCTTCTCAAGCATGCTTCTTAAGATAGCAGTGCGTATGCCAAGGACGACGATCTTGTTTTGTGAGATGGAAGTCATGGTGGAGTAGTAGTATCTTGGATTGATTCTTGGTTTGAGGAAAGGTTGTGATGAAGATATTGCACATTGCATCGGTCAATAGACCGACTTAGAAAATATTTGCAATTTCAGAGAGCGAGGGAGAAAAAGAGCTCGCACATTTGCACATGTATTGTCTTGTTTTACTAATGCATTACTTTGATTTTCTAGGTTAATTTGGGTTTTGTAAGCATATATTCAGAGTTGAGACCTTCTATTACGTTCGTGAGTTGCATGGCCCACAGATTGGAATTGGTTCCATCCATTTTGACAATAGGACCCAACCCCTTCTTGGTTTTGAATGATGGAAGAATATCTTATTTTTGATCTCCCATCGCATTATAGGCAAAACGAATTGTGATATCATGGAGCTGAGACAAAAAATGATGGGAAGCTTGTCTTTGATCATCAAATCAACACTTAAAGCACAATTCAACTAATCATCAAACAGACAGCATAAAAAATGAGTTTGGAAATGACTGACTGAAAAAACACCTTGGATCGACAGTCAGGATTCACATACAGCAACTGTGCGATGGCTGTAGCTGTGCAGCGACAGAGGGTACCTTTAGGTAGCTGTCTCAGGGGGGTTGGAAAGGAGGGAAGGGGGATGGTACTAAAAGGGGAAGGGATTATTGTTAGGTTTTTGATAGGTACTCTGATATTATGTAGAAAGAAGAGAAGAATGGATTTTCTTATTAGGAAAGGCTATTCTAGGCCTTCTTATATAGGGAGAGAGTAGTGTTAAGGTTACACTCAAGACACCATGTAAATAAAAAGACTAGTATCCTTCAAAGGGTTTACAACTTGTATCATTCAACACTTCACGTAATCCTCGATAGATCTCGGCTAGATAAGTTCTTAGATTTTTTCATATAGCCATTTCCGTGATTTTGTGAGTTACATTATTGGCTTGTTGAATTGAGTTGTAAGCCTTCACAGGGGTTCTCAATTACTTTTCCTGTTTATCAATGATGCAGTTACTTCAATAATACCTCCCGGAGTTTGAGACTTGGCAGTCCATGCAAGAAAAATCAATAAAAAGACTCCTATTATCATCATCTATTAGAAGCTTTTAAATTGCTCCTGCAATCTAGAGAAAAGAGCCCTCAAATTTGCCTTAAATCCACCAAATAGTGGGTGGAACTCAGAAATATGCACCTAAATCGGTGTTTAGTTACTAAGAGGTGGAATTGTAATGAAGCTATTTGGGATCACTTCAATTGGTATAATATTCCTAATCACTTATGATCTTAAATTGCTCTTGCAATTTAGAGAAAAGAGCCCTCAAATTTGCCTTAAATCCACCAAATAGTGGGTGGAACTCAGAAATATGCACCTAAATCGGTGCTTAGTTACTAAGAGGTGGAATTGTAATGAAGCTATTTGGGATCACTTCAATTGGTATAATATTCCTAATCACTTATTGTGTGCAGGATTTGTTCTAAATATGCATATATGATTCTAGCCGAGACTCGAGATTGAGATGCATGTTGGCTTTGTGATTTAAGATTGGGAAAACTATAATGTAGCACATGGGTCTTAAGGTATGCTTTACTCTGAACATAGAGCCAGAGCAATAGAGGTAAGACCTCATCCACCATCCTTGACCATTTGACTTAGAAATTTCAGGATTGAATGAACCATGATTTAAGAGTTGAGTTGTAATTCTATAATAAATATACATGTACTTAAATTTCATAGTATTTTAAAGAATGTATGCTGAATTCAATGATCTTTTTGCTACAATTTGCTTAAAGACATGCATGCAAATTATGTTAATATTTTTGCCAGAAGTTGAAGAACAATAGTTCTCGTCGTAGTTAATGTCTTAGAAATGGTAATGAGTTATCTTTTGACATGATATAGTTGTTGGCATCGATAATAGGTGTTTTTAGCGAATAACTGTTGTAAAGTGGCCAATGGCTTGTTTACTTGCCACTATTTTGTTTATATACTTAGAGTTGGTTGTTTACAGTAAGAGATAGATCTGAATGAAGGCAAAGGATCTATTTAGTTGACCCTACTTAATGTGGGAGAAGACTTTGTTGTTGTACTTAGAGTTGGACATGATTTATTTGAACAACAGTGCGTACAGATTTATTACATAATTATTTAATGTACTAAGCCTTGTCCCACTATAAGTAGGTTCGGCTACATGGATTCTTACTCAAATCCATGTTGAAAGATTCGACTATTACATAAATATTTATTGCAAAATATTGTGCATATTATATTTAAATTATTGTACGGTTGGGCATATTAATACAAAATGCTGCACAGATTTTATTTAAATACTGAACTGTTGGATACATTTATACAAAATGTTCTACAAACTTATACAAAATGTTGTACAAGCTTATACAAATTGTTGTGCATATGTTCTTCTAAATGATTGGACAGCTTTACAAATTTGGTAAATAGAAATTTATTTAAATGTTTAAATTATACTGTAGTATACTTGTATCCGATTTGGTTTAATGGTGTATAAGATAGTTTGCTATAAGATTGTGAATATATGTGTTGTTATGAATATGTTTAAATGAATATGTCACAACATATTGCATTGATTTTAAGCGTGATTATGCTATAGAATAGTGATGTATTGATACTCAATTTCAGATTATATTAATGCTCGAGTTTTAAGTTTTGATAACTCAATGCAAAATCATGCAAATTTCAGAGTATAAGTCATTTTTATTACATATTATATAACAATGTAATCCCCATGATGTTAACATGTTGACCAACGAGGCTTAGTAGAAAAACAGGGAAGATGATCGATTCGGGTAATTGAAATGAAATCAAGGAGGGTCATTAACTTTGAGGGCCTTAGGATAAAGTATTAATGGCCAAGTTGGACCGCATGCGATGAACCATGACATATATCCTGGTGGATTATGGAGGGAATGCAGAATGATTGCCCTGAAAGGAGGTTCATATCTATAACATATGATACTCCATGAATGTTAGAATGCGGGATAATCTACTTAACTCCCTCAACTAGGGAGGTTAGTAGGTTATAACACTAAATTAACTTCATATCGAGGATGATTTGTAATTTGAGTTTGTTGGATTTGGCTTGCTCCTATTAAATATATTAAAAGTTAGAAAGTTTAACTATTATAAACATACAATTTCATCAATTAGTTGATTTCTTCGATTACCATGCTAATATTTAATTTCATGAAATCTTACATTTGAACGTTTTGGAAATTGTTGTTATAGGATTAAATGGAAAAGCTTCTTAAATGTGGGATGTCTGCCATGCTTTCTGACATTATGATAATGGAAGACTAGGGGAGTAGACTGAAGATATGATTTGTTACACGGACATTAACGGGTTTACTTGCATGTGTAGACTCAAGAAACCAAACCCATTAATCTGGAAACACGCGCGCGGAATGAGTATTGGAGCCCCACGCGCGCTGGCCTAGGGCTGCACGCGTACGGAAATCACACGCGTAGATATGCGCACAGATGCGCGTGCAGGATCATGAATAGGGACACGCACATAAGTGCACACGGCTTCACGCGCACAGGTGCACAAAAGCGTGCACCGATGCACAGGGGGCGCACGACCTCACGCGTACAGGCGCACAGGAGCACGCACCTACGCATAGGAGCGTGCGCAGGCGCACAGGAGCGGTGCAGGTGCACAGGAGGCGGCGCGAGGCGGGGAGGCGTGCACGGAGGGCTCGAGGGTGGAGGGTAGGGTTAGGGTTTGGTTCGAGAACTCCGGTCTAGGACCGTCGCTCCGATACCATGTTGGGAAAATGAGAAAACTTGTTTATTCCATATGTCCTAGGCTCTCTTATATAGGAGTGTAGCCTATGGGTAAAATACATAAAGAGCCCAACGGAAAAAAGAAAATGCGAAAAGGTACATACGAGAATAACATAGAATAAACATATATGTCTACAAACACTATGATTTCTTTTATTACAAACTGACTCGATAACATAAATAAAAAAGATTTCTTTAGTCACTCTTCAACAAGGTTCAAGAAAGCGATATGCGTAGACATTTTAAAATTTTAGACGATACATTGCATATACTCATGAAAATGATACATGAGCAAACTTTCGTATGCATACCGACATAATGCATTGCAATTGTATACAGATGCATTGCATATCCTTATAGGTGAATGAAGAAGATGCATGGCTATGGAGGTAAGCTCCCAAATGAGAGGATTGGAAAGTTGAAACTGCTGGAGGCTAAGCCACCAAGGTGTCGGAGTAGTATGCGGGGGCATATACGTGACATGCAGGGTACGGGATGCATATGCGCTTAGGGTGCATAATGCGCCGATTCATATAATCGGTTCGGTATTCATGCCACACGAGCATATGCGGCCATGCATCCGATTTCATGAACACTGCTCTTCTGGTATCATCAACTTAATCATGCCATACGAAACTTATTACTCACTTGTTAAAGCACTTTAAACAATGCTTCTTTTTCTTCCTTGATGCTTTAAGAAAGATACACTATACATGGTTATATCTGCAACATTTGTTAGTCCAACAAAATAATTAGCTCTGGCTTCATTTTAACTTTTGTCCAGTTTTCAAACCAATAGTAAGACACGTTTCAACTGTAGGTGCCGTCACCCTCTGTACCTCTCTAATTTGGTCAACTCTTTCACACAACCCCAACCCCATCATTGTCAATGTTTACACCATATCTGTCCACCTCTATTCTCGCCATCTCAGTCAGCACCATTAATTGCCGTTGCCTTCAATTCCTCTAATTGGGCTCACATAATTATCTTGAGATTTCTGAAATCTGGAACTCCAAATAGGTACCTACTAGCTAAAATTTCAATATTATTCAATAATTTTGAGGTTCCATTACAAGAGTCCGTACTTTGAAAGTTTTCATGCAAGTCCTTCACTTTTAAATTACCAGGAAGGTTTTGAGTTTTCAAGGATTGCAACCAAACCCTTGATTTTTTTTGGAATTCCACTGACATTAGGTTTTGAGTTTTGAGTTTGTGTGTGTGACATAGGAAGCTTTTACCATTTTTTGCAGCATCTATGTAATTATAATGGGAGGAAAAGGCAACTCTTTGGGAGAGGAGTTTATAAAGTACAGAATTTGCTCTTTAATTCTGAAGTATTAATTATAATTTGAATTTAGTGAATATTTTTTTATGTAGGTTAAACATTTTATCCATTATGTTTTTGGGTAAATTTAGAGTTTTTTTTAGTTTTGGTTTTATTCCTTAGGTTGGCATGATAATTTGTTTGGATATTGTTTTGTTTTTAATATTGAGAGAGGCGAGGATTATGAAAAGAAATTGGATTTGCTTCCTATTACCTTCTCCTTTCTTATTTTATTGTAAAATCGTAGCTCCCTATCCCCATTTTTCGTAGACCCACACATGTCATCATGATATCTTTGTTGTCTTTTCTCATCCCAAATCTCATGTGCAATGCCGGTTCCCTTGGCAATTGCAGACGTTTCATGGAATGAAAATTGGAGTTGCTGCCGATTACCTTTCCCCTTCTTATTTTTCCATGTCCCTATCCCATTCTTCTTAGACCCATACATGTCATCACGATTTCCTTATTCTCTTTTCTCATCCTGAATTTCACGTGCAATGCCAGCTCCTTTGGGCAATTGCATACATTTTAAAATACAAAGCGGTTCTTCCATTTTTCATCTATTCGACTCCGCTTTGCAAAAAGTTGCCATCAAGAAAATTTATGTTTCAGTCCCGTATTGTTGATATGTGGTCTTGTGATAGTGCAGTGTGCGTACTTCCAAAGAACTAGGGGTTGCGTTAGGTACCTTGCAGCCTGAGTAAAAAATAGTCAGATCTTTCAACATGGATTTGAGCAAGAATGTATGTAGCTGACCCTACCTAAAGTGGGAGAAAGCTTTGCCCATATTGTTGATCTGGGGTAGGCATATTTGCAACTCTATGTGCTGCATGTTAATGGGCTAGTTGCAAGTTATGCACGATGAACTAAAGAAGCCATTTTTGCTTTCCTCTCCCAGTGGCAATCGCTTCAAAGCTGACTTTATTGTCCTCTAGGTTCAGAGAACGACTCTCCTGTACACTTGATGACTGATGCTGAATAAGATTCCACAATCACGATTTGCACACATCTTTAGTCTTTCAAGGCATCCTTTGATGTCATAATCATATAGATGCTATTCATGATTGCAATACTTGCATATCATATGTAGTCTTGTGAATGGATGTTTGCAATGTGTGAGGTGGTTGGGCCTTTATGCAGCTTTGAAGGGAGTACTTCCTGTAAATACGTTCCAGTTGCTATTAAACCAGTATGTCCTACACTGTGTGAACAGGTCTAACCCATTAATGCAGTTTCTGGTACAATCAATAAAGGTATAATGTACATTTCTTTGCCTGTGTAGATGGACATATCACGGTAAATTCAGTATTTTCCTATAGCTTGATTGAACATCTCTTTTCAAAATGTTCTGGTGAAGAGTTCATTTTCTGTGTTACATGACAAAACTTTGCCTTTTGGAAGGAACTAGTGATTTACAGCAAGATGATGGAGAAAATGATCTCACTGTTATTCATTTGTTATGCAGATCAAGGTAATGCAGCTGCTGGTCAGGCAAGCAAGGAGGAGGTGGATTCCCGTTCCATATTTGTTGGTAATGTAAGTATCTAAATTGTATATTAATCATTCTTGATGTGTCCTAGTGCAATATCTTTGATATTTATGACCTATGTTTTATTTCTCTTTTACGTGCGAGGAAATCACCATTTTGCCACAGTAAATGTGGAAAAAAAATCTTTGGTATGGTACTACGGTGAATTCAGCATTTAAGTTGAATTTCTTGCTGTCCATGGATAGGCTTATTACTTGAGCAAGGATACTTTCTTTCCCCCAATTGTAATTACTTATTCCATATACATGATTTTATTTTATAAAATGACGTGGGCTTGGTTAGATCTATCTGTTTTGGATGTAGGTGTTAAAGTAACAACCTAGCTATATGATTAAAGAACTTTAAACAATGCAAATTAATGCATCTTTTTTTTTCGCCAATTGTACCTTGGATTTTATACTTTCTCCGCTTTCAAAAATTTCCTAGATCCTCATCAACTTTTGGTGATTTTTAAATTATACTTCCTCTCCTTTCAGGTTGGTCAGCTGCAGTTTTTTTACTCGTAAATAAACATTGTGAGGTTCGGGTAACTCCCTTTATTAAAATCAAAAGATATGTACATGATAGCTTGGATAATTGAGGCATATACCCTTACATCAAGAGTGTGGCGGAATGCCATGAAGAAAAGTTTTAACTATGCTATGGCAAACATGGCTTTGAAGAAAGCAAAAGAAAATCCAAAAGCTATGGCCACATTGAACTTGGAGCAAGCAAAAAAGTCCACAAGTTATGGTCATAATGGCCTTGAAGAAAGCACAAGAAGGACCATAATAATGTAATCATGCCAGTCCAAGTCCTTTAGAATCACAGACCCAAAGTACATTCTCAAAGATACTACCGACCTTTGTTTCAGCCCGTCTTTCCTTGACTTGTTGCTCCATATCTTTTTTCTAGTCTTCTCTTGAAGTATATAACTTGCCTGATTCCTTCCATCCCTCCTCTGATATCACCATTTGATAGATCAGCTTTTAACTCTCCAGTCCTCTTCTTTTCAGAGTAAACCTTAATTCTCTCTTGGAGTGAAAGTTACCTTTGATATAGCCCCATCAATCACCTGTCTCCTAACTTGGCACACTTTAGTACACTGGAGCATAAGCTGTCCTCCTCAAGGATTAACTATTGTTTCTCTTTCTCCTTTTTCTTCTTAAGAACCTTTTCCAATTCAATTTTTGCTCACCTTTTGTCAACCTTATCTTTTCGTGAACCTTGAAAAATTCCAACTCTTCTTCACAGTTGCTAAAAAAGTGCAATTTAGAACTTCCAAGCAAAGCGAACTCCAAAGAGGCAAATTCCTTAGTAATGTGCCCGGGATTACATAAATCCCTGGTTACTACATAATCTTTTTTACTTTAGTACTATAGGAGTATCACATGTTCTCAATGCGTTATAGGATGTCACACTTGATTTTTGCTACACGCATATTTCACATAGCCAACACGCGATATACATCATTTTTCCTGGAACATATATCGCATGCTAAACATGGGACATGTGCAAAAGTTCCTGGAATGAAAAATCGCCTTACCTATGCTTATGTCACATTTAGTAGATGCGATATTGACTGGGAACTTTAGGAAACTCTATTCCATTCCAATTCTTTCCTTGCTTGATTTTAAAGCACTTGAAACCAAAGTTTCTACTGGAAAATTTGCGTGACAAGTTCAAATATTATTAGATAGTAACTATATAAACATCCATCTTAATTGAAATAAAAATCCAACAAGAGACGGAGATAAAACATTGTGTAAATTGAAACTACGATATAGTTACACGTGTTCGACACTCAATTCGCGCTACAACCCAAAAAAACTACACTTTACAATACAAATGTGTCCCCTCTCTGTCTTCTCCTTCGTTGGAATATCCTCAAAACCTCTGGTTGGTCAAAAGGTCTTTAATCGACTGTCTTCATCTATCATCGATATTTGAGAAATCCCTACACCATCATCCTCGAAAATCAGCACCGATATTAGCGTAAGCGTGCAGTAAGTGGGTTGAGTACCCGCTTACATTCCCTCCCATCTAGATCCTCATACTTCAGTTGGTGGCTTGATAACATGTGTGACGAATCGAGTCTTCAATACAAATTCTGGCAGCTCTTGGTGATCCATATCGGGGATGTGACATGTTCCATGTCTGCAATATTTGCTTCTTCAACCTCTGGTGCGACAGCTTGATAATCACGTCTATGCCCTGGTCAACATGCTCGAGCATGACCTCTTTCTCTCACTCGTGCGCTCCTCTAGCTTCTGCATGAGCTTGGTCGGCATGCTCCTTGTGTATGGTCATCATGTCAGCAAATTGGAGTGCCAACCACTGCTCCATTTCCACTTTTGACTGAACAACTATCTCCCGACACTCCAAGTGTCCCGTCTTGTAGATGGTATCCTACATGGGCATCTACATGATAAAAAAATTCAGTAAATAAATATGTCCATGTAAAAGCTTAAGATATTAAATAGAGGTTATTCTTACATTGCTTGTTAATGCAACACCCAGTCTACCCACAATCTCCGTGTAATTCTTAGGTACCAATCCATGTAGTCAGGAGTTACACATATCCTGTTGGATTGGTCCACGTAAACAACTCATTCATGATGTGCATCCCACTCACGAATTTTCAAATCGTGTCGAAGCTTCCAATCGATGTTTGCTTCAAATCGTGTTGAAGCCTCCAATCGATGTTTACTTTCCCCTAAAGTACTCCCAAGCCTCCAAACTAGTGTAGAATGCGGTTTGGAAAATAATACTTCACAATGGAAGTAAATAATTGAAGCGTTACCGTGACCTCCAAATGTTCTGCCCGTCGACACAATACTCGAGAATGAAAGCGATTGCATCGTCATCATATGACATCCACGACATCTACATGAAAGATTCATATATTATTAAAATAAGTATTTAAAGCAAATAGATTGAATGCGTTGCAGTGTATGTACACGCTCAAGCGACTGCATATCGAATGCATCGCGGTATCATCTAGCAATGCGTGTCGGTTGTCTATCGTGTGTGAATGCGGCAACCTACCGCACTCCTAATGGCCTACCGTGCCACCACGACCTCGCTCTGATTATTGGAGCAATGTGTAGAAAGTACTCCCAAGCCCATAACTGGAGTAATATCATTGATCCACCTATCTCCTCTGTCGCCATATCGGCTGCAAATGTCTATTCAGAAAAGCTAGAACCACTGATCCCCAATTCATCGTCCTAGCGTACTCTAGGTCATGCAAATATGTCATTGTTTAAATGACGAAACTTCTCCCACTATAAGTAGGGATAGCTACATGGATTCTTGCTCAAATCCATGTTAAAAGATTCAGTTATTTTTACGCTGGCTATCGACTATAATGGGGGATTTGAACTCTGGTCTTTTGAGTGGTAGACACACTATACTACCACCAGATCATTTAAGTGAGTGCATAATGGCCCATACTTGTCGGTAAAGAAAATGCTGTCAAAAGCTGCAAACTGTAAGCATGTGCATGTCTCTTAAAAACCTCTTCCTCAACATCTGGCGGCAACTCTACAAAATGTGCATATTGCCAAGTCACTAGGACCTTGCTGCCTACTGTCTCAGATGGTAAGAGATGTCCACATAGAAGCTTCTCACATGTGTCTGCCCACATCACTCAGGCCCGATCCCTTTTGCCACCATTGGTCCATCAATCCGTAGTTCCGTAATGACTGCCACATTATGAAGGGTAATGCTCATCTCTCTACTGGTCATGTGGAACGTGTGAGTCTTAGGCCATCAACGCTCAACCAATGATGTAATCAGATGTCGGTCCAAGACGATAAAGTCTAACTCTGTAACTCCTCCAAACCTGGCCTATGCTATGCAGGGATGGACGCACTCATCCAAAGGGATACGACGTACATGTGTCTCACATTGACGGCAACACAAGTATGAGGATGCCTGCATTTACGAAAGGTTACAAGACATAAGTAAACAATGTTATTATTAATAGAGAAGGCTTAAATCACTTGCATCGCCTGCCCAGTCATGACACAAACGATGTCACTCCTACTGTGTCAATACTGACGCGTTAAGAGGTCCGGGATTCGTCTGCAATCAACATCCATGATATTAGAATGCAAAAGAGATAAGAAAAATAGTAAGCTATTTGTATTAATTAAACAACATAATGCAAAGAAATGTACCAACTATAATACTTCTGTAAAAAAGCTAAACTTACTCAAACCAAGACATTTTCTTTTATTGTGACCTTCACCTCCACGTGTGTCACATTAATTTTTGTTCCTCCCTGAAGGACATTTTCTTTTGTTGTGACCTTCACCTCCACGCGTGCCACATTTATTTTTGTTCCTCGTTGAAGGTTGTACATTATACGTAGAAGCATGTGAGCCATGCTTGCACATTTTTATTGGGACAACATCGATTGCTGTGACTCAGGACACTACACAACAAACATGTAATTTACCGCATAACATCCATAACACATGTACTTTACCGCATGACATCCCTAACATCCATTTCATTGTGAATCCTGGTTGACTATGGGCTACCTTTGCTACACTTATGTAGTTTATTGGGATGCAATCCATGGTACTCCAATGGGGGCCATTTATTCCTATCGTCAATTGAAAAAAACCTCCCTTCACATACCTTGAGTTGATTCTCCCATGTATACCATTTACTAACACACACACACACACACACACACATATAACTGTCTTTGAGAAATGACAATGACAGTGTGTGAGAACAGGGAATGCGGTAAATTTGTCATTTATTACATGTGCATGTCTGCTGCCCTAGGTTCACAGTGTACCTTTTGCAGCCTCGAACCCCAAACTGTGTGCGTTGGGCATGGTACCAAACCTATACCGTATTGAGAACCTGCGATACTCCTCATAGTACTAAAGTAAAAAAGGTTGTGTAGTATCCATGGATTTATGTAAGCTCGGGGCACTCCAAATGGGTCTTTGATAATCACAAATCTAAACATAGTTAATCATGCGGTATTGTGTTGTTGTAGTCAGGCAAATATTGATCACTAAAAAGTAACCACACCAGAATATCAATCGAACAAGTTAAACGTGGTTTTGTGTTTATATAACTTGTCCAAGTCTCAAGATCGACTCAAGGAAGCAATTTGGCTCAGATTCAAGTTTGTCCACTTAGTGCTTGATCGTCAAGAAGAATATCTTGGTTTTTTATATGCAAAATAGAATGCGAGACAAAAGTAAATATGCAATGCAAAGTGCAAAAATCAAGGTCAAACTAGCCTAACTTCAAAAATTGAAATTAAATGTCAAATTAATTCAAATTTCCAGGAGTCTATTTTTCCTTTATTGTTGATTTAATTGTAAGTACATTTTTGTAATTTTTAGAATTAAGATGCAATAATGAAAAATAGACACCTTTTTTATGGGGTTTTGTGCAATTTATGGAGCAAATAGTATGCAAACATTGTGAAACTTGGGACAGAACTTAAAACATGATGAAATAAACTTAAGCCATCTTTTTAGAAGTTTTTGACAAGATTTTATTTTTGAATACATGTAATCAAATCAAACAAATCAAAAAATATCTCAAATGTAGATTTTAATTTTGAATCCAGGAAACTTTAAATCTTATTAAAATTTAATGTATGGATCAAAATAAAAATCAAATACATGAATCACTCCATAATTTATTTTGAACACAGAGAGCCTGCATTTGAGCTGAAATTTAGACGTCAATTAAATCAAAATAAAACATGGAACATCTGCGTTTTGGCGAAATTTCTGAACTAATATTGATTTAATATGATTTTTTGAGTGTGAATGGGCAAAATATAACTGGTTTTCACCAAACAATTTTTAGTAATCAGTCTTGTATCCAAATGACGGGTGGTGCCCACTTCAACGATCTGGTGGCAGTGCAACGTGCCTACCACCCAAAAGTCCAGGGGTTCAAATCTCTCCTTGTAGGGGTTGCTTTATGTAGCCAACAACCAGCATAAAAATAGTCGGATATCAATATGGATTTGAGCAAGAATCCATGTAGCCGACCCTACTTAAAGTTGGTATTGTAATGTGCCTACCACCAAAAAGACTGTGGTTCAAACCCCCCCTTATGGGGGTTGCATTAGGTGGTTGACAAACAACATAAAAAATAGTTGATTCTTTCAACATGGATTTAAGCAAGAATCCGTGTAGCTAACCCTACTTATAGTGGGAAAAGACTTCACCATTTTTTTATGTATCCAAATATTCCAAACCAAACATCATTTTGTAGAGAACTAGGATGCATACCCGCGCTTCGCGACGTGAGTACTTTGTTGGGTAATCTATGAAATTAAAAGGCAATAATATAAGAAAATATTAGAAGTATTAAATGAAAAATATGTTGGAATATATTTGCGAAGAAATTTTGCTGGTCTGGAAGGTACATTTTTTCAAATAGTATGCTTCATTTTCATAACTGAAAAGATAATAGTATCTTCAACAATTAGTAAATACAGAATTAAAATAAGAGCAAAGGAAATAATAAAAATTCAAATACGTAAATGAATGAAAGGGAAATTCAGTTGCAAAAAACATACTTATTTTTATCCAATGTTGGTCCCACCATACTTGTTATTTATTATATTTAGGGATGTCTGTTTTTTTTAAATTCATTATAATTTTTTTATAATTTATCTTGTATATAACTTATGTATAATAAATATATGTTATTATATATTACTAATTTTTAATTTTTACTTTATTATTCTATATATGATTTTATAATATCTCTTTATATATAATATTAAGGAAATATGTTATATATATTAAGATAATGGTTTCAATAGATCCCATGGTTCATATTTATTTCTTTGCGGATTCTATCATCTCATTTTATGGAATAATATTTTATAACATATTAAGTTTCAAAACAAAAATAAATTTAATGTATTAATTAAATACTAATTTATTCTTTATACATGTTATTTTTAATTTTGTTTTTTCAAATTTAAAGATAGAACTATTTCCATTTTTTTTAAAATAATATGGGTATAAACAAAATTATAAACAAAGTATATTTTTATATCTCAACAACCTGAATGTTTATAAAAAATATTAAAAAATATGTTCTCATATAAAATGTCTCATATTGGAGTGTTGAAAAAAAGATATTGAGAATAAATATATTAATGCTTAAAATTGAATTTCAAAAAAACATTTTCCGTACTTACTTAAATGGTGAAAAATGATATGGATTGAATTTTTTCGTTATCAACTATTATTTATATATCATATTATTTAACACTATTGATTTATAATAATAAATATTACTGCATATCTTAGAAATTATCGACATGTAATTTCTTCAATTTAAAAAGATATAAGTATGCTTGAAACTGTACACAAAGCATGTTTTTATCTCTCAACAATCTTAATTTATAAAAAAATTATTAGAAAAGATATTTTAAAAAGTAGAGAGAACAAAAATATTGATGCGTCAATGTTATTTTTTTATGAAACATTATATCATGCATATTTAAATTGTCAAAAATGACATGGATTGATTTTTTCCCATTACTAACTATTATTTATATAATACTGTATTCCACATAAATTGATTAATTATTATTATTGTTAACAAATATTATAGAAATTATGATCACATAATACTTCTTCCATAACAAACGACATACATATACTCAAATTATAACCAAAATATATTTTTATATCTCAATTATCTTAATATTACAAAGGTCTCGTATTGAGATTTTTTTATAAAGTATAAGAATATGTATATTGATGTTTCAAATTGATATTTTTTATGAACATTATCACATACAATTTTAAACTATTAAAGATGATATGGATTGAAAAAAATCATTATTGATTATTATTTATATAACATACTATTCAACCTTTCCCATTGATTTTTATTACTATTACACCATATCTTAGAAATGATTGACACAATACATAGCATGTTTAGTTTATGATATCAATTTAATATGGTATTATTAATATTAATACTTGAGATTACTTTTTAAATTATTTAAAAATTAGATGAATACTTAAAGTTGGTATTGTAGTATGCCTACCACCAAAAAGACCTTTGTTTAAATCCCCCCTTATGGGGGTTGGGTTAGGTAATGGACAAACAACATAAAAAATAGTCGATTCTTTCAACTTGGATTCAAGCAAGAATCCATGTAGCTGACCCTACTTATAGTGGGAAAAGACTTCACCATTTTTTTATGTATCCAAATAATCCAAACCAAACATCATTTTGTAGAGAACTAGGATGCATACCCGCGCTTCGCGATGTGAGTACTTTGTTGGGTAATCTATGAAATTAAAAGGCAATAATATAAGACCATATTAGAAGTATTTTATGAAAAATATGTTGGAATATATTTGCGAAGAAATTCTGCTGGTCTGGAAGGTACATTTTTTCAAATAACATGCTTCATTTTCATAACTGAAAAGATAATGGTATCTTCTCCAAATAGTAGATATAGAATTAAATTAAGAGCAAAGGAAATAATAAAAGTTCAAATACGTAAATGAAGGAAAGGGAAATTCGGTTGCAAAAAGCATACTTATTTTTTATACAATGGTGGACCCACCATATATTTTTTATATTTAGGGATATCTGTTTTTTTTAAATTAATTATATTTTTTTTATAATTTATCTTATATATAACTTATGTATAATAAATATATGTTATTATATATATTAATCATTTTTAATTTTCACTTTATTATTCTATATTTAATTTTATAACATGTCTTTATATATAATATTAAGAAAATATGTTATATATATATATATTAAAATAATGGTTTCAATAGATCCCACGGTTCATATTTATTTCTTTGTGAATTCTATCATCTCATTTTTATGGAATAATATTTTATAACATATTAAGTTTAAAAACAAAAATAAATTTAATGCATTAATTAAATACTACTTCATTCTTTATACATATTATTTCTTATTTTGTTTTTAAAAATTTAAAGATAGAATTATTTTCATTTTTTAAAAAGATACGGGTATAAACAAAATTATAAACAAAGTGTATTTTTATATCTTACCAATCTTAATATTTATAAAAAGTTATTAGAAAATATGTTCTCATATAAAATGTCTCATATCGGGTTGTTAAAAAAGGTATTGAGAATAAATATATTAATGCTATAAATTGAATTTCGAAGAAACATTTTTCTGTACATTACTTAAATGGTGAAAAAAGACATGGATTGAATTTTTTCATTATCAATTATTATTTATACATCATATTATTTAGCGCTACCGATTTATAATAATAAATATTACTACATATCTTAGAAGTTATCAACATGGAATTTCTTTAATTTAAAAACATATAAGTATGCTTGAAACTATACACAAAGCATGTTTTTATATCTCAACAATCTTAATTTATAAAAAAATATCAGAAACATATATTCTCATATAAAAGGTCTCATATTTGTGTATTTTAAAAAGTAGTGAGAACAAAAATATTGATGCTTCAATGTGATTTTTTTATGAAACATTATCACATACATATTTTCATTGTCAAAAATGACATGGATTGATTTTTTTTCTCATTATTAACTATTATTTATATAATAATTATTCCACATAAACTGATTAATTATTATTATTATTATTGTTAAAAAATATCTTAGAAATTACGATCATATAAAACTTATTCCATAACAAACAACATGCATATACTCAAATTACAACCAAAAAATATTTTTATATCTCAATAATCTTAATATTACAAAAGTCTCGTATTGGGATTTTAAAAAAAGTATCAAGAATATATATATATATAAGCCTTTCAAATAGGACGCAGTCCTTCTTGAGTTAAGGAAGGCCGCCCCTTTTTTGTATAAAACATGAAACTTTAGTAGAATACGTATATAGTTTGTATATAGGTGCACGTTATAAATACAAAGCTGCATACAAAACTGCGCATTATAATACAAACATTAAAACTGCACATTATAATACAAAACTGTATATGTATTCTACTAAAGTCATCCTGTTTTATACAAAAAAGGGGCTGGCCTTCCTTAGCTTAGGAAGGACTGCGTCCTATTTGAAAGAAATCCTATATATATATATTGATGCTTCAAATTGATATTTTTTTATGAACTTTATCACATACATTTTTAAACTATTAAAAACGATATGAATTGAAAAAAAGCATTATTGATTATTATTTATATAACATACTATTAACCTTTCCCATTGATTTTTATTACTATTACACCATATCTTAAAAATGATTGACACAATACATAGCATGTTTAGTTTATGATATCAATTTAATATGGTATTATTAATATTAATACTTGAGATTACTTTTAAAAATATTTAAAAATTAGATGAAGAATGTAAAATTACTATGTTTGGAAAGAAATTATAACTTCGAAAAATGGGAGAGAGAAAGGCAAGTGTGTGGACAAAAAAAGAGAGAAATTGGGATGATTTGAGAGACAGAGGGCGGCTGGGAATTGAGTTGGAGAGAGAGAGAGCGGGTACATGTGATTTGAAGGAGATAAAGAGGGAGGGGCAGGTATATCACCAATGGAATTGGATAGAGAGACGAAGGGGCTATGGGAGTGGAGGAGATTGGGGAGAGAAAGAGAGACACGTGTCAAGTGGAGTGGGAAAAACACACTATTAGCAGTAGTTATAGATAACATGCTTATCAATGTGGTATTTTTGTTTTTGCAAGATGAACAATTGAGTTCAAAAGTGGCTCTTAAATACAAGGTTATCATTGCAAAAATGTAAACTAAACAAATAAAATTCTGTAACGCTAGGAGCTCTTCTTTAATTACCCATAAATTCATGGGCAGTGGTGCAAATGTTTTAGTGATCCACGTGGTGCTCTCCAGAAGCCTCAAATGAGATTTGAATGAAGGTTGAGATCATCCGACATTAAAGATGAGGATCGAATATGAGGTTGATCGGATGGTTGTGAATTGATGCTTCCTCAATGGCACAAGCTTTATTCAGAATGATTGGGCGTAAAGTGTCTGTAGGTGGCTTTTCAAGTCCGCCGTCAAATCCTAGGTCTCAACCCTGGATAGGCGGTGGAAACTACTAAGCTGGAGTACGGTAGGGATAGAGGGAATTTCCGATGGAGCAGTGAAATGCGTAGAGATCGAAAAGAACACCAATGGCGAAAGCACTCTGCTGGGGCGACACCGACACTGAGAGACGAAAGCTATGGGAACGAATGGGATTAGATACCCCAGTAGTCCTAGCTGTAAACGATGGATACTAGACGCTGTGCGTATCGACGAGATTGACGGAGAGGGGGATTGAATGGCTGCCCCCTTCCTTTCTTCTCTTTTCTTCTTTGCTGCAGGTGATTGAAACGAGAGGGGTACATGAGGACTCTGCTGATGTTTACCCATGGTGTATGGAGGTTGGTAGGGTAGTGCTTCGACGGGAATGGTAGCGACTGATGGATGAACAATGGGCTATGGCTCGCACATGATGTGTTGCTCAAGGTGGAGAAATGGAGCCCCAAGACTGGAGGGGGCGTGGCGGAGCTTGGAGGTTGAAGAACCTCGAAGCTAATAAAGGGAGGCCAGAGCTACTGCTCTAGACGAAGAAGTAGAGAGGGAAGGTCAGTGATGCTCCATAGTTGCAAGCTTGGGTAATGTGTGAGGAGGGGATTGACACACCTTATACTGGTGACTTCTCCTCTTTTTTTTTTTCTATTTGCAAGAGCATGGCGTAGGTTTTTGGGAGCAGATCTTGTTGATGGTACACCTGCTTCAAAGCTCAAGGATGAAGATGTAGCGGTAGTTGCTGGGTCTGAGATCTATCGAGGAAGAACGACTTTGCTGCAAGGGAGCCCATGTGCACGTGATTTGTGCATGAAATGGTGGCAACAGAGAGCTGTCACGTGTGTTTGTGGTGGTGGTCATGAACGGGTGTTGTGCATTCGTGTTTGGAAGAGGATGAATGGTAGGTATGGGTGCAAGGTGAAATTGGAGTTCATACAGAACATGAATTTAGTCGGGAAGTTTGATTTTATGACCTTTTTTGTTTAAGATCAAAGAGAATTTATTCAAGGTGGAATTTATATATATATTCATATACAAGTTAGAAGAAGAATTACGTTGAAAGGAGTTGGTAAGAAATTATTAAAAATCGAGGAAATTTGGCTATTTACGTGGGATTATTTGCAAACCAATTTCATTTCTTTATTTTATGCAAAAATGCATGCTAATGTATGCTAATTGTTTACATATACATGAATACTAATGATGCAATATAATCTCCTAAATGCATCTAAATACTTGGGAACATAGCTCTATTTTCAACTATTAGAGTAATGAGTTACATATTCATCAGTCTTCTCATCTCAAGGATTCTTGCCGGCACTTTGATTCTTTTGCACTTCCTTCAACCACTCGTTAGTGGTATGAATGCAATCTTTGTAATTGAAGTTGGAGGAAAAATGTTGCTCGTACAACAACAACAAAGCCTTTTCCCACAATTTAGTAGGGTCGGCTACATGGATTCTTCGCCTTCATTCAGATCTATCTTGGGCCAATCCCGGGCTTATATCCACAAAACTAAGATCCCTTCGTATGGTCTCTTTCCAACACTTCTTGGGCCGTCCTCGCTCTCTCTTAGCCGGCTCAACATCCCAACACTCGCATCTCCTAACTGGTGCATCAACTGATCTTCTTTGCAAATGTCCAAACCATCTAAAGCGGTTTTCTCGCATCTTATCCTCGATCGGAGCTACACCAACTTTCTTTCTGATTGCAGCATTACGAATCCGATCTTTACGTGTGTGTCCACACATCCACCTTAGCATTTTCATTTCTGCTACATTCATTCTCTGCACATGTCTATGGTTCACATGCCAATATTCAGATCCATAAAGCATAGCAGGTCTCACGGCTGCTTTATAAAACTTTCCTTTAATCTTTAAAGGAATTTTCTTATCACAGAGAACAACATAGGCTCCTCTCCACTTTAGCCAGCCTGCATTTATTCTATTAGTAACATCTCTCCCTTTTCCTCGTACAATCTGATTTATTTTTTGTTGATTCTCTTTAGAAGAATCCACTCTCCCTTGCTCGTATTTATTAAGTTGCACACGCTTAAAGGTCTTTGCAACTGAAGCTCCTCCCTCCTATGAATAAATATCAGCATCATCTTACTGCAATAGTTCTTGATGTGAGATAATAGCAGCTACATCACTCTCGCTGTTCCTGAAATCAGCCACAACAAGTGGCTTTTGCTGTGTTTTCTTGCCTATGCAGCAACCAGATTCATCTACCATTCACATAGCAGTTGGAAGTGACTCAAATCTGCGCCTTATGATTAGACACATCTTTCCAAATCTCAGGGGACCTCTCCCTTTGCATCTCAGATAACTCCAGATTGTGCACATCTTCAGATGATTGGATAACCTTTGATACCTCAGAAGACTTGCTGTTATCCTCTTGATTTTGCCGTGTGTCGTCAGCATGCTTTTCTTGGGCTTTGTTCCTTGATCACCCACATTTGTCTAATATATGAGTTAGGGAGTCCACCTTTGGGATGGTCATCCACTGGTTTCTTCAAAAAAAAGTATTTCCTTTTTGTTTATTGCTTGCTTTGTAGAAGTTATATGAGGATAGTAGCTGGGATTTCGGGCCCATTTCAAGCCTAGTCCAGCCATGAGTTAATGTTAACCTTGGCCCAGGTCAGACACTAAAAAGAAAATTGACCTGAATTGTCGTTGTTTGATGAGGGTGTAAATGTGGAAAAAAATTAAAGGGGGAGGGGGGGAGGGGCAATGTACACATGGTGGAGTTTTTACGGACATATACCTGAAGGGGTTAACCGTATAAAATGTTGTAGTTTGGTGAGGGAAAAGGAGCAAACATGAAAAAGAAGGGGGAGGGGGGTTACGCCTCTGGATACATTTTTTTCCATGTTGCCTTGCATTCTTCGTTTTTATTTGAGAATGCCTTGCATTCTTCTTAGAATTCAAAAGCTATGATATTCGGCCAGTCATTGAATGGAGTACGAATACCAAACAAACATGCCGTAAATTTGCGTGGTTGAAACTTGGATGCTTTATCTGTTTTACATTGTATGGCACATGATGCTAACGTTGCACGAGCCTTTTGGTTTGGAGATGTAAAATTTTCATAGTTCTTCATTTAAATATGACATCGATGTGTAACATGTGTCTTACTTTGGGAAGTGCACATAATGATTTTTTCTCCATTCTTAATTGTATGCATAGAAATATTTAGGGATTTTATCACTTGTGTTTCTCTTAGATGTTGCAATATTAGTTATATCCATCCCTTTTTTTTGAAATATCAGTTGTACTTGTGACTTCTATAGTTATCACTTGCATCCCTTGGGTTAGTTTCCGTCCATTCACGTCCCAAACAGACATTAACTTTTGAGACACAAGGATAATTAGATGGATTTGTTAGGGTACATATGTTATTTTATAAATCCCTTCTTTGTCTTCTTCCTCCTTTCCCTTCTACCTCTTCCTCCTTTCCCTTCTACTTCTTCCACCTTTGTGAATCCATCATCACCTCCTATGGCTCCTCCTCCACTGCCCCCACTTCCTCCAGCACCTCGTTCAACCCTTCTCTACTGGCCCTCTCCTCTCCCCCCACCTCCACTCCACTGCCTCCACCTCTTCTGAGCCCATCTCCTCCTACGTCCCCACTTCTTAGAGATGGTTGGTGGGCAATTGGTGTTCTTCACCAACCTCGGGGAGTGGTGGAAGCCTCAATGCTTCAGGAAAATGTCTGTGAGGCTGCTCAGTTGCATCCTTCACTTACGATTCTTCCTCTGATGAAGTAACTTGGCTCTTTGCTTGGATGAGATGACGTATGGATAACGTTAGGCAAAGATGGTGGAGTCTTGGATACGCTTCGATGAAGATGGAGATCGATTGAGCTTTGATCCATTGGAATCATCTCCTCGAGAGTGGGCTATGGCTACGATCAAGGAGTTCCAAATGGATCGTGGAGTCGCTCATGATGAAGATCGTGGAGTCGCTCATTACTTGTAGATGGACGATTACACGAGCAAGTGGAGATGTTCCAGGTATGATGACCCTTGGCTTGCAGGATTAATTAAAAGAGGGATAGGGGACGACAAGGAGCGTAGGCTTCCAGAGACCTAGTCGGTGTTTGCGAGTTGAAGGACTAAGCTCCAGTGTACCCATGATGTGTCGTTCGCTTGGAGGAGCTAAGGACCTAGGATAGAGCTCGAAGATGACAATGATCGGAGCAACATGAAGTCGAGGCATAGGAGAGGAGAAGCTCGCGGTGGTGAGCGAAGAACGGGTGTGATTTGGTGCCCTGGAGCTCCAGCTCCAGGGATGGGTTATGCTCCAAGCTCGCATATGGGTCTCCCCTCTTTATGTTGACTGAGAAAGGGGGAGGCATGATGGTTTTGGGAGAGAAGAGGCCATAGGGGCGGCTTATGGTTGGTGACCAATCATCCCCATTGATAGTTGAGGTCAGCGAAGGTGAAGGGAGGAGGCAACCATTCTCTAAAAAGGAGAGGGGGTTGCGCCCATTCATGGGGAAGAAGGGATGCTGACACCGACCCCCTTCATTTGGACAGTTATGCCCCTATAGATTTTCCATGACTTGAATAAATCATAGTTTAGTTCAAGTCATTAACAATCAAATTAAGAGGAGCACACATGATAACTGTGTAAGAAGTCATGGGCAGAACTGATATTCCAAAAGGAAGGGGTATAATTGATATTGCAACATCTAAACGGGGCACAAGTGAGAATATCCCAAATATTTCTCTTCTTAGAAAAAATGCATTAGTTATCTTTTTTGCATTTTAAACTTTTAGCGCTGAGAAATTGTCTCTTTTCAATTACTCCCAGTCATACACCACATATCTAAGATCATTTTAAGTAACATGATCAATTGTTTACTTACACCGCTTAAAAATGTGTACTATATCACCCATTTAGTAACTTCATTTCTTGGCAGAAAGAAACATGATTTCTAGCTACTATTTTGGCAGCCAATTGAGCACACGTTTTATGCTGCCAAAACCTATGGCACAGCTAAAATTGTGAGGACAACTTAAGCTTTTGCTCTAACTACTAGTTTTCTTTTTTGTAAACAATTTGGTTGTTCTGTTGAATCTGGTGGTGAGAAAATATTATAGTATCTAATATTGGAGCTAATATTTTATTGAACAATCTTGCGTGATTACTGCATGCGGCTATAACCCACGTGCTTTGTACCCTTGGTGCCCAAATAAGTGGTGTTATCCTACTATGCATCTTAAACGCATAAAATCTTGTTGGAATATGAAATAACAATATCTGCAACACCGGTATTTTGCTACTACACACTTGAGCTCAGTCCTTATCTGGTTATAGAGTTTAGGTAATGATGCCTGCGATTTCCTGTTCAAGTTTGATTCTCGGCAATCATCGTTGTAACTATATCGCACTTTTGGAGAAGTTTTAACTGCTGTTAATACATAGTTTTGCAAAACCTTTTATATATTTTCTCCATTTTACATTTTTAGCATCATTTGTCTTTGCCTTTTCCATCCTCTGTATATTCTGTTGAATGCATGATCTCCAATTATTTTTTTTGCGTTAGTCTTCTTTAGGGTCGAGTTATATCTTTGGGTTTCTAGTAAGGATGATGCATCATCTTTTTACACAACATTTTATTTGTAGCCTTATTCATATAATTATGTGGTTTACTACTTTGAATTTGACTTCACTCTTTGACTGCACACATCATACTGGTTGCAGGAACCTATTTGAAGTTCAGATATTCAGTGTTCGAAATGCAGGGAGTTATGTTTAGAATTAGTTTGAGCATGAGAAAGAAATAATAAAATGATTAAAAAAGAGAGATGAAAAACATGAATAAAAGAGAGAGAAAAGAAAGAGTTGTAAAAAAGAGAAAAATATACCAGGAAAAAAGAAAAAAAGTGCTAGTTAAAAAAGCAGATATTTGTTGAGGAAAGGAGTTGAGAGTTTTTGAGTGTTGGATGAGCAGTGGAGCATAAAAGCTTCAGAAATCGGTCAATGTCGATAATGATCTCCAATTATTGGAAGCCTCAGGGGACTATCACAGCATAAATCAGCAACTACTCTGCAGGTCAGATGTTTGATGCTTTTGGTTGAGAAAGTAACCAGTTACAATCATACATTTTGGAATCGGGCCTTTGAAGTCATTTGCAATTACGACCTGGATATACATCTTACCAATGTGAATAAAGAAGTCCTTTGTCCTGTTCTTAAAATTTTATTCTATTGTTTCTTCGTATTTTATTAGAATAGTCATCACCACACTTAATGGTCTAGTGGTAGTACAGTGTGTCTACCATACAAAAGAACATGGTTCAAATCCCACTCTTGCAGGGGTTGCGTTAAGTAGTCGACTGCCATCGTAAAAAATAGCTGAATCTTTCAACATGGATTTGAGCAAGAATCCATGTAGCTGACCCTACCTATGGTTGGAGAAGGCTTAGTACATTATAGTCATCACCGCACTCACTCTTTTGACAGCTGTTGTTTTTGGTTTAACACCAATTTGAGTTAACCTACTTGTTATGCAATCAACTTCTACTGCAAGTGCAAATACTAATTAATTGGCTACACCCTTAATAATTGGTTCATGCTTAGATCAACGTGAAAACCCTCTTCTTGAACTTCAGCCACATTTGTCATTCGATGGCAATTCTGGATTTCTTTGGGGTCCCAGTTGAGTATGCTGGTTATAGGAGTTTTTTGCACGTGGCTCCCATTCAGAATCAGGGTGTGTATTGCAGGGTTTCAGATATCGTGATATATTGGTGTTATATCGCCAATATATTGGTATTGCCAAAGGACCGATATCGATACCGATATGGTGATATGGGCACCTTTTTCGATCCTTCCTTGACAAATGGGTGTCGTTATGGGCGCGATATTTCGGTGATATATGACCGAAATATTGTATAGGAGGCATGAGACTGATATAGATGCTGACATCGACATTTAAACCCTTGGTGTATTGACATGCGACCTGAACTCAACAGACAAACCAAGAAAAAAGAATATAATCTGATGATGGCTGATTATTAATTTAATTATTTCGTGGAGTGAATGTAAGAGAGTTACAATGAAATTTGATGGCAAATGGATGTCCTTGTTGTACTGGTAGTTGATGTCAGAAACAGTTCTGGCGAGTCTAAGGGTTTGGCTTTGATTCACTGGAAGACGGTTACTAGGCCCAATGAGGAGATGGGGCCTGGGATTCAGTCTGGAGGAGATGAACTGGGTGATGCCCAAATGGTGATTGTGACAGCTTGGTCTGTACTTTGGTGCGCAAGATTTATGGAGCATCCGTGTCTTTTCCGGATCAGGGTTAGTTGGGTGTTGCTCCATCCTATTTCTGGTGTGGTATCTGTTCATGTGATACTCTTTCTGAGACCCATCCTCGGTGATATTTCGGCATGACGATTGGGCTGAAGGTGGAGATTTAGGTGTGAGATTGCCCGGTCGGTGGCCCTAGCTGTGGATCCCAATATTACTGTTGCTGATGTTTGGGATGGAACATCTTTTTTTCCTGCGTTTAGATCCGAGCTCTTGGACTTGATTGAGATGTTGACGGCCCCGGAAGGTCAGGACGGCCTCACGGAAGGTCGCGACTGCTGGTGCTGGTTTGATGGCCATTTCTCTGTTATAAGGCATATAGATCCATCATGGGAAATGTGCCCTTTGATCATGGTGGTTGTGCTGATGATTGCAGCAGAATTTGGAGGTGGAAGATCCCCTTGCCTGTTAAGGTCTTTATTTGGATTTTGAGACGTAGTGGCCTTATGATGGGACCGCATCATGCTCACCTATTTCTGAACACAACGGCTGCTTGTCCCAGGTGCTCGAGTGGTGTTGAAGATGCCTTCTCGTGTGATAGATCCAGGGAGGTCTGGATGAAATCTGGTCACACAGTTGTTGGATTGTGAAACAAGTTTCTGGTGAAACATCGACGTCAATTGGAGGGGTCTGAAACATAAAAGAACTGCCAGAATTGTTGTAATCTGGGCATTGTGGTTAAAGGAATGGTGTGGTCTTTCGTAGAGCATTTGTACTGTGACATTATCGTTGTACATGCAAGGGCACTAGCTAAAAGTTGGTGCTTGTAATTATGATAGGCTATTAAGCCTTGTACTTTAACTTGGGATTAATGGTGAAGTTTTTGGGCAAACACACATAAGGTTGGTGCCCTTTTTCTTAAAAAAATCCAATGGATCATAATCAATGGTCATAGAAACTGCCAGCAGTATGCTCATCATTGAAAGTTGTGTCCAGCGCCCACTGCTGCAACAAATCTACTGGTTGGGCCTGCAAGACCAGAAGTGACCTTACGTTGGCAACCATGCACGCCACTCCTAATATATGGTAATTTGGAGAGGAATAATTTAGTTACCATGACGACATGTCTTCTTTAAATGGATTTTTAAATAAAATTCCCAGATCTAAACTTGCAATCTTCTTTTGGTGATAGCCAGATCCAAGAGTTGACAATTGTCCGGAGAGGGGATATAAGTAATAACTAATCAATGGAATATTGGTCTTGTAAAATATTCGTTACCTTTAACTCCATTAGCAATTCCAATGTGAAGACCCTGGTCTTGAGACACTGCGCTATGATCTGCACTTGGAAGATCCCATCTAAGATAAAGGTTTTTCTCTGGCTTCTAAGAAGGGAGCAGGTGTTGACGGCTGCGAGAAGAGCAAGGCTCTTCCTCAGGGCTGCGAAGAGCTGCGGTAGGTTGGATTTCAAAAAAAAAGAGTTGCAGTAGGTGTGGTGAATCATCGGAAGATGTGGATCACTTATTTTTGAGTGCCCCGGTTCTGTTGATGTCTGGCGAAGGGTGGCAATCTCCGGTCTAGATTGGAGTAACAAGGAAACTGCCAGCAGTATGCTCATCATTTAAAGTTTTGTCCAGCTCCCACTGCTGCAACGAATCTACTGGTTGGGCCTGTAAGACCAGAAGTGACCTTACGTTGGCAACCATGCACGTCACTCCAAATATATGGTAATTTGGAGAGGAATAATTTAGTTACCATGACGACACATCTTCTGTAAATGGATTTTTAAATAAAATTCCCAGATCTAAACTTGCAATCTTCTTTGGTGATAGCCAGATCCAAGAGTTGACCATTGTCCGGAGAGGGGACATAAGTAATAACTAATCAATGGAATATTGGTCTTGTAAAATATTTGTTACTTTTAACTCCATTAGCAATTCCAATGTGGAGACCCTGGTCTTGAGACACTGCGCTATGATCTGCACTTGGAAGATCCCATCTAAGATAAAGGTTTTTCTTTGGCTTCTAAGAAGGGAGCGGGTGTTGACGGCTGCGAGAAGAGCAAAGCTCTTCCTCAGGGCTGCGAAGAGCTGCAGTAGGTGTGGTGAATCATCGGAAGATGTGGATCACTTATTTTTTGAGCCGGTTCTGTTGATATTTGGCGAAGGGTGGCAATCTCAGGTCTAGATTGGAGTTAAAAGGACAGCTTCTGGGACTCTTGTAGGAAGTGATCGGGCTCAGAGAATGGGAGATCGAAGATTTGTGTGACGATTTGATGCCTCTGATTGGGAAGAAACAGTCTGATTTTTAGGGGTCGATGTTCTATTCTGAAAATGTACTTGGGCATGCCGGAGCCCTTCTTGAATCCTGGCGGGTGTAATTATTTTTTAGTTTATTTTTAATATAATTTTTGGATGGTGATGCAAATGGGCTCCGGCGTCGTCGATAAAAATAATTTTGTACGGTGGAAATTTGGTAGAAGAACGAGACGGGTTGAGAAGAGAAATTGGAGGGTTGAGAGGAAGAAAACTCGACGGAACGAGGGGTTTGGAGAAGAGAACCGCGGAGATCGCGTGGAGGAAGAAGAGAAAATAGAGAGGAGAGAGATAAAGATCTCAATTTTTCTTCATACTTGACTGACTAAAACTGATGGACTACCCTCTCTTTATATAGGAGAGAGGGTTTACAAAAATAGTAAATAATCTCAAATTACAACTAATTTAATCCTAATTGACCTCTAACTAATTTAGTTGGACTCTAATTATTTAATTGACCAACAATTATAATTAAAATCTACGAAATCAACGTTGAGATCACAGGCGATCTCAATTATTAAATTGGACCACTACGACCGCTAAAAACGTAAATAAAAATGATAATTATTTAGTTGACTAAATGTGGCCCCATAATTTGGGGTCACGCTGCATCAGATGGTCCTCTAAAGGAGTCTCATCCCACCGTTTCTCAAAATTACTCCATTAGCAATATAATAATGAGTGGATTAGCAAGAATGGGAATAATGTTCATAAAAGTTTGGAAGATACCGATTAAGCAGGTTAGGGCTGAAACCATGATTTATGTCTCGATTTTCTCACATAACTGAAAGAAGTTGACCATGACTTACCATGTTTAGTTGGGTGAGCTGCAGGATTTTTTTGACATCAACTCTTTTTGGGTTACAATGGTTCACAACTTGAATTCAATGTAATTCAGGAGGATTACCCTGGGATACCCCTGAAATTAAACATATCCCTGGCTTCTATCTTTGCCTTTTGAAACCTCCTCAATTACAACAACAAAGCATTTTCCCACAATTAAGTAGGGTCGGCTACATGGTCAATCTCGAGCTTATATCCAAAAAATTAAGATTCCTTCGTATATTCTCTTTCCAACACTTCTTAGGCTGTCCTTGCCCTCTCTTAGCCGACTCAACATCCCAACACTTGCATCTTCTAATTGGTGCATCAATTGACCTTCTTTACAAATGACCAAACCATCTTAAGAGGTTTTCTCGTATCTTATCCTCGATCGGAGCTACACCAACTTTCTTTCTGATTGCATCATTCCGAATCCGATCTTTACGTGTGTGTCCACACGTCCACCTTAGCATTTTTATTTCTTTTACTGTTTTACAACCATTTTCTGCACATGTCTATGGTTCACATGCTAACATTCAGATCCATAGAGCATAGCAGGTCTCACAATTGCTTTGTAAAACTTGCCTTTAATTTTTAAAGGAATTTTCTTATCATAGAGAACAACAAAGACTCCTCTCCACTTTAACCATCCCACATTTATTCTATTAGTAACATCTCCATCAATTTTCCCATCATGTTGCAAAATAAATCCGAGATATCTAAAAGATTCTCTCTTTCGAATGTTATTGTCACCAATCTTCACCTCGATTCCTTCACCATTGCTTCCATCAAAGGTACACTCCATATATTTCGTCATAACCCTATTTATACGAAATCTGTCTCCAATGCATGTCTCCAGACCTCAAGCTTCTCATTTACTCCATCTCTAGTCTCGTCAATCAACACAATATTATCAGCAAATAACATACACCAAGGTAACTCATCCTGAATGTGACTTGTCAATTCATCCATAATCAAAGTAAAAAGAAATGGACTCAAAGCTGAACCTTGATGTAAATCAATATTGATGTCAAAATAGTCAGTCTTCCCAGACGGGGTCCTTACACAAGATAACTCCATATCATACATATCCTTTATGAGGTAAATGTATAGGATGTGTACGTGTCTCTTCTCCAAAACTCTCCATAATATCTCTCGTGGGACAGAATCATAAGCCTTCTCCAAATCAATAAAGATCGTACGGAGATTCTTCCTTTTAGCTCTATAAATCTACATTGCTCTCCTCATCCAATGGACGACTTCAATAGTTGAGCGACATGGCATGAATCCGAATTGATTTTCTTTTACTTTGGAAACTTGCTTCAACCTTCTTTTGATCACACATTCACAAATTCCCATAGTGTGACTCATTAGCTTGATACCTTAGTAATTTGAACAATTTTGATTGTCTCCTTTATTCTTGGCACCACGATACTCCTCCAGTCTTCAGGCATTTTCTTGCTTCGCCAAATAACATTGAATAGATTCGTAAGCCAAGTCAAACAACGCTCACCTAAAACTCTCCATACTTCTACATGGATGTCATATGGTCGTACACTTTTCCTAGGTCTTATAATCTTTAAAGCCTCCTCTACTTCCTTTCTTTGTGTTCGTCTATAGCTTGTGCGATCCAAGTAACTTTCACTACTAGCTAGATCTCCCAAAGTGATCTCTATTTCCTTCCCCAATAAAAAGTTTATGGAAGTACTACTCCCATCTAGTCTCTATATCCTTCTGAGTAACAAGCACGTGACCTTTCTCGTTCTTAATGCATCTCACTTGAGAAAGATCTTTTGTCTTTCTTTCTCTTACTTTGACCAACCTGAATATATCTTTCTGTCCCTCCTTAGAGTCGAGATTTTTATACAAAACTTCATAAGATTTTGACTTAGCTTCACTTACAGCCTTCTTTGCTTCCTTCTTCGCTATTTTAAAATATCTTCTACCATTGGTTCCAGGACCTGGTCTCTTTTATTTTGAGGCATGTAATGATGCATAATCTCTACCAAACTTTTTAAATTTTGGAAGGAAGAAACAAAAAGGTTATATCCGTTGTCTAAAAATACTGTTTTTAAAGTTCCTACGAAGTCACACACATTTTAGTTTACATAATATCTGTTGGTTGTGGGGTATTATTCTCAAGCTTCTAAATAAGCTCTTCAGATCTTTGTTTCTTTATTATTTGCAACATGTGTTTCTTTTCAAAACGATCTGTTATTATTTCATTGCTTCCTACTTCAAGCATACATTTTTTGACCTTTAAAGGCAATGATATGGTCCATGTGATGTACTTTCATTTTATAGTTTCTTCTGAGGGTGGATGATAGTGTAACTCAGCAAAGAGCGAGAATTTAGTACTTGAAGGGGTTTGAAATATCAGTTGAATGAGGCAAGGCTTGAGAAAATCTTCGGAAATAAGTAACAAAATTATGATGTTCATCATGGATCTACCATCTGGATCATGGACAAACATATGATGTGCTATTTTCAGTTGTATATTTGTCTTTGGCCTGTTGTAAAAAAAGTTCTGTACTTACAAATGATTTCGTGTATGGGTTAGTCATTGAGTAACTTCATCTGTATTTTAATTGGACTGTATTATTAATAAGCGTTTTCCGATTGAAAAAAAGAATACTGATCATATCCTCTGGATTCCAAATAATAGGTGGATTATGCATGTACTCCCGAGGAAGTTCAGCAGCATTTTCAGTCTTGTGGAACGGTCAATAGAGTTACAATATTGACTGACAAGTTTGGGCAACCAAAGGGTTTCGCTTACGTTGAGTTTGTGGAAATTGAGGCTGTGCAGGAAGCTTTACTTCTAAATGAATCTGAATTGCATGGGCGGCAGTTGAAGGTATGCTTATCTTTGAATTTGTTAGCCGTCGACATGGTGTAAGTTTTATTGTCTCCTCTGATCCTTGTATACAGGTCCTGGCGAAACGTACAAATGTCCCTGGAATGAAGCAGTACCGTGGGAGAAGGTTCAATCCATACATGGGGTATAGGTTTAGGCATCCTTACGTGCCACCTTACTTTTATCCTTATGGATATGGGTGGGTGTTGACTTCTTTGCCTGATTTTATCTCCTGACTATATATTTCAAAATTCGTTGACAACCTGCCTTTGGTTTGGTTGCAGGAAATTCCCTAGATACCGAAGGCCACGTTACATGCCTTACTACTAATTCAGGAGATGCGTTGCTGATTTTACCTATGCATTATTCCTACTGTAATCTTTTGTTGCATTAGCTATAGCATGGACTTTGCATCGTCTGTCAAACTCGTCTGGAATTTTTGGGAAGGCTGGTCTTTTGCTACACTCTTGGTTTCTATTGGAACCGAGGATGTGATTTGCCACTTCTGAATTACTGTTATAAGATGCTTTCCAAAACATTGGAGTGCACAATTTGAATTCAGGTTGAATCTTTAAATCTGGGCTGTAGATACTTGCAGAGTCACCGGCCTTATCATTTGAATCAAGGGCTTGTTCTCATCTTTAATTGAGTTCCCATCAGGATGCAAATAGATTGAATTTCTTGCACTTCTGTGTTCAGCATACATTGATGTCTAGGTGAAATTTTTTGCTTCTTCAGAAGGTTGTGAGAAGGGACCAGGTAGAGGGATGTACGAGGGGAAGAAGAGGTGGAAGGAGGTGTAGGAGGCATACATGAGAAGAGGGGGCTTGGCTGGGGATCTGGGCGTTAGAGTTGTAGTTGTTATAAAGTTGCTTCTTCTTTAGATACATACACGTAGGGTGGAGCATTGGGCTCGATCCGACCCAACCCGAGAAAGCCCGGCTCGAGCCCATCAATTTTCCGTGGACTTTGGGACGGGTTGAGGATTGCTTTTTTCAGCAAATTCAGGACCCAGGCCCGACCTAAGGCCCGCGGGATTGAGCTCGAGCTCGGGCCGGGCTCAACCCGCACTTAGTTGGATTCCATGAAGCTGCACTTTGATTCCAATTTATTGTTATGGATATAATTCATCCATAACACGTGAATATTGGATGTATTGTTACTATATAATATTACTATTGATGAATGAAGGAAATATTAGATGTATTGTGACTATAAATCCGTGTTCCCTAATTTAGCTCTAATATGATATTTTGAAATATGAGGGTCTGGGCCCGACCCATTTGTACTTCGGGTTCGGGCCCGACCCGGCCCGAGCATAATATTTTTGAAAAATGAGGACATGGGCCCGCCCCATTTGTACATCGAGTTCGGGCCGGACTCGGGCTTTTGCGGGTCGGATCAGGGTTGGGTTCGGGTTGGCTCGCCCAATGCTCCACCCTACATACACGGTAAAGAGGAACAACAACAAAGACTTTTCCCACAATTAAGTAGGGGTTGGTTAAATGGATTATTTGCCTCCATTCAGATCTATCTTGGGTCAATCTCAGGTTTATATTCAAAAAACTAAGATCCCTTCGTATAGTTTCTTTCCAACACTTCTTAGGTCGTCCTCGCTCTCTCTTAGTAGGCTCAACATCACAACAATCGCATCTCTTAACTGATGCATCGGCTGATCTTCTTTGCATATAACCAAACCATCTTAATCGGTTTTCCCGCATCTTATCCTCGATTGCAGCTACACCAACTTTCTTTCTGATTGTATCATTCCGGATCCGATCTTTACGTGTTTGCCCACGCACCTACCTTAGCATTTTCATTTCTGCTACAGCCATTCTCTGCACATGTCTATGGTTTACAAGCCAACATTCATATCCATAGAGCATAGCAGGTCTCACAGTTGCTTTGTAAAACTTTCCTTTAATTTTTAATGGAATTTTCTTATCACAAAACAATAGAGGCTCCTCTTTATTTTAGCTACCATGCATTTATTCTACTAGTAACATCTCCATCAATTTCTCTATCATGTTGCAAAATAGATCTCAGATATATAAAAGAATCTCTCTTCTGAATGTTATTGTCACCAATCTTCTCCTCAATTCCATCACTATTGCTTCCATCGAAGGTACACTCCATATATTCCGTCTTAGTCCTACTTATACAAAATCCTTTAGTCTCGAATGCATGTCTTCGACCTCGAGCTTCTCATTTACTCTATCTCTAGTCTCGTCAATCAACACAATATCATCAGCAAATAACATACACTGAGGTATCTCATCCTGAATGTGACTTGTCAACTCGTCCATAATCAAAGTAAAAAGAAATGGACTCAAAGCTGAACCTTGATGTAAATTAATGTTGATGTCAAAATAGCCAGTCTTCTCAGACGGGGTCCTCACGCAAGATAAAGCCCTATCATACATGTCCTTTATGAGGTTAATGTATAGGACATATACTTGTATCTTTTCCAAAACTCTCCACTATATCTCTCGTGGGAAAAAATCACAAGCCTTCTCCAAATCAATAAAGATCATATGAAAGTTCTTCCTTTTAGCTCTATAAATTTCAATTGTTCTCCTCAACAAATGGATGGCTTCAATAATTGATCGACCTGGCATGAATCTGAATTGATTTTCTTTTTTGTTGGAAACTTGCTTCAATCTTCTTTCGATCATACGTTCCCAAATTTTTATAGTGTGACTCATCAGCTTAATACCTCTGTAGTTTGAACAATTTTGAATATCTCCTTTATTCTTATAAAGAGGCACCGGGATACTCTTCCAATCTTCAGACATTTTCTTGCTTCGCCAAATAGCATTGAATAGATTTGTAAGAGAAATCAAACCACTCTTACATAAAACTCTCCATACTTTTACAGGTATGTCATCTGGTCCTACACCTTTTCCATGTCTCATAACCTTCAAAAAGCCTCCTTTGCTTTGTTTCTTTGTATTCATCTATAGCTCGCTCGATTCAAGTAATTTTCACTACTAGCTAGATCACCTAAAGTGATCTCTCTATTTTCTTCCCCAATGAAAAGTTTATGGAAGTATTGCTCCCATCTAGTCTCTATATCCTTCTGAGTAACAAGCACGTGACCTTCCTCGTCCTTAATGCATCTTACTTGAGAAAGGTCTTTGATCTTTCTTTCTCTTGCTTTGGCCAAGTTGAATATATCCTTCTGGCCCTCCTTAGAGTCGAGATTTTTATACAAAACTTCATAAGCTTTTGACTTAACTTTGCTTACAACCTTCTTTGCTTCATTCTTCGCTATTTTATAGTTTGTGACAATTTCCTCTGTCTGTTCCATCTTTAGACATAGCTTTAAAGCATGTTCTTTTAATTTTTAGCTTTTCTTGCATTCCTTCACTCCACCGCCAAGCCTCCTATTGACTTGGAGCTCTTCTCTTTAACTCGCTTACCATCGCTTTGGCTACTATTCGGATACACTGCTACTGCCTCCCGCACCTTGTTTGCACTTTCGCTACAATTTCAAGATAAATCTTCTAAAACCTTCTCCCTGAAGCTCGATTGCTTAAGTGGAAGATTTCCCCCTTCATAGGCTGGAGCCTGCTGTACTCCTTTGATAGCAGTAGCAAAAGAAGTCTTTTGAATAATCTCGGAGTTCCCCCCTACAATCTGAGACCATTTTCTTGATTTCTCTTTTTTCTCCCAAACATAATAGGAGAAAGAGAGGGGAAAGTTGAATCATTTACTTCCAAACAAAGGTTAGAAATTTTTTGAGCTTCAGAGTTGGGAATAAAGGCCCCAAGTTCAATCTGCCCGGCGACATGGGCTGGATCAAGGCTCTGTAAAGTCACCTCCATTTCCAGTGTGTAAACATTGTCCACTCCTAAGTGAAGGAAATTCTGAAAATGATGCAACAACAGTCACGGGTAAAGCGTTCCCTCACAGATCATCTTTTTCACAAATATCTCACATCAAGCCAGATGTCAGCAGGTAATTGGATGGAAAAATAACCGCTGGGACTACAAATCCAGAGGGTGGCTCCTTAATACTTTTGATCAAACATGGGCTCGGAGGAAGCCACCAGAGTCTCAAGAGCACGAAGATCACAGCAGAAGGCGATCACCAAGAGCTTCATCAACCCGGCTCCAGCACATATCTAGTAGGTGTATCAACGCAGAATATGCTTGACATACCTACTGTAAACAGTCCAGTTTCCAAAAAAAAATCGAAGAACACGTCTTCAACATTCAAGAACAGCCCCCAACACGGCCAAAATCGATAACAAATCGATTAAAATCCAGTCCAAATAATACCAGGAAGCATAGAAAAGATAAAACCAGAGTTTTAACCCATTCTATACGCAAGAATAAAGGAAATGACCTGGATAGAAGAAAGCTCCGAAATCGCCTCAAAATCGTCCTTTCCCAGAGTTTCTCTCTCTTTGCTGGTGGCGGGTTTTTGGGTTTTGTGATAAGATGGTTTGCGCTCTTCTTATAAGAGATCTCAGATAGTCATTTGTATAGTAATCAAACTGCATAATATTGCTGTCAATGGAGAATGCTAATGATTATTGCTGGGTATGTACATGCTTATGCAATAGGGGTTTTAAGTAGTTGTCTGAGTTTTGTGATTCTAGTATTACCCACTGTCAAATAAGCTATCCTCACTCTGCGTCTCCCCCCTACTTGGAATTTGGGCCATCTTGTGGAATGACAACATTTTATACCCCCTCCCCTTTATCCATGAGAAAGCTCGACCAGCGAGAAAATGTGTCTGACTCAAGCCAAAAAATGGCCAAAAATCATAGGAACAAGGAAAACGACCATCTTGCTCTTTCCTCTCTTTGATGCTACCTTTTTCTTCCCTAGGTCAGAAAGAAATATTATTCGAATGAAGAGGAAAAAATGCAACCTTTTTTGTTGGAGAGAACAAAGGCAGTGACTTCCATTGATCGGTAAAAGATCCAATCTGTTTAACAGTACAGTAAACAAGAGATTATTATCATTGCAATCGATGAGCTGCGCTGACATGTCGATCTTCTCTTTCGATCTTTGTAAGCTCTCTTTAGTGCATTTACTTCATTCGTTTTTTTGGTACAAGGTAGATGCAATACCATTCGTTCTAGAATTTCCAGTTGTCTGGCATGTTCCAATCATGATCAGGTTGTGCTGCGTTTGTTGTCATCGTGCATTTTCTCTTAACTTTCCCTTTATGGCTGCCTTACTGCAAAACATCTCCTCTCCCCGATTTTCTTCTTGTGTCGTCAACTTTTTCCGGCATCACCACTTGAGTGGTCAGTGCAGAAACCTCTATTTCTGTGGTTCTGATCGATATTACAGGAACCTTAATCATTCATGCTTCTTGCGTTGACAAGCATGTCGCGATCATGTGTGCCCGCCTTTCATATAAACGATTAGAATTTGAAGTTGCAGGAACACCTTCAATATATTTTGGATGACAAGCATCACTCCATCATTTTGCAATTTGTTCTGAACATTGTTGTTCCTACCCCACTGCCATAGTCTTCTTTGTATGGAATGCATTTTTCAGCACATTTTTTAAAAAATATGCGATTCATCAATTTGTACATTGAAATGATATATACATTTTAAGTTAGTTAGCAACAACATCGTATCCTTGCTCAAAATGTGATGAGGAAGAAAACGACGACACAATGTATTCAACAAAAAAAGGCAACACATTATTAACATCATCACATCTACTCTATCATCTCGGAGCATATGGTAGTACGTAATGCCTTCGAGCATCAGTGGTACAAAACCATTTGGTGCAGTCTTCCATCTTGACATAGTCATTATATTTGCATGACATTGATGGTTGCTCACGATCTATGTTATTTCCCTACGGTGTGAATGCAATTTCTTTCATGTTTGTATCACTCGTAACCCCGTTTTAGTTGCGACCTTACTTTATTGCAAGTAGGGTTCATTCCACGCATGTATTGTCATGATTGTTGTATGTTCGTTTCATATTTTGTATGTTCTTAAGTTTATCATGTGATCTTATCATGCCCTGATTACTTAAATCGCCCATAGGGCTCATTAACAGACCCTAAGGCATGCATCCGATTAGCAGATTCCTTATTTCACTTTTTTTATTTATGAGTAGTATTATATAAGCCTCAAGTCCACTGCTCACAAGAGTCCCATGAGCCCAGGGACTTTTAAAATTGGCACAAATCAAAGCCTTTACACATGAGTCCACTTGTATCACACGCACGCACGCACGCACACACAGACACACACAAGCACGGACACGCACATGCGCACATGCATGCACTCACACACGCACCGTACCTGTACCCACACACGCGCATGCGCACGCATGCACACAACACACACACACAACACACACAATGAAAGAATGTCGAATTACCACTCTCCTATGTAAGCCGTACCTTGGAACATACATACATATATACAATGAAAGAATGTCGAATGACCACTCTCCTATGTGAACTGTAACTTGGAACACAAATCATGATGTTACATCTCAGAATACCACTTTATATAGTCACCACACCTAGTGCAACTTTGAGTACTAACTTCATTTCTGCATACTAAGCAAAGAACACCAACCACATCACTGGGCAACTCTGCTGTGGGACGCTTAATACCCTCTAGCATCAAGGTCCATTGGTTCGACCCACTCATTTTGTTGGGATGATGACCTTCAAGGTATTTCACCGAGAGTCTAAGGATGCAATCCTTACAATTGTGGGAGCATCCATAGGATGATAACAATCACAAACACACTGAACCCTCTTAGGAATCTAATTTTATTTGAATATGTATATTGTTACAACACACTACTTTTTATGTGGTGGTTTCACATGTTGGATGCACTCTGTCTATGTATATGATGGTTTATAGATAAATTAGCATGTGATGTTTTCCTCAATTTCGAGAGTTCATAGATTGGTTTTCAAGAATGAATGTCCACCCTCAAAATTGAATATGACTTTTTATTTTGGACTATCGATCAATCTAAGGCGATTAACCAATCATCCTATTCAGGCATTGATTGGCATTGATCGATAAATCTAAGATTGAATGATCAATATGTAGGGAAATCGGGTTTCCCTTAACCTGTCCTGCAAAGGATGACCGGAAGCGAAACGTTCTCCACACGAGAATCAAGCACAATACTGAAGGCACGATAATCAAGCAACCACAGAGAGACGAGAAATTTTACGTGGGAAAACCCTCCTCGATGTGAGAGAAAGGAAAAAACCCACTGAGCACGACGACTAGCAACAAATACACTAGATCGAAAAAAGGACAGGGCACAATGTCTTCAATTTTTTGCCCAAAAAAATCAAGGCACAGTTACAAGAATAAAATCAGATAACTGTTACCTTGTACTTGGAGAACACGATGCCGATGCTTCTCCTCGTCATGAGATGTCCCTCCTCAAGAACGGACCCCCTTACGGCTGCTCCTCGTGCCTTCGATGCAGATGCTACTCACGGATGCTGCTGCTCTTCATGCCCATGTGGGCTACTCTTCGTGCATTGCGGGGGATGCTCCTCACGTCTTGCGTTAGCTGCTTCTCTCCTTGTGTGGGGAGAAAGAACTAAGAGAGAAAGAGAAAGATGTATGGGTGCGAGATGATCTCCTTTGCCTTTCATGGGGTCTTTATTTATATCATCTCCCACCACCTATATCTTTTCTAATCCTATTTGGAATAGGTCCCCAAGGGAATAATTGTCTAACAACCCCATCCGTTTTTGGGACTAGATAATAACTACCCAACAACCTCCCCATTCGGTCCCAATGGAGAGGTATCACCAAGAAGATGACCACTGAGAGGTGAAATTGCTCAACTTTCTATAGAGCTACAACTTGTCACAAATCACGACCTTCGTCATCATATCTAATAGATTTTCAAATGTGTGGACCTTCTTCAGAATGAGATGCTTCGTGTAAATAGCATCTCTTAACCAATGATATCGCGCGTCTATATGCATTGTGCGAGCATGGTGCATCGTGCTCTTTCTTAGATCAATGGGGCTCTAGCTATCACAGAAGATAATTGACTCACTATCTTCACATTCAAGTTCACCAAGGAATCATTGTAACCACAAAACTTCTTTTCCGCTTCTGCTGATGCAATGTACTCGACTTTAGTTGTTGAGAGTATTATGCATTTCTGCAACTTGGACTGCAACGAAATCGTTCTCCCAACGAAGGTGAAAATATACTCAAAAGTCGATTTCCTCTGATCCACATCTCTTGCCATGTCAGCATCTGTGTATTCAAAGAGTTTGGAATCTGACCTTCCAAACATCAGACACATACATGAGGTCCCTGTCAAGTATCTCCAAATCCACTTCACTGCTTCCCACTGATCCTCCCCCATATTCGACATGAATCTACTCACTACACCCATGACATGAGAAATGTCGTGTCTAGTGTAAACTGTGGCATACATAAGCCTTCCAACTGTGGATTGGTAAGGAATATTGGTTATCTCACATTTCTCCTTAGAAGTAGATGGACATGTTGCTTTCGTCAACTTGAAATGAGCGATAAGGGGCGTGCCGACAGGTTTCACATTCTTCATGTTGAACTACTCCAGAATGCATTCAACACACTTCTCTTGTAACAACCATAACTTGTGCTTCTTCTTATCGTGGGTGCTCTAAATCCCAAGCATGTTGCTTGCCTTGTCTAAATCCTTCATCTCAAATTCCCTAGATAATTTCCTTTTGAGCTTAGCAATCAACCAGGGATCATGACCAACTATCAGCATGTCATCCACATAGATCAACAAGATAATGAACCTGCCATTGGGAAGACGTCAAACATGGATCCACTGTAGTCCTCTTAAAGTTTTGCTTCATCATGAAAGCATCAATCTTCAAGTATTATTGTCCATGAGCTTGCTTTAAGCTATAAAGACTCTTCCTCAGCCTGCAAACCATGTGCTCTTTTCCCTTCTCTTAGTATCCCTATGGTTGCTCCACGTAGATCATTGCTCCAATGATCTTTCTCTCTTTCTGTTCTTGGGCCTCCTCATTGGTACATGTCCCATCATGATCAGTCTGCATCACGTACTGTGAAGTAGGATAGTAGGATGATAGCTGATGTGCCCTCCCTGATCTCCTAACCTAAGGCTCTGCTGCATATGCTTGCTGATGAGATTGCACCCCCTGCCCAGGATCCCCTAGACCTGCAATAGCAGGGACTACATGTGGCTTATGTTGTTCTAGCTGTTCATCTTCTCCATCAGTACCCTACACTAAAGAAGAATCTGAGTCCTCATAGTTGTCATCATCCATAGCAATCTCATTTAATTCATCATCACCATTGTTGTCCTCAGCCAAAGTCTGGTTCTCATAGAAAATTACATTTCTATTCCTGATGATGGACTTCTTCCTTAGATCCCAAAATCAGTATCCAAACTCTTGATCTCCACAACAAACAAAAATGCAGGGCGTGCCTTGTCATCAAGCTTCATCCTCTATCCTTTGGTATAAATGCATAAGCTTTGCATCCGAGCATCCTAATGTGAGTATATGATGAATCTCCATTTCATCACATTTATTCTATCATTTGGCCTGATGAATCTCCATTTCATCACCTTTATTCTATCATTTTGATATTAAAAACCCTAGTAAATGCATGTAAATACCTTTAATTCATGTAAATCAGCATTCATGCATTAGTATGTAAATATTATATAAAATACGTTTTTTAATTCCAAAATTATAGAATAAAGAAAAGAAAATGAAAAGAATAAAATGTCAAGGATATTTTATGACCTAAACCCCGAGACCTAAGCAACTTGATGACTAGGTCTATAAGGAATAAAGTAGGGGGAGATAAGGGTCAAGACTACAATAAAAATTCCCTTTATTTATTCATTATTTATTTATTTTTTGGACCTATTTTTATTTCTACTATTTGCACCTCAAATAAAGAAGCTTTGATGAAATTGTAGATAATAAAACATAGAAAAATACAAAATTGATTTCATACAAAAATAATATATAGTGTAAAAGATACAATTTTAATAAGATTCCAAAATAGCAACTTCCCAGACCCATATATCTCAAATAAAACTCAAAATATATCAAAATCACCTTTAATTGTATATAACTTTTAATAAGCTATTTAATGAAGGTGGTTTCATATTTTTTGGAGTTAAGGTGTGAAAGTTAGGTTTTGGACCCCTATTATATAGTATACTGAAGAGCCTCAATCTACCCTACCTAATTCAATTGAATAATGATTAAATTTTAATGATGTTCGTTGTAGTCGAGTAAATCAAGACTGATCAAAACCACTTAGATTAATGTCAGATTAAACACAAGCGGCAAACTTTTTTATTTTACTCGGGCAAACCCAAGGTCGAACTCAGGGAGGCAGCTTTTTCCTTAGATTAATTTAAAGTCAATTTCAATGTTAGACTTTCAGAAGAATATTTTTTAATGCAATTAAGAAAATTGCGATGTAATTCAAGCCAAATTCGAGGGGTTAAAACACAAAGTATAGTCCAATGAAGTCCAAAAATGATGAAACTTGGCCAGAATATGAAATGCAATGAAATTAAGCTAGTGCATTTTTTGGAATTTTTCGAAATTACAAAAATTAAATATGAATTAAAAATAAATACATGATAGTTTTTGCAAAATTAATTTTAATAAATACCCGATCAAATCATTTTCAGATACAAAAATAATTATCCTAGATACTTCTATGTAAGAGGATTCCAGGAAAATAATTAAACCTTAAAAATGATGAGTTTTGGACCTATTAAAATCAATTAAGCAAAATACTAATTAATTTATTAAGGTCTCGTTATGCGTGCAAATGATATGATTTTTGGGCACAAAGTAGAACTACTTAAATTCGATTTATTGTGATTTTTTGATGATTTTTGGAGCAACAAATAATTTAATAAGGAATCAGAGGCACACAATGGTAAAACTATATAAATTTCCATAAAAATAATTATATTAAATTCCTCGAAGCTCACAAAAATGTGACAAGTATCCAAAATAATAGAGCACAAGTTTCTCTAAAACATGCAATTTTTGGAATTAAAAATTGATGCTAAATGAGTGCCTAAATAAACATGCAAACACATGGACCAAAATGTAAACAAGAATAAAATTTATTAACTCAGAAACATGCTTACATGGACTAAAATGCAATTACCTATAATGCAACGGACAGAACATGTGCGTCTCACGTGACGTAGCTTGGCAAGGACCGGAATGCAATTCCGAAAACTTGCAGGGGACTCGATGTAAATTACCCAGACCACACGTGAAGACCACATGAGGTGTTAGGCTCGGACGACGATGAAGGCTTGGATGGTGGCTGAGGTCTTCTGCAGGCTTGGATGTGCTTCGGATGAGGGTCGGTTGCTCCGAGCCTAAGGGGTGGGGAAGAGGTTCGGAGGTGGAGACATGACGAAAGATGGACCGTCCAATCAAGATGATCAAACAGTTGCTGAAGCGGGAGATGTGGCTGCCTGAGATCCATCGGATCAAGATGGATCCAACAGTGGTGGTGACTCCTGAAGTAGGCAATGTGGAGCATTGGGAACCGTCAGATCCTCAAGCGATCTGACGATATCTGGAGTTCCTGGTGGAAGCTACGTGGACGAATGATGGCCGTTGGATGATCACCGGGGGTGAATCCAACGGTAGCTGTAGCCTGGGTTCTTCTTCCTCTGCCTCTGTGGTAGCGACGATTTCAGAGCTTCGGTGAATCCTCCGCAGCTCCGCCACCCTCTTACTTGCTCGGTGAAGACACTGGAAGCTTCTGATCAACTGGGTGGATTGTGGAGATCGGAGAAGATGAAGATCGGAGAAGAAGATGGAGGGGGGATCTACCTGGGAATCGGCGCTCGAAATGGAGTCGCCGGTCTTCGCTCGAGGGTCGTTAGGAGCCTAGATCATGCAACTCGATGGAGGACCTGTTGCACGCAGAAGCTCGCCGTGGATCTCGCCGAAGAAGAACCGCTATCTTCGCTCAGATTCAGGCCTTATCTGTGTCATATATAGGAGGAGAAGAGCTCAAGGGTCTCTCATGCAAGGGCGAATCAACTTGAAGGTGGACGGAGGTGATGTATTTATAGAGAGAAGGTGGCGACTCTAGTGATGGGGGGTGATGTAAAGCCTTGAACTTGGCATATCTCGGATCCTATATAATAAGATCCGGCTCGTCAAGAGAAAACCAACGAAATTTGTTTCGTGTGAATCGGACTTTGTTTCGAATTGTTATGATTTTCGGAAGAAAGAGAAGTAAGGAAGGCTAAGATGTCATTAACCCATAATGACTGTCATTAGGACTAATTAAACATGATTAAAGAAACTAATGACGGATTGAAAATCACTAATGATCATTAATAAACACTAATCAATAGTTAGCAAAAGATAAGTATAAGCCGCGAAAGTGAAATCACGATTACTGAAAGATAATCACAACTAGTGTTAATTAAGCGTCATTAGCGAATCTAGAATCCTCTGGAATGTTCTAACTTAAGCCCCAAGTTTGGGATAGGTTTTAGCCAAAACCATGGGCCAAAACCATGGGTTGCTAAACCATGGTTAAGTCCTAAACCATGGTTTTCTAACCGTGGTTAGTGGTTTTCCGGGGCCTATAAATAGACCCCCACCCATTCATTCTCTACGACTTCGACTACAACCACCACCCCAAGGGCTAAGGTCGAGAGGTCGGGAGGAGGAGTGGGAGGTGAGGGAGGAGCGCTAGCGAAGCGCTGCCGGGAGAACGAGAAGGAGAAAGGTATGATCCTCTCTTAGTTTGCTTCGTAAGCTAGGCTTTCAATTCATGCTCTTGTTCTTCCAAGTTTTATTCTTGATTTATCTTTCTTTCCGATTCGTTTTCCTGTTATGGTTTGAGGAGAAATCTGTGTAACACCCTCCTTAGGTGCGGGCGGCTATGCACGTCAGTGACCCTGTGATTCGTCACACGTTCACTCACCTAAGACGCGTGGTGTCTACCGATTATCCATCGTTTATGTTTCTGTTCTTTCTATTATGCTTTTATAATTATTTTGATGGAGAAATCTGTGTAATACCCTACTTAGGTGCGGACGGCTATGCACGTCAGTGACCCTGTGATTCATTACACGTTCACTCACCTAAGATGCGTGGTGTCTACCGATTCTTCATCTCTTGTTGTTTGAGTATATTCTTTCAGTTTTGCTGTTGTTTTCCTCACGATTGATTTTATAGAGGAAACTCTTTTTATTTTTATTTTGAAATATGTCCCGATATAAGGGGAAACTCTATCGAAATTTTCCGAGAAATATGTCCCGATATAAGGGGAAACTTTGCCGAAATTTTCCGAGAAATATGTCCCGATATAAGGGGAAACTCTGACAAAATTTTCAGAGAAATATGTCCCGATATAAGGGGAAACTCTGCCAAAATTTTAAGAGAAAATATATTCTTGGTGTTCTTCGTGTTCTTCACGTTCTTGACACGTTCTTAGCGTTTTGATACGAAAATGAAATTCGATCTTTTCAGGAGCCTTAAAATAGCCTTTCTAAAAAACAAAACACGATAAAGCCTTGCATACACGAGAGAGAGCTCAATTAGGTAACGATATCCTTCCTTTTGCTGTTGGGTTTTCATACGAGATTATTGAAATCCTTGATTTTATTTTCTTTGCTATTAAGAACCCTAATTTTGGCCATTTCTCAAAAGTCTGAAAAGTTGCTTTGTGATTCCCACTAAAATAGGGTTTAAGCATCAAATTGATGCGGTGGCTTTGAAAGTTAGGGGTTGGGAGTTAAAATAAGCATAAATATGAGTATATGTGGTTATGAATAATATATATGCGAGTCTATACTAAATATTTCTAATTATGCAAATCGAAGATTTAACGAAAGAATTACACATGGAAATTGATGTGGCTTGAGTTGGATCCTGAAAAGGATCGTGTGTCACGTTAAGGATGACTGGGAGTAGAACTACAGGTCGGACATGCAACCTGTAGGTTTGTCGGAAGGAACCCGTATTGGCGTATCCCTACCTAGGTGGTACACGGTTGCCCTGCTATGATAAGTGCACACAAATTGAATGTTTCGCAACGCGTGGTATCGGGAGCCAATATATTCGGGTTGGAACGACGGAAGATGTGGTCGTGCCATGTGGAGGCACGGGTGGTTCAATAGCGGCTGGGTCACGATAATATGTATTTATAGCCTCTAGGTTATATGATTAAATGTTAGCCTGAGGTTTTAAGCAACCGAGTCTTCAAGGACGGTGTGCTCATTTGATTTTCCAGGCTGAGGGTTTGAGACCCTGTTTAATAAAAGAAAAGGAAATTGTCGGGGTAGTATTGGAGGATTGGTTGAGGCGACGTGCGGTGACATAAGCTTACCAAGATCAACACAATCTCCAATCCCGAAGTGTCCACAGCTTCGGAGTCTAATAATGGTGGGGTTCCTCTTGACTAATCCCCGATGTGGAATAGAAAGGAATAGGACTTAAATTAATGAGAAGGAATGAAAGTTTTGTGATATCAAGTTTTGAAAAATTACCCAATTTGTTTGCTTTTCTCTTCTTCGTTACTTAGCATTCGCTAATTTTTATCCTATGATTTATGGAAAACCCAACAGGTATCGGTGAGCCATCGCAAGGACTTTAAAAATTACATCCAGCTTACATACTAGACATCCAGCCACAGTAGCTTTACTCTTTAAGGTAGTTAGTAATCTTTTGTATATTTTCCTTTCAAGCTGATGTACATGTAAATGGTTATAGTGGGACAGTGTATCATCTGAACTTTATTTTGTGAATAGAAAAGTGTTGAAATACTTTCTTCTGAGTATTTTTATTTACAGTCTATTTCTGAATATTAGTTGTGATTGCTGAATAAATTATTGCTGAGTAACCAGATCCGGATATGGGAGGATCCGACGGCCCGGGGAAACGGGGTCGCGACAGATTGGTATCAGAGCAAGGCTACTCCAGTAATTTATTTAGTAATTATCAACTATGAGCGATATTCAGAAAACTAGGGTTATATTAAGATTCTTTGATCTTAATAACTGCCTGCAGTACCATTCACAAGTCATTGTTCCTTATGTATATCATGCTAAGACATATAGGAACTGACCATTGACCTTGACTCATCCCAGGATCATGGCAGACCAAGACGTGTCTAGACAATTAGCAGCTATGATGGCAATGCTCCAAGACATGGGGCAAAGGCAACAGGCATTGGAGGAGAGGCTCAATGCACAGGCTGAGAGACCCGAGGCATCTAAGCCTGCGGATACCAGGATTGAAGGTTCTGTCCATCTTTCTAAGGAAGAATCTAGTTACCATCCTTCAACTGAGTCTGCTCCTACCCTGGTTGAAGGAGCAATGGAGAAGGCCCTTCTTAGACACCAAGCATTACTAGATAATTACCAAAAGGGAAAAATTCCTCGATTCAAAGGTGTAGAGACACCTGCCGAGGCTGAGTTATGGCTCGATGACGTTACTAGGATGTTGAGGATAATCCATGCACCAGTTGACACCTGGGTGCACTTTGCTGATTACTCCCTAGCAGATTATGCACGATGATGGTGGAGAGCAATTTCCAAGAAGCTAGCAGATCCTGTTCCATGGGATATCTTTGAAGAAAGGTTCCGAGCTCACTTTTGTCCCTCTCATTGGGAAGAATTAAAAAGGAGAGAGTTGGCTTCTCTGAATCAGGGTTCTAAGACCGTACGAGATTATCATATCCACTTTACCGAGCTACTACGGTACTCACCAGCTCTAGAAGCTTCACCACAAGAGTGTCTTACCAAATTTGTTAGCGGTCTTCAGGGAGATCTACGAGAAAAGCTTGCTGGTTTTAGAGCCACAACCGTAGATAAAGCAATGGACATCGCCTCTCGTATTGAGATGGAGAGGGATGAAAACCACCAAAGAAGAAGTTTCCACTTTAATGGTGGACCATCCAAAAGCAAGGCACATTATAATCGTAGAGATCGTCGCTATCATCCAGTCGGTTCCATTATAAGCTCACCACAGACCTTGGGTCAGGAATTATCAGGAAGAAGGGGTTTCTCTAGACCTCCACTATATCCTCGCAACTCAGCTGCAGGAGCTAGCACCTCTGTGGCTGGATCTTCAGCTCAAACAAGAGCACGTGTGTGTTTTTACTGTCATCAGGAAGGCCACATCAAGAAAGATTGTCCGAAGTTGAGATGTTCAGGGTTTAAATCAACCCAATTAACAGTATAACATCCACCTCGAGCAATGGAGCAACACACGGAGGAAGACATGGCAGAGGTCGGGGCTCACCAGGAGCGTCTCCTACACAACAACCACCACAAAGTGTTGCGGGTTCTATCTTGCCTATTCTTAATGTCCAGCTAAATGCAATTACTAAGGAACAAGCCTACCACTCAGGCACAGTCGTACGAGGTACCGTTACTATTTATGGCTTTTCAGTACATGCTTTATTTGATTGTGGTGCTTCACATTCATTTATTGCTCAACGGTTAGTACCCACTTTGGGTAAGATACCAGTAAAGGTAAAACAGTCCTATCTGATCAAGGGATCAGGAGGACAAATATTTATAATCCGAGAAATCCTGGATAATTACATAGTAGTGATAGCGGGACAACAATTACCTATTTCACTACTACTGATAGAAATGGAACACTTTGATCTTATCCTAGGGGTGGATTGGCTAGAAAGACATCATGCATGTCTTGACTATTTTCAGAAGACAGTAACGTTTCACCTTCCAAACTCGATATAGTTCCAGTTCATTGGAAAGACATCCAATGATAATATCAAATATATCTCTACATTGAAGGCACAACAGTTGTTAGAGCAAGGGTGACATGGTTATTTAGCTTATGTATCCACAACATCAGGGTCAGAAAGAATGATAGAAGATGTGCCTATAGTGTGCGAGTTTCCTGATGTATTTCCAGAGGAACCACCTGGATTACCACCTGAGCGAGAGAAAAAATTTGAAATCTCTCTCATACCTGATACTCATCCTATCTCTATCCCTCCATATAGGATGGCACCAGTTGAGTTACGAGAGTTAAAGGTACAGTTGCAAGAATTGTTAGATAAAGGATTTGTTCGTCCTAGTACTTCACCATGGGATGCACCTGTCTTATTTGTTAGGAAGAAGGATGGGTCAATGCGGTTGTGCATTGACTATAGACAACTAAACAAGAGGACAATAAAGAATAAGTATCCACTGCCAAGAATAGATGATCTCTTTGATCAGTTACAGGGTTCAACGGTGTATTCCAAGATTGATTTAAGATCTGCATACCATCAATTGAAAATTAAAGATACAGATATTCCCAAGATAGCTTTTCGAACTAGATACGGACATTATGAATTCTTAGTTATGTCTTTTGGACTAACAAATGCCCTATCAGCCTTCATGGATCTTATGAATAAAGTATTCAAGGATTTCTTAGATCACTTTGTAGTAGTCTTTATTGATGATGTGCTTATTTACTCCAAGGATAAGTATATACAAGAACATCATCTCAGGAAGGCACTTGAAACTCTAAAGAAGAACAAACTGTATGCTAAATATAGCAAATATGACTTCTGGCTATCTGAAGTATCTTTCCTAGGCCATGTTATTTCTGGGGAAGGTATATCAGTTGATCCTACAAAGGTTAGTGTGGTGATGTGTTGGGAACACCCGAAGACTATCACAGAAATACAATATTTTCTGAGATTAGCTGGATATTACAAAAGATTCATGAAGGACTTTTCACGAATGGCATTGCCAATGACTAGACTAACTCAGAAGGAGGTCCCATTCTTATGGTCTAATACCTGTGAAGCTAGTTTTCAGACACTGAAAGAATGCCTAACATCTGCACCAATCCTTATTCTACCCTCCGGGAGTGAAGGGTTTACAGTGTACACTGACGCATCTAAAGAAGGACTTGGGGTGGTTCTTATGCAACATGGTAAGGTAGTTGCGTATGCATCACGACAGCTTAGGACACATGAGAAAAACTACCCAACACATGACCTTGAATTAGTTGCCGTAGTTTTCGCTTTAAAGATATGGAAACACAACCTGTATGGTATTACTTTTGAAATCTTCACCAATCATAAAAGCTTCAAATATCTGTTTGATCAAAAGGAGCTCAATATGAGACAGAGACGGTGGCTAGAGTTGTTGAAAGATTATGATTGCACAATCTCCTACCACCCTGGTAAGGGGAACGTCGTAGCAGATGCCCTTATCAGAAGAACTTATTCACCTGGGTTAGTGAGTGCTTTCCACTTCTAGGGTTTACTATCAACGTTAAGTGAATGGAAACCATTTGATAGTAGTGTTGATACTATAACTATTCTTCATCGATACAAACCAAAGATCTGGGATAAAATAAAGAAAGGACAGGAGGATGATCCAGTCCTTAAAGACTTGAAACAACAACTTGAGAAGAATGAGATAGAGGGATTCCAGACACAAGATGGGTTACTCTATAACCATCACAGAGCTTGTGTACCAGACATACATGAACTGAGGAAAGATATTTTACGTGAAGCTCATTGTTCTAGATTATCTATTCATCCAGGAATTATGAAGATGTATAAGGATCTTCATTCATACTTCTAGTGGCCAAGAATGAAGAAAGATGTTGTTGAGTTTGTAAATTCAGGTTTCACTTGCCAGCAGGTAAAGGCTTCACACCAAAAGCCACCGAGATTATTGCAACCCCTTCCTATACCTGAATGGAAATGGGAAAGCATTTCCATGGATTTCGTTACTGGCTTACCTCAGACGACTGGTAGTAAAGATAGTATCTGGGTTATAATAGATCGTCTGACAAAGGTAGCACACTTCATTCCGATAATCTTATCTTTCACTTCAGACCAGCTTGCTGAGTTATACATTACACATGTGATTCGCCTCCATGGTATCCCAAAGGAAGTAGTTTCCGATCGAGGTTCACGATTCACCTCACACTATTGGGAGAACTTCATGAAATCCTTAGGTACACAATTATGCTTGAGCTCAGCATATCATCTACAAACAGACGGTCAGTCAGAACGTACGATTCAGACACTAGAGGATATGCTACGAGCATGTGCCTTAGAATGGAATGGATCGTGGATTAAGCATTTGCCTCTTGTAGAATTCACCTACAATAATAGTTACCATACAAGTATTGGCATGGCACCATTTGAAGCACTATGGACGAAGGTGTACTACTCCTTTGTGTTGGGAAGAGGTCGGAATAAAGAATCTTTATGATTCAGATAGACTTCAAGAGACACGAGAAGCTGTAGAGCTTGCTAGAAAAAGACTATTAACTGCCCAGAGTCGCCATAAAAGTTATAGTGATACCAGGCAAAGAGACCTTGAATTTGAGGTAGGTGACTTTGTATTTTTCAAAGTATCACCTATGAAGTGTGTTCAGAGGTTTGGCTTGTGTGGGAAGTTAGCACCCGGGTTCGTGGGTCCTTTGAAATTATTCAGCGCATTGAAAAAGTGGCATATATACTTGCACTTCCTCCACATCTTTCGGCAATACATGATGTATTTCATGTATCAAATCTGAGAAAGTACATTAGGGATCCAGAGCATAAGATAAGTTATGATGATTTACATGTTGAGCCAGACTTGACATACCAAGAGATACCGGTGCAAATACTTGAAAGGGATATCAAGAAGTTGAGAAATAAAGAGGTGCCTCTAGTTAAAATATTATGGCGAAACCAAGAGTTTGAAGAAGCCACATGGGAACCTGAGGCAGAAATGAGAGAGAAATACCCCTACTTATTCGAGTAATAAAACTGTGTATTGTATATCTTCTTTACAAATGAAATGATGTTCATTCTCTTTAAGGTTGTTATGGTTTCAATACTCTTTAAGGTTGTTATGCATGTATTTCTAGTCTCGAGGACGAGACTTCCTTTAAGGTAGTTATAATTGTAAAGCCTTGAACTTGGCATATCTCGGATCCTATATAATAAGATCCGGCTCGTTAAGAGAAAACCAACGAAATTGGTTTCGTGTGAATCGGACTTTGTTTCGAATTGTTATGATTTTCGGAAGAAAGAGAAGTAAGGAAGGCTAAGATGTCATTAACCCATAATAACTGTCATTAGGACTAATTAAACATGATTATCAAAACTAATGACGGATTGAAAACCGCTAATGATAATTAATAAACACTAATCAATAGTTAGCAAAAGATAAGCGTAAGCCGTGAAAGTTAAATCGCGATAAGTGAAAGATAATCACGATTAGTGTTAATTAAGCGTCATTAGCAAATTTAGAATCCTCTGGAATGTTCTAACTTAAGCCCCAAGTTTGGGATAGGTTTTGGCCAAAACCATGAGCCAAAACCATGGGTTGCTAAACCATGGTTAAGTCCTAAACCATGGTTTTCTAACCATGGTTAGTGGTTTTCCGGGGTCTATAAATAAACCCCCACCCATTCATTCTCTACGACTTCCACTACCACCACCACCCCAAGGGCTAGGGTCGAGAGGTCGGGAGGAGGAGTGGGAGGTGAGGGAGGAGCGCTAGCGAAGAACTGCTGGGAGAACGAGAAGGAGAAAGGTATGATCCTCTCTTAGTTTGCTTCGTAAGCTAGGCTTTCAATTCATCCTCTTGTTCTTGATTCATCTTTCTTTCCGATTCGTTTTCCTGTTATGGTTCAAGGAGAAATCTGTGTAACACCCTACTTAGGTGCGGGCGGCTATGCACGTCAGTGACCCTGTGATTCGTCACACGTTCACTCACCTAAGACGCGTGGTGTCTACCGATTATCCATCGTTTATGTTTCTGTTCTTTCTATTATGCTTTTATAATATTTTGATGGAGAAATCTGTGTAATACCCTACTTAGGTGCGGGCGGCTATGCACGTCAGTGACCCTGTGATTCGTCACACGTTCACTCACCTAAGATGCGTGGTGTCTACCGATTCTTTATCTCTTGTTAATTGAGTATATTCTTTTAGTTTTGCTGTTGTTTTCCTCACGATTGATTTTATAGAGGAAACTCTTTTTATTTTTATTTTGAAATATGTCCCGATATAAGGGGAAACTCTTTCGAAATTTTCTGAGAAATATGTCCCGATATAAGGGGAAACTCTGCCGAAATTTTCCGAGAAATATGTCCCGATATAAGGGGAAATTCTGTCGAAATTTTCCGAGAAATATGTCCCGATATAAAGGGAAACTCTGCCAAAATTTTAAGAGAAAATATGTTCTTGGTGTTTTTCGTGTTCTTCACGTTCTTTGCGTTCTTGACACGTTCTTAGCGTTTTGATACAAAAATGAAATTCGATCTTTTCAGGAGCCTTAAAATATCCTTTCTAAAAAACGAAACACGATAAAGCCTTGCATACACGAGAGAGAGAGCTCAATTACGGAACGAAATCCTTCCTTTTGCTGTTGGATTTTCATACGAGATTATTGAAATCCTTGATTTTATTTTCTTTGCTATTAAGAATCCTAATTTTGGCCATTTCTGAAAAGTTTGAAAAGTTGCTTTGTGATTCCCACTAAAATAGGGTTTAAGCATCAAATTGATGCGGTGGCTTTGAAAGTTAGGGTTTGGGAGTTAAAATAAGCATAAATACGAGTATATGTGGTTATGAATAATATATATGTGAGTCTATACTAAATATTGCTAATTATGCAAATCGAAGATTTAACGAAAGAATTACATCATGGGAATTGATGTGGCTTGAGTTGGATCCTGAAAAGGATCGTGTGTCACGTTAAGGATGACTGAGAGTAGAACTACAGGCCGGGCATGCAACCTGTAGGTTTGTCGGAAGGAACCCGTATTGGCGTTTCTCTACCTAGGTGGTACACGGTTGCCCTGCTATGATAAGTGCACACAAATTGAATGTTTTGCAACGCGTGGTACCGGGAGCCAATATATTCTGGTTGGAACGACGGAAGATGTGGTCGTGTCATGTGGAGGCACGGGTGGTTCAATAGCGGCTAGGTCACGATAATATGTATTTAAAGCCGCTAGGTTATATGATTAAATGTTAGTCTGAGGTTTTAAGCAATCGAGTCATCGAGGACGGTGTGCTCATTTGATTTTTCAGGCTGAGGGTTTGAGACCCTGTAAACTAAAAGTAACGGAAATTGTCGGGGTAGTATTGGAGGATTGATTGAGGCGACGTGCAGCGGTATAAGCTTACCAAGATCAACACAATCTCCAATCCCGAAGTGTCCACAGCTTCGGAGTCCAATAATGGTGGGGTTCCCCTGGACTAATCCCCGATGTGGAATAGAAAGGAATAGGACTTAAATTAATGAGAAGGAATGAAAGTTTTGTGATATCAAGTTTTCAAAAATTATCCAATTTGTTTGCTTTTCTCTTATTCGTTACTTAGCATTCACTAATTTTTATCCTATGATTTATGGAAAACCCAACAGGTATCGGTGAGCCATCGCAAGGACTTTAAAAATTACATCCAGCTTACATACTAGACATCCAGCCAGAGGCTTTGGTCTAGCTTCGCAGCCCTTTCCTCTCCCTTGGGCCTTTCGATACAAGAAAATAGATTGCCACATGGGTATCTGACAGTTGTGGGAAAGATGCGGCAGGTACGAGTGCTGTTGTAGAAAGGAGGGAAAGACCTCTTCAAGTGATTCCCTAGTTGTTCGCAGGATCAGCCCGGAAAGCCAGTGATTTTAGTGCTATATATCCGGGCCCATAATTGGAGGAGTCTGAGTGCCTCACGTCAGGGATGAGATGCGGAGGTTTTGTATATTTTCCTTTCAAGCTGATGTACATGTAAATGGTTATAGTGGGACAGTGTATCATCTGAACTTTATTTTGTGAATAGAAAAGTGTTGAAATACTTTCTTCTGAGTATTTTTATTTGCAGTCTATTTCTGAGTGTTAGTTGTGATTGCTGAATAAATTATTGTTGAGTAACCAGATCCGGATATGGGAGGTTCCGACGACCCGGGGAAACGGGGTCGCGACAGGTGAGGTGTACGTGGCGATTATGGCATGAGAGAGAGAGAGGGAATCATGGCTGAGCTGGTCTCCCGCAAGAGTGAGGGGTGTGTGGGTTTCATCGTGGAGGGATCATTGAGTGGAGATGGTGGTAGACATGGCGACGAAAATAGAAAGGGCGGAGATGGAGTGCGAGGTGGGGCGACGTGGGCGAGGGATCCTCAGGAGGAAGACGATGATGTTTCGGCCGTTGGATCTTGCGATCCAACAGCTACTATAGGGGCGCTAGGGGGCAGTTAGGATTAGATCAGGAAGGAAAGATCGAAGGGTGATGGATGCACCACGTGGCAGGATGTGGGTGCGGCGTTGGCGAACGGTGGAGATTGCCTCTGGAGTTTGATCGGAGGGTTGAGATATTGGCAGAGATGGACGGAGGCGATCTGGAGAGAAGGAGAGCAATCGGTTGGTGATGGAGCGTTCCATGTGGCGCAAAGAGGGTGAAGGCACTGGTGAGCAGTCCAGATGGAATCTGGAGTTGATCAGACGGCTGCGAGATGATGCGACGTGGATGGCTGAGATGTAGGCCGATTAAACTCCATCCAACGACAAAGAGGAGAGGGCGCATGTCAAACGGATAGATGGGCCGCATGGCTTAACCAGAAGGCACCACATGGTCCAATCAGATTAGTGCGAAGAAGAAATGGAGAATTGAGGGAGAAAATGACAGAATTTGAAAAAATGCAAAACATTAAAGTTGTAAATCTCAATTAGATCTACAAGTTTCATGTTGACAAAAAATGCCAAGGTCATGAACAAAAGTTCAAAATAGAGCTTGACTTGACCTTTGGATTAATTGTATGGCGGAACCTTATCGGGATCTGAATTTAAGATCTAACTGCCTCTAATTTCCACAAGTCTTCTAATCAAGATGCCTCAATAGTCAGGTCAGAACAAATCCTCATACGCAAATTTTTGATGACTATGATTCGTACTTGTACTATGTAAGTGAAATGTAGCTCTCCACATCAGAAATGGATAAGAACCAACCTCCTCTAACAAAGTAACTCTAATTCCCTGGTTTAGTAACTCTATCCTCGAGGAGCGGGGTATTCCCTTCTAAGTTCATGTGAGGTAGCTCAAGAGGGGGTGGAGAGAAGAATGGACGGTAGCCAGTGTAGCTACCTATCCCAGGATGTTTGACTAGTGTATCCAAGTCATCCAGCTATATGTTTCTTGCTAATTTACATACTTCGCCATGCATTTTATTTTCAATCGAACCTGTCCATTTTTTTGGAGATCTTGCATTTTTTGAACTATATACAAGGTACAACATGTACATCAGGAGTTTTTCCTCTTGAGCCAGTAGAGTATCCCTCTTTTGAAGCATTATTGCAACCTGCAACATCCCATCCTTAGACGTCAACACCACCAGACTAGGTTGAGATGCACTTCCCTCCCTAGAGGAGGACGGATGTTTCCACCCGTGTGCTACTCCAAGCCAAAGGATTCTAACTCCTCACCAGCTCATCAATGAGGAGCTACGTGCATGATGTTTGTCCAAGTTAGGTCACTGTCTAAAAGAATCATGTGTGTGTGCAAAACATTCTACTTAGACAAATCAAGATGACATGTGAACATAGACTTGCGGACTTAAAGAATTATGTCACTCGACCCGAAAAATCTTAACTCCAGTTCCTATAAGGTTCCTATGAAATTAGGTAGATTAAGATCATATCAAGTCCCTCCTTAACATCTATTCATAACTTGGTTCATAACCCACTAAATTTTCACTTTGCATATGCTAGATATGCAGATGAGGTGCAGATGACATGCTATGTAGATGGATGCGAGGCTCTTTTTTCTTTCTTTTAAATGCAGTGATGATATGCGAGAGTAAATAAGAAGCCTTCGATTTTGATTTTTTTAATTATAAAAGAGTATTACAAATATACATGTAATTTACATTTTTTTAATTTTTAGCCACCCCGTAATTATTGTAGAGTTATATACAAAAATATGCGAAAGTACGAGCTATGGGTAAAGTATATATGTAACATATACACGCCCCCTATACTTAGCGTATATTATGTCCTCAGAGTATGAAAAGCGAGGAAAAGATATAGCTCATGCTAAGCGTAGGAGAGCTAACATAAGAAAAATGTATAGAAGTCGTCCCGCCCCTATACTTAGGCTCTGGCAGCCTACGTGTAGAAGAAGATCAAAAGTGGGGTGGGCGAAGTTAAGAGGGGAAATGAAGGACTATATATATATGATGGGCATCGGTCCCCCTACACTTAGGCTCTTGTCAGCCTAAGTATATGACATGAGTGGATGTGAGAACCGATAAGATCTGGATGATGTACAACGAATGGTGAATAGACTCGGGTCACTCTCCACCTATACTTAGGATCTGGTCATCCTAAGTATATGAAGGATATGTCGAGATCCTTAAGCGCATCACGGAAGCGTGAGGATTGCATCGTATGCGATCGGGAGCGACTAGTCGCACTAGTTGCTCGATGCAACAGAAATTAAAATTTTTTATGTGACGAAACCACATGATCCAAGAACACTTCTCATATCATTTCGTCTAAACCACAAATAAGTAATATGATTACCTCTTGAAGCATGGTTGCGATCGAGTCTCTAAACGAATAGACCTCCTGTCTCAAGTCCGATCCGACGGAGGAGACACTTGCGAGCGTGTTGATGAAACACGTGCTCCTCGCAATACATGTTGATGATACAAGCAACAGATCTCTTGATATCATCCCACAAGATACGACGTCTTCTTCACGAATGAGGCGTACCGAAGGAGACAGAAATCCACGAGCAATCGCACTAGGAGCATAACGACGACACCACGACGATGGAGTCTCTCTCGAGGGCATCCATGGTGGACGACCATATGAGAGAGAGGGCATGTAGAGAGAATGAGAGAGAGAGAGAGAGTTGTTGTCTAACTTGTAACCTTGAAGAGCAAGGGGTGCCTCTCCTTTTATAATATTTTGGGATCCATAGATCTCAATCCATGGATAACACAAATCCAATGTCTCTCATTGATTTGTGTTTCTTTTAATGGTTAAGATTTTATTGGTCAAAAATCAACAACAATTAATTTAATTTAGATTAAATATATATTGATAAATCCATATTATTTAATCCCAAATTAAATCAATCAAGTATGGAGATTATGGAATGAAGATTGCCTCCTTCAATAATATGGGATTTGGTGGAAATCTCATGTAATCTCATGAGATCTCATGAGATTACATTATTCCATGGAAATCTTCAAGATTTCCAACAACACTTGTTGTAAATTATTCTACAAAAAAATAAATCATAATTATTTTGTGAATATTGCAATCTTGCAATTGGAAAATTGTGAATCACATTCACAACCCAAAACAAAATGTGAATTACATTTTCAATTAATTGTCCAATGTGAATCCAATTCACATAAACATTTAATTAACAAATGTAAATCACAAATAGCTCTCTCTTATATATTATAAATCACATTTATAATATATATGATTAATATGGATAGTGTCATCCACATTATTCATATCGATGATAATTAAATCACATTTAATCATCTTGGATCTCTATTCTCATGTACCCAAATAATATGAATCACATTCACATTATTCACAACTTTGATAATTAAATCACATTTAATTTTCTTAGATAACTCTCTTTATAATATGAATCAAATTCATATTACTCATGATAATTATTAATTATCAATTTTCTCAATGATCGGATATATAATATCAACAATGAAATTATCCAGAACTCTTTCAAGGATAATACGCTTTCTCCACGGATACTTGGAGATAAGGACATAGCGATTGTACTATTCCACGTATAGTGACTTGGATATTGAGATCACATCTCAAATCCAGATCTCGGGCCTCCCATAGATGCTTGATTAAATCAAGACCGCAAATCTAATCTTCTCATTGCATCTGAATAACATTCAGATCAATGTCCAACAATTGGACCAAGATTAGATTACTTCTCTATTGTGCGGAGTTACTAAAATCCATACCCGTTTCATCACTCCCTAGGAATGGAAGCGTCATGGTTAAATAATCGTTTATGATCACATCACCCTCAGGTATTCTCAATACCTGTACATCCTGCATACTGGAAGACTCAGAATAAATCCTAAGTATTAGATCAATTTTACTCTATCTACAGGGTTTTATCAGTAAGTTTCTTATTTGATCATTGGGAGTCGGTATCGATCATATACTTTTCAAAAGCATATATCATATCCAGTTCTTGATCATATACTTTCCAAAAGTATATATCAAATCTACAAATTCAGTCAAGCTTCCAAAGCAAGACGACCGTGCACGGAATTTGGTTCTTCCCAATATCTCATGAGTGAGCTCATATCTTCCAGTTCAGTAAATGAACCTGTATGATCCCTTCGAGAGATCGTATTACTCATATGCCCTTGTATGCACACCAACGTGCCTGTGTATAGACCTTGATTAGGACATCAACCTAATGGCATGCCAAATGTACATACTTAGACACAGTAACATATCTGTCTTCGGTCAGAGGATGCGTTCCTATATCGTGATATCATACGACATAGGACTTTGGTTATCTCGATCTCGTTAAGTCAAGTCTTTGACCTAACTTATCTAACACCTCAGAATCTCTATTCCTATGCAGAGGACCTGCATCAAGAGGTTAGTTAAATATCAGTCTTCAAAGAGAGGATTGCCATCTCCTCCTCAGGATGGAGATCATTTCTTAATAATCATTTGATGGTGCTTGATGTGTCATCGATCTAACTCTTTAGATATTCATCAAAGCACCAGCCTCTATGATTCAATTATTGAATAAATAGCTGTATGATTACTAAGATGGCCATGGTACCTAACCCTAATTATACTAAGGGACCTATTATGCAAATTAGTTATTCTTCATTTTAGATCAGTGAATGATATTTGCAATAACATTTATTGCATAATGGCTCGTCGTGGGCTCGCATGTCCAACAATCTCCCACTAGCCTAAAGAGCCATTAATGGGCTAATTATTTAAACCTGCACTCATTTTACAATCATAGGCTATCTAGAAAATAGATAGGTAAATTGATCAGTCACTCTGTTCCCAAAAGACTATGCCAAGTCCTTTTACGACCTTGCATATCCCCCAGTAACAATGCTCGCTCTAATGCAAATGCTGCATCTTATGTAACCAATACTCAATTTTGTTAGTTATAGTGTGCTTGACATTACAACTCAATAATTACTATAACCAGTATTCTCATAATCCGTATAAGAATACCTTCATTCCCAGAGATCTCCATCTCTTAAGGTATCTACAGTTAAGACTCTTATAGATCACTATCTACAAGTTTTTTTCATCTTTGAAGATATCGTCATTACCGCAACCAAGTGTTTTATTTCTATAGTTGGATTAGTAACAGTTTACTACTCCCATTGTATGATAGACATCTGGCATTCGTACACATCTAGCATACACCCGACTTCTCGTAACTGATGCACAAGGGCAAGTAGTTCTAGCATTCACTTCCTCAACTTTTTGAGGTGCTATCCCTTTAGATTGGTCAGTACCAAATCTTAAGGGAAGGAAGCCTTTATTGGAATTTCCAAGAATGGAATATGTCCAAGGTGTACTACAAATGTGACGGTCCCAATACCCTCTTCTCTTTGCTTCTGAACACCTTCAGAACTAAGATCCAAGAGGCATCTTTGAGATCATATCTCAAGGCATGGAATAGCCAGATCATAAAACACTTATTATCATCCTTATATCATTCCAAATGATTAGGATATTATCTACATTTAGCATGATGACCACAATAGCACTCCCACTAAGCTTTACATGGTTCATCAAGATTCTATCGGAAATCATAACATTTATAATTTCATCAAATCTTATGTTCCAGCTACAAGAATCTTATTTGAGTCCATAGATGGATTTCTTTAGCTTGCACATCTTGCTTTCCTCAATCATAAAGCCCTGGGGCTACTTCATGTGAATATCCTCAGAGAGGTATTCATAGAGGAATGCAATATTGAATTTCATCTTGTGGATGTCAAAAACAAGTTGTAGCTATAGTCAGCAATATTCTGATGGGTTTAAGCATGGTCACTGAAGAGCAAGTCTCATCGCAAGCAATGTCTTCTCTTCCAGTGTATAGCTCATGTCTACGAACCATGCTTTGAAGGTCTCTACCTTCTCATCAAGTTCCCTTTCTCTTGAAGATCCATTTACACCTAACAAGTTTTACCCTTATAGGTGGATCCTCGAGGGTCCATATACAACACTTGTATATGAAGTCTACTTTATAGTTTATTGCTAACATCCATCTTTCCATGTCTTGATCTTCAAAAGCTTCATCACATGAAGTCCGATCATTGTCAGACTTAACTGACACATGGAGTACATCCTCGAACTCATTTGAAGAAGTATTAGTGTTTCATCTTTAATTGTCCTTTTTGATTTCCGATTTTAGGAGCCTCGTTATAATCTTAAAATTAAATGAGTTCCTTTACTTCATTTTCATCTTGATTCTCAAGAGAGCCATCCTTTAAGAATCACATTCTCAGAGATGAGATCTTTTAAGAATCTCAAGGTCATAAAGTAAATATCTTATACCATCCTTTATTTTCCTAATGAAGTAGCACTCTCTAGTGCTAGATGCCATCTTATTGTAGTATGTATTCTCTACTACATATATATCTTGGAAACTAAGAGGTAATTTTTGCTAAAAAAACATCCTTGATCAAATCATGTCACATAAGATCTAATTGTATCTCCCTACAACTCTATTGAGTTTAGGTGTGTTAGGAGGATTGAGATAGAAATGATATTCTTGTCTCCATAAGGAATTCTTTGAATTTATCTAACATGTACAAGCTACCTAGGTTAAATCAAATTCATTTCATCATTCTTCAAAATTTGGTTCTAAACCAAAATTACGAAATCTTTAAACATTTCAAATTTTTCTTAGGTGAAGAGAGGAAATCTCATATCATACATAATCATTAATAGATATCACATATCCATAATGTTTATTCTGATATAGATGATCTACATACATCATTATGTATGAGACCTTGAATACCTTAGCATCTAGCACCATTCCTAGAGAAGGGTGTATTGGACATTTTACTTTGAATACAATATTCATAAGTATGTAAGTTTTGAAATTTTAGACATTCTAAAGTTTCATCTCTTACTAGTCTATTGATCAATTCAATAGACAAATGTCCAAGGCTTGATGCTAGATCATTTTCAAATGATCTTCATCCTCCTATTGATCTTTTAAGGTTTTAAATTTTCAGTATTAGAAATGTTAATGAACCCTTCATTAATTTTATAATTTAGTAGAGTCCACTAGATGTTAGATTACTTTCTGAAATATATCCATCATAACACTTTATGATAGGTCTATCTCAGAATTTAGGTTTATTTCCAACATTTAGAAACAAACAATGAATGTATTCTAATGTCTAGGTCATAGAGACATTCTCCAAGACCAAGGGCTCTCCCACTGAAATTATGAAGTCTATTTACATAATGGAAATTGTTGCAACAATTGCATCAATTCCAACATGGATGGCCACTAAATCTTAAGATCAAATTTCTAATCTTCTAATATATATGCAACCAATTGCAAGAGTCATTAGAAGTTTGAGATACAATTATTAAACTTTATCTTATCAAATAAGCAAGTCAATATCAATGATTATATGTAGATTATTGTAATACTCTATCTGAGTCCTTCACTAAGTATTCTAGAAGAATTGGTAGTCATACTATCAACACATCAACTTATTGCAGTATTAGCATTCATCCAACTCTTTGGATGTCTTATGGAAGTCACAGAAGTACAATCAACTCTTTAACTTTCCTTCTCACTGGGGTCAGACCCATGCTTCTACCGTGCTCTTTTCATCTATAAACAACTATTGTTCAAGACAGAGAGTCTCTTATGTTGAATTCAAATGATTTCAATATAAGAGCACTTCAACATTTATATATGCTTCATTTAATTCATATAATATGAATATTATGAAGCTTCATGAATGACTAGAATATAGACAGTAGAATGATGACACTCATCGTATCTACATCTATCTAAACTCTAAAAGACATTGGTTCAGGTATGTATTCAAATATTTGAATACATCATCTTTTATAGAGCCACCATTCTGCATGATGCAGAGAACCAAGCCATTCATGATTAAATGTCGAGAGTACATATGTATGCCAGATCATCTTCTTAGATTTTATAAGGATTAATTAACAATTGTGATCATCATCAACATGTCACTTCCAAAGTACATTCAATGATATCAAGACTATAGAAGCATACAAATCCTAGGATTGTAGTCCTATTGTCTATTTAATTGTCATTCCTCATTATATGAGGAAACTTGCACATTGCAACCACATACATTATGTGTCCAACTGCAAGTACAATATCTGGATCATTAGTCCAATCCGTGATATTTTACTGGTTACTATTGAGTATAGTATTGAGTGGATTTAATGAAGGATTATCTGAAATAAGAATTTGAATAAGTGTATATATTTTATATACATAGTTTACTTTGATTCAGGAGTTTCTATATCGAAGTTGTCGTGCATTGTCAACATTGAAAGTTCATTCCCTTAATCACTTTCTATGTAAGAGATATACTTACCATTATATCTCAAGCAAGATCTGGGATCTCCTTCCTTATCTTTATTACATCCCAATAATATGCGAACCTGTAACTTTGATAAAAAGAAGTGGGAACACATTCCGCCTTGCAAGTCCAACTTGCATTTCCCAATTCGGTCTTTAACACCCAAGCCCACCACCTCTAAGATGATGTTGACCTGTCATTAATTGAACCAACCGTCAACAAGAATACAACTCACTATGCGCAATCCAATATTACCCCAAGAATATGCGGACCTAATATTGGGGTCACTACGCATACGTCCTTACTCTTTCAAGAAGCTAAGAGCTCGATCCAAATGGATTGTATGTAGGAGATGTCACTTTGGACAGGCGTCTCCTACATACAATATCTGGCGACGGAACCCTTCGCCTTGACGGGAGACCATGGATGTCACTTAGGTGATCCTCCATATCACGTTGAAATTCTAATTAATAATAATGAATCATATTCATTAAGATTAATTCTTCCATGGGAAATAACATCTCTATTCTTAATAGAGTGTATTAATTTTAATGAGATTCTAGTTAATCTAATCATATTAAATTAATGATCCAATTAATATCCAACAAACATTCTTAACTGTTACTTGAATTATGGTATTATCTCAAATACGTATTATTTCAAATTTTAATAATTAGAAATACATAACGATTTCTTAAGAATTATACCAACCCTACCCGCTGTCATGATCAGTACCGACGAGAGTGGGACAAACCGCACACTGTACAACCTGCTACCCCAACGCTCCCCGACTAGACACCATATCCGCCTCGGGAAAGGATAATGCAAAATAGATCACTTTGTACTTGAGATGATCATCAGTTTTTCAACCGAAATTATACCATATAATAATAATAATAATCAAAACTATTTTGATTAGCATTATAATGAGATTTGCTAAACAAATCCCAAATCCTATTCAAGTAACATGTTTGTTGGAATGTAGATCATGTAATCAATTTGTGATCTAGATCACATCTAATCAAATATAGGTTAAGGCAATGTAATTTGAGGAAATAATTATATTAAAATATTTTAAAAATATTTATCTGTAATTATTACAGGAAATTGAACCATTTAATTTCACTAATTTCTTAAATGACAATCACTAGGTTCTTGATTAGGAAAGTAATTCCAGCAGTGACCTCCACTTACTAAGAATACCATATCTCAATCAATTTAAATCCAAATTAAGAAAAATAAGTTTATATAGTTTTATAATTTAATTTAAAACATAACCTAAGTGATTTGCACACATTTAAAGGTGTTTCAAAACTGCAATTAACTCTTTATTTACGTTAAGATTCGCAGTCCCCGAAACCGTGGATACATGTTCACTAAAATGATCATATCTCGAGCACACAAAATCCAAATTACGTAAACTCAGATCCTACAATTTTCTTATTTAATGGGAAACATAATACAATTATTATTTTCATGTTTAAACAGTTTAAATAGGACCTAAAATAGTCACTAAACAGAGGTGTGAAAAATGAAATGCAAGAAAACTTTCGCAAACTCTAACGAACCCAAGTCATCCTTGGTTTATGGATCGCATACAAAACCATCGACCTAAGGTTCTGATACCACTTGAAGGATATGGTGAGATCCTTAAGCGCATCATGGAAGTGTGAGGATCGCATCGTATGCGATAGGGAGCGGCTAGTCGCACTAGTTGCTCGATGCAGCGGAAATTAAAATTTTTTATTTGACAAAACTACATGATCCAAGAACACTTCTTGGATCGTTTCATATAAAACACAAATAAGTAATAGTATTAACTCTTGAAGTGTGGTTGCGATCGAGTCTCTAAACGAAGAGACCTCCTGTCTTAAGTTCGATCCGACAGAGGAGACGCTTGCGAGTGTGTTGATGAACACGTGCTCCCCGCAATCCAAGTTGATGATACAAGAAACGGATCTCTTGATCTCATCCCACGAGATACTAAGTCTTTTCATGAATGAGGTGCACCAAAGGAGATGGAAATCCACGATCAATCGCATAGGCAACATAACGACAATGCTGTGGTGATGGAGACTCTCTCGAGGGCATTTATGGTGGACGACCATATGAGAGAGAGAGAGAGGACATGTAGAGAGAATGAAAGATAGGTAGATAGAGAGAGAGAGAGTTTGTCTAACTTTTAACCTTGAAGAGCAATGGGTGCCTCTCCTTTTATAATATTTTGGGATCCATGGATCTCGATCCATGGATAATACAAATCCAATGTCTCTTATTGATTTGCGTTTCTTTTAGTTGCTAAGATTTTGTTGGTAAAAAACCAACAACAATTAATTTAATTTAGATTGAATATATATATTGATAAATCAATATTATTTAATCCCAAATTAAATCAATCAAGCACGGAGATTATGGAATGAAGATTGCCTCCTTCCATAATATGGGATTTGGTGGCAATCTCATGTAATCTCACGAGATATCATAAGATTACATTATTCCATGAAAATCTCCAAGATTTCCAACAACACTTATTGTAAATTATTCTACAAAAAACAATTCATAATTATTTTGTGAATACTGCAATCTTACCATTGGAAAATTGTGAATCACATTCACAACCCAAAATAAAATGGGAATTATATTTTCAATTAATTGTCCAATGTGAATGTAATTTACATCAACATTTAATTAACAAATGTAAATCACAAATAGCTCTCTCTTATATATTATAAATCAAATTTATAATATATATGATTAATATGGATAGTGCTATCCACATTATTCATATCCATGATAATTAAATTACATTTAATCATCTTGGATCTCTATTCTCACGTGCCCAAATAATATGAATCACATTAACATTATTCACATCTTTGATAATTAAATCACATTTAATTTTCTTAGATAACTCTCTTTAGAATCAAATTCATATTACTCATGATAATTAAATCACATTTAATTATCAATTTTCTCAATGTTCGGATATATAATACCAGCAATGAAATTATCCAGAACTCTTTCAAGGATAATGCGCTTTCTCCGTAGATACTTGGAGATAAGGACATGGTGATTGTATTGTTCAACGTATAGTGACTTGGATATTGAGTTCACATCTCAAATCTAGATCTCGGGCCTCCTATAGATGCTTGATTAAATCAAGACCGCAAATCTAATATTCTCATTGCATCTGAATCACATTCAGATTAATATGCAACATTTGGACTAAGATAAGATTACTTCTCTACTGAGAGGAGTCACTAAAATCCAGACCCGTTTCATCACTCCTTAGGAATGGAAGCGTCATGGTTATACAATCATTTATGATCACATCGCCCTCAGATATTCCCAATACATGTACATCCTGCATACTTGAAGACTCAGAATAAACCCTAAGTATTAGATCAATTCTACACTGCCTACTTCAGGGTTTTATCAGTAAGTTTCTCATTTGATCATTGGGACTCGGTATCGAACATATACTTTTTAAAAGCATATATCATACCTATGTGTTGATCATATACTTTCCAAAAGTATATATCAAACCTACAAATTCATTCAAGCTTCCAAAGCGAGATGACCATGCACGGAATTTGGTTCTTCCCAATATCTCATGAGTGAGATCATGTCTTCCAGTTAAGTAAATGAACTTGTATGATCCCTTCGAGAGATCGTATTACTCATATGCCCTTCTATGCACACCAACGCACTGGTGTATAGATCTTGATTATGTCATCAACCTATTGGCCTACCAAATGTACATACTTAGACACATAGTAACACATCTGTCTTCGATCAGAGGATGTGTGCCTATATCGTGACGACATACAACATAGGACTTTGGTTATCTCGATCTCGTTAAGTCATCTCTTTGATCTAACTTATCTAACACCTCCGAATCTCTATTCCTATGCAAAGGACCTACATCAAGAGATCGGTTAGATATTAGCCTTCAGAGAGAGGATTGCCATCTCTTCCTCAGGTTGGAGATCATCTCTTAATAATAATTTGATGGTGCTTGATGAGTCCTCAATCTAACTCTTTATATATTCATCCAAGCACCATCCTCTATGATTCAATTATTGAATCAACAGCTGTATGATTACTAAGATGGACATGGTATATAACCCTAATTGTACTAAGGTACCTATTATGCAAATTAGTTATTCTTCATTTCAGAACAAGGAATGATATTCGCAATAACATTTATTGCATAATGGCTCGTTGTGGGCTCGCATGTCCAACAGTATAGTCATAAAGTGAAAAGATATGGAGTTGGGGTGAGTGTCTGGAGTCGCGGGAGGGAGGCAAAGAATATACAAGAAGGGAAGTATATACGAGGATAATGATATGAATCTTTTCGATGCTGCTGATGGCAAGAGCTCACTGTTTCATGGTCTATTTCATGGCTTTATGTGTGTCTACTGAGCCTCCCTCGTATATGAAAACAATCTCCTCAACATGGACTAATTGTTTATTGGGTTCGACAAAGTGTTTCAGGAGTTGTCCATTAACTAGGGATGTTTGTGCTCCATCTGTAAGATTTGAGATCTCTACACATCCACTATCATGCACAAAATGGACTATGAACGAACCCGTCCACTTGGATTTCAGCTTATCTTGGAAAACCTTCAGCCTCACATTGAACAACCATAACTTCTGTCCAGGAACAAAGGTCTTTTGTCTGATATATCTACCGTGCCAACGCTTTACCTTGTCCTTGTACACTAAACTCTTGTCATATGCTCGGTTTCTGATCTCCACAAGTTCATTGAGATCCATCTCTCTCTCTGTTTCTACCCTAAGTGTGTGTTCTAGTTGACCTTCTTGATTGCCCATTCGGATTTATGCACTAATTCTGCGGGCAAATGGCATGGCTTCCCAAACACCATTCTGAATGGGGGAGGTTCCTAAAGGTATCTTGTAAGCTGTCCTGTAAGCCCAAAGGACCTGATCCAAAATTTGAGACCAGTCCTTCCTGTCTGGGTGGACAAGATTATGCAATATGGTCTTAACCTCCCTATTCGATACCTCTACCATGCCATTGGTCTGTGGGTGGTAAGGACTAGCGACACGATGTTCGATGTCATAATACTTTAAGAGTTTCTTCATGTCTTTTTTCCCAAAATGGCACCGCCCATTGGATATCAATACTTTGAGGATCTCGAATCTAAAGATGATGTGATCTTTGATAAATTTACAGACAGTCCTACTGTTTGCGGCTCGGGTCGGGATAGCCTCCACTCACCTTGACAGATAGTCTACCACAAGAAGGGTATATTCGAAAGCAGGGCTAACCAGGAATGGGCCCGTGAAGTCGATGCCCCAGGTATCAAAGACATCACAAATGATGACATGCTGCATTGACATCTCATCCTTGAAACCAACGGTTCCTCCCATTCACTAGCATACTGGGCACGACTTCACAAAGGTAAGCGCATAGCGAAACAGAGTCGGCCAGTATAAACCGCATTGAAATACCTTCCATGCGTCCTCTTCCCGGAGTGGTGTCCTCCTACCTTCAGACTATGGCATAAAGTGAGGACACTCTGATATTACTCCTGAGGAATACACCTCCTCCAGACACAATCTGATCCTTCAAAGAAAAGGATGGGATCCTCCCAATGGTAATGTCTCGCATCCAACTTGAGTAGGTCTATGTGGCTCTTGGGTCAATCTTCATGAACTTTCTTGGAGACAAGATAGTTCACTATATTGGCGTACCATGGGAGTGATTCGATAACAAAAACCTACTTGTCTGTAAAGGAGTCTCGAATAGGTGTATTATCAGAAGTATCAAGAATTTCGAGATGGGAGAGGTGATTAGCCACTACATTCTTCTTTCTAGGTTTATCTCTATTGTCCAAGTCAAACTCCAGGATGAGTAAAATCCACCTATGAAGACTCGCCTTCGCGTCCTTCTTTTCCATTAAATATCGTAGGCTGTATGGTCCGTGAACACAATCACCTTAGATCCAATTAGATGAGATATGAACTTATCCAAGGCAAACACTACCGCAAGCATCCCTTTTTCGGTAACTGTATAGTCACGCTGAGAGGTATAAAGCACTTTGCTTACATGGTGTATGGCAAACGGGACACCATCCCTCCTCTGTCTTAACACAACCCCAACAACAAAATCTAAGGCGTTCGTCATGATCTCAAAAGGAAGAGACAGTCTGGGGCTTGTAGGATCGGGGTGTCCATGATCATCCCTTGAAGTTGCTTAAAGGCCTCAAGACATTTATGATCGACAATAAACTCCATGTCTTTGCCTAAAAGCTCAGTTAGCGGTCGGGCAATTTTAGAAAATCTTTGATAAACCTCCTATAAAATCCAACATGATCGAGGAATGACCGCAAGTGTTTCACGTTGATTGGTGGCTGGAGTCATCTGATCACGTCTACCTTGGCAGGGTCAACCTCCATTCCTCTCTTGGAGATGACATGCCCCAACATAATGCCCTCCGTCACCATGAAGTGACTTTTCTCCTAGGAGAGCATCAGATTAACCTCACAATATCTTTTTAGGACTCGGTCCAGATTTCTAAGATATGAATCGAAGGAATCACCATGGATCGAGAAGTCATCCTTGAAGACTTCCAGGAATTCACCGACCATCTCGGCGAATACTGCAATCATGTACCTTTGAAATGTACCGGGAGCATTGCATAACCCAAAGGGCATGCGCCTGAAAGCGTAGGTACCGAAAGGGCATGTGAATGTGATTTTCTCCTGGTCCTCAAGAGCAAGGGCTACTTGATTGTAGCCTGAGAACCCATCTAAAAAGCAGAAGAATTCGTTTCCTGATAATCTTTCTAAGATCTGATCAATGAAGGGTAAGGGGAAATGATCCTTCTTCATCACGACATTCAAGCGTCTGCAATCCATACAGACATGCCACAGCGTGAGTACTCATGTCACGATCTCCTCTCCTTCCTCATTGGTGGTCGTCTGAATTCCCGACTTTTTCGGAACAACATGGATAGGTGCCACTCACTTGGAGTCGAGATGGGGTAAATGAAACCTGCATCACACCATTTCTCAATCTCCTTCTTTACAACCTCTCGTAAATTTGGATTCAACCTATGTTGGAATTCATGAGAGGGTTTAGCTTCATTCTCTAAGTAGATATGGTGCGAACACAAAGCGGGATTTATCCTGTGGAGATCGGAGATGCTCCATCCTATCGCCTTGCAGTTTTTCTCCAGGATCTCTAGCAAACAAGATTCCTGCTCCTCGGTCAATCACAAACTGATGATGACCGGATACTTCCTCTCTTATCCCACAAGGAAGGCATAATTAAGGGTTGTGGGTAATGGTTTGAGCTTAGGTAAGGTGCGATAATCAAGGAAGTCTGGCTCAATCAACTTTGGTTCTGTGCTGATAGTGGCTGGATTTATCTCTGAAGTAACTGCCACCAACTCCTTCAGCTCTAGAGTCGGATCGTCAAAAATATCCAAGAAATTGGCGAAAGCAACGTCCGACTCATCTTACTCATCTTCTGATTGTACTAAAGAGGGAAGGACTGATAGGCCCAGATGAGCCTCTACATCATCGAAGATGTAGGAGGATGCATTTTCTGCACTGTACTCACTCCTAAGGTTCTCGCAAACTGTCTCATGTACAAGATCTTCTCCAAAGGAGAGGGACTCATTGGTGCTAGCTGGGTTCTGTCTCCATGGCCCAACGATGTCTACATGAACACAATCTGCTTGTGACGAAGTGTACTCGGTGTTGGATTTAGAATCTGACCCTTACCACCTTGTCTGCTTCATCTCCGCCTGGAGTTTGGACCTCAATCTTCTCGATCTTATAATCAAATAAGGCCCATGCTGTTCTAAGGAAGGGACTTCCTAGAATGATCTGGGAATCTCTCCAATTTCAAGGGTTCTCCATATTAAGGACTGTAAAGTCCACCATGTAATCCTGACCCTTAAATTTAATGATAATGTTCCTCAATTCTTCCATAGACCTCTTGGTTGATTTATCTTCAAACTGAAGTAAGGCTCTAGATTTCCTAAGAGGTCCTAGATTTAGCTGCTCATAGAGGGTTGTGGGCATCAGATTAATTGAGGATCCATTATCCAGGAGAGTACGTGCAAACGTAGTGTCATCGACATGACTCACCACATAATGAGCACCCATGTTCCTTCGTTTCCTTGGAAACACATTTTTGATGGCGCAAGTAGTGGCTACTGACAAAACGTGCTTCTCAACATGGCTTTTGGTTTTCCTGCTGACCATAGTAGGTGTGCATCTCACCTTAAGGTACTTCTGGAATGCATGTGTTATGTCCGCATACTTTTCAAAGGGGATTGTGACCTTGATATGTTTGTTACAGACTCTATCATCTCAGGTTCATTTTTTTGGATTTTTTGATATTTTCTTATTTCCACCCTTAAGGGCACGGGGGAAGGGATTATTGACGATAACTCAGATTCTGAAACTGAAAGATTTTCATTCAAACGGGAAATTGAGTTCTTTACTGGACTCAGACTTAGACTCAGACTCTGACACTGACTCGGACTAAAAGAAATTCCTGTGGTGAAACAGATGATGCATCTACCGCTGCTCCTGGTGAGGGCTCCTCATCTGGTTTGCCCGATTCACTGCTCGTGCTTCTCTCCTTATTCTTTCCATGGTTCCTTGAGGACTTGGAAATCCTCTTATTCTACTGGGGATGGTGATGATGGTGCTGCTCCTCTGCCTCCAAGTTCTCCTCAGGTAGAGACTTGACGACATCTTCCTCTCATGCCCATGCCCGATCAGTTACGGTCACGGTCCTTCCGCTCCTGAGGGACATATGATTTACATTATCGTACAAAAGGATCTCTTGTTTAGATAGAGAATAATCTGAATAGTATACCTGATCACGTGGTCAGTGCTCACCCTGATTCAGGCTATTTGGGTTGGCCTGAACTATTAGACATGTGAGCCCTGGGCGAACCATTCTTACAATAATTATTATTGTAATATATATGTTTATCAATAAAAGTTATTGATGTTTCACTCCCTTTCTGAAATTAAATGAATAAATGCACTATAAGATCCCACTGTACAATTAGGGTTATGTACCATGGCCATCTTGATGATCATATAGCTGTTGATTCATTAAATGAATCATAGAGGCTGGTGTTTGGATAAATATCTAAGGAGTTAGATAGAGGACTCATAGAGCACCGTCAAATGATTATTAAGAGATGATCTCCAGCCTGAGTAGGAGATGGAAATCTTTTCTCACATAGGTTGATATCTGACTGACCTCTTGATGCAGGTCCTTTGCATGGTAATAGTGATTCGGAGATGTCAGATTAGTTAGGTCAATGGGTTGACTTAGCGAGATCGAGATAACCTAAGTCTTATGTTGAATGCTGTCACAGCATAGGCACACATCCTCTGACCGGAGGCAGATGTATTGCTATATGTCTGAGTATGTACATTTGGCAGACCGATAGGTTGATGGCCTAACCAAGGTATATACACCGACGAGCTCGTGTGCATATAAGGGCATATGAGCAATACGATCTCTCAAAGGGATCATACAGGTTCACTTGTGAACCGGAAGACATGAGCTCACTCATGAGGTATCGGGACCGATCAAATTCCATGCATGGTCTTCGTGCTTCGGAAGCATGACATGAATTGGAAGGTATGATATATGCTTTGGGAAAGCATATGATCCATACCAACTCCCAATGACCAAGATTGAGAAACTTAGTGATTAAACTCTGAAGAAGACAGTGTAAAATTGATCTTAATCTTCACATTGATCATGGGTCTTCCAGTATGCAGGATGTACAGGTATTCTTGAAGGGGTTCAAGAATAATTCATTTTATGAACTAAATATCCAAGCAAGAAGGACTTGATGATTAAATGAGATTTAATCATCAAGCATAATATGAATGGGATTCATATTGTGAGAATAAGTATCCAAGATAATTAAATAGGATTTAATTATCAAGGATTGGAGAATGTGGATAACACTATCCATAATATTTGTGTATTATCGATATGATTTATAATATACATAATATTGAAGAGAGAGAGAATTTATGTAAATAGCATTTGTTAATTATTAATGTGGATTGGATTCACATTAATTAATTATAAATGCAATTTATAAATTAGTTTGGGTTGTGAATATGATTCACATATTTATCAATGGCATGATTGAAATATTCACAAATTAATTTGGAATTAATTTGGTGGATAATTTTTTTGTGATAATGGTTATTACAAAATTAATCAAAAGATAATGAATAAAATAAATGGGAGATAAAATCACCCAAAAAATAGGGGTGGCGTCAACTATGGGTGACACCCCCTATTTTGGGGGGATTTATTTATCTCCTAATTTCTTTTATCTTATTATCTCTTGATAAAATAATTTATGTTAAATTAAATTATGTTGATAATGTTGCAACATATATTTGATTTAAATATAAATTAAATGTTGTTGGTTTTTAACCAACAACAATCTTGGCCATTGATTAATACATAGACCAACCATGGCTGTTGGATCTATGTGTCCCATGGCCTGAGATCCATTGGATCCTAAACTAATATAAAAGGAGGGCTAACCTAGACTTTCATAGTACATGATTTAGAGTTGTAGAAGACTACTTCTCTCTCTCTCTCATTCTCGCCCTCTCTCTTTCTCTTCTCCAAGAAGTAGCCGTCCACTTTGTGTTGAGAAGGAGAGCCTCTCACGCCTTTGCCTTCTACGACTCGAGGATCTCCTTCTTCTTTGGGGTTGCTTGCCTTAAAGGAAGATGACGGATTTCGTTTGACGAAATCAGGGGATTCATTGCTTGGATCTTCATCAAGGATTGCGGGAGGTTCGTGTCTCATCATCATGCCCGCAAGTGCATTCTTCATGGATCAAACTTAAGACAGGAGGATCTCTTGTTTGGGATCTCACGATTACAACCAGGCTCCAAGAGGTATACCTTATACTTTGTGGTTTTGATGAAACGGTCTGAGAAATGTTCTCGCGATCATGTGGTTTCATCACTTGTTAAAATTTTTAATTTCCCCCACATCTAGCAACTAGTGCGACTAGTTGTCCCGATTGTATATGATGCAATCGACGCTTCCGTCATGTGCTTAAGGATTCTCAATATCCTTCTAGTGGTATCAGAGCCTTAGGTCGAATAAAGTTTTGGATATGATCCATAGACCTAGGACGACTTGGGTTTGAAAGGGTCGCGAAAGTTTTGTCGCATTTTAATTTTCGCATCTCTGTCTAATTGGAATTTTTTGATATTGTTTAAATTGTTTAAATACGAAATTTGCAATTGGATATTGTTCCCCATTAAATAAGGAAACCATAGGATCTGAGTTTATGTAGTTTGGATTCATTTGCTCAAGATATGGCCTTTTGAATATGCATGTATTCACTGTTGCGGGAACTACGGATCTAATCATGATTAATGAGTTAATTACTATTTTGATACGCCTTGAAATGCATGAATTATCAGTTGGGTTCTTTAATAAATCAAATTGACAATCTTAGGAAACTGATTTTGCAATTTTTGGATTTAAATTGATCGAGATAAGTAAATTTTGGTGATTGGGGGTCACTGCTGGAAGTTGACATCTTTTGATCATGAACCTTGTGATAAGTCATTCAAATATGATGGTGAAAATTAATTGTTAGTTTTCTGAAATAATTAGTGATAAATATTTGTGAAATATTTAAAGAGATAGTTATTTCATTGAATGACATTTGCCTAGCCATGATGATAAGATAATTGATCTTGATCATCGGTTGATATGAATCCATCAACAAACATTGATTTCATGAAAAACCTTAGTTTATCCTACAATAGTTCTAGGACAACTTTTACATGAAAAACCCTCTTGCTTGAATAGGATTGGGGATTTTTTAGCAAATCTTCTTATAATATAATCAAAATTATTTTGATGTATATTATATGGTATAATTTCAGTTGAAAAACCGATGAGCATCTCAAAGTACATGATGATCTATCTGGCATTATCCTTTCCTAAGGCGGATATGGTGCCTAGTCAGAGAGCATTGGGGTTGCGGGTTGCAAAGTATGTGGTCCGTCCCACTCTCGTCGTTACTGACCATGACAACGGGTAGGGATTGGATAATGCCGGAGAAGTCAGAGTGTATTTTTCTAATTACTAAAATTCGAATAATACATACTTTGAGATTATACCTACTATTCAAATAATAATCAAGTTCGTTGATTGATGATTGGATTAATGATTAACTTAATGTGATTAAATTAATTATATCCAATAAACACTCTATTATGAATAGATGTGTATTTCCCTTGGAAGAATTAATTATGTGAATATAATTCACGATAATTAATTATTAAATTTGAATATGAGATGGAGGATCACATAAGTGAAATCCATGGTCTCCCATCAAGGCAAAGATTTCCGTCGCCAGGGATTGTATGTAGGAGACGCCTGTCTGAAGTGACAGCTCCTGTATGCAAGCGCATCTGGATCGGGCTCTTTACTTCTTGAAAGAGTAAGGTCGTATGCGTAGTGACCCCAATATCGAGTCCTCATATTATTGTGGCGATATTGGATTGCGCATAGCGAGTTCTAATCCTGTTGACGGTTGGTTCAATTAACAAGGGGTCAACATCATCTTAGGGGTGGTGGGCCCAGGTGTTAAAGATCGAATTGGGAAATGCAAGTTGGACTTGCAAGGCAGAATGAGTTCCCGCTTCTTTTTATCGGAGTCACAAGTTCTCAAATTATTGGGATGTAACAAAGATAGGAAAGGAGATCCCAGTTCTTGCTTGAGATATAGGGGTAAGTATATCTCTTACTTTGAAAGACAATTAGGGAATAATCTTTCAAAGTTGACATAGCAAGATGAATTTGATTTAAAATACCTTAATCAAATAATTCTTAAAAATGAATATATAATTATTTATATATTCTAGTATAGTGCATTCTTAATTTCAGAAAATGAAGTCCATGAACCCCCTTAGCAGGCTCCTGGAGGTCAACCAGTTGACCGAACCAAATTATTCGGATTGGATCCGAAATTTGGATCTTGTCCTAACTGCAGAGCGCGTCTCTTATGTGCTGACCAAGGACAAGATAGAAGACACTCTTACTGCGGAAGATAAATCATATAATGAGAAATATGATGAAGATCATAATCTGGCAAGATGTTACATCCTTGGGTCATTGTCCAATGTGCTTCAGAAGCAACATGTGGAAATGAACCATTGCCAAGAGATTATGTTGAATATGAAGTAAATGTTCGGTGACATAAACCGCACACAACATTACAACATGATGAAAGAGCTTATTCGCTGCAAGATGCAGGAAGGGACCTCTGTCAGAGAACACATACTCAAAGTGTTTAGGTACCTCTCTGAATTGGAAACCTTAGGAGCCTACATGGATTCTGACATGCAGGCTGATTTTATTCTCCTGTCGCTCTCTAAGTCTTTCAACAACTTTGTCGTGTCCTATCACATGAGCAAAGGTGATTTCACTAACGCTGGGCTGTTAGCTGCATTAAAGTCTGCAGAAGATGTGATGAGGAAGGACGACCCCTCTGCTAGTGCAATGGTTGTACAAGTGAGAGGAAAACGCGGGCGGAAGCAAGGTTCTCGGAAGGGCCCGACCCAGAAGAGAAAGAAGAAGAATCAAGGAGTTGGTTCATATTCTAGTGCTTCCACACTAATGACATCGAAAAAGTCCGATGTCTGTCACTACTGCAAGAAGCCGGGGCACTGGCGGCGTAACTGCCCAGATTACCTGAAGTTTGCTGACAAAGGTAAAGTCCCTGTAGGTATAAAATCTACTTTCATCATTGAAACTAGCTTTCTCATTGGACGAGAAGGAAGCTGAGTTGTAGATTCTGGTGCTTCTGTTCATGTATTCAATTCTTTGCATTTGTTTCAGTAAACTAGGAATCTGGAGCATGGGGAGATAGTCATCCAGATGGGATCTGATGCAAGTATTGCAGCAGTCGCCATCGGGACGTACAGACTATCGTTATCTAGTGGTCGAGTCCTAGTACTTAAAGAGTGTCTTTATGTACCTAAAGTCAGGAGGAATTTGATATCTGTATCTAAGCTTGTTAGACATGGATACTCCTTCCTGTTCTGTAATAAATTAATCATAAACCGTTATGATAAATATATTGCGGATGGTATTTTGACTTCTGATGGACTCTATGAATTATGCATTGATGAATGTTATGAATGTTACTACCACTAATAAAGAAAACCCCAAGAGATCCAGGGAGGATGGAAATCATTCGAACATGATTTGGCATCAAAGTCTTGGTCATTTACCTGTTGTTAGGATCAATAGATTGATAAAGGATGGACCTCTAGATTTTCTACAGGTTCAATCTTTATGAAACAAGTCTGGACTTTAGTGACTCCTCTCAGGAGAGAAGCAATCTGATCTTGGTCCAAGTATTAGACATTGGTTTGAATATGATTCAGATGTAATGAGAAGATTGGATTTGCGGTCTTGATTCAATCAAGCATCTATGGGAGGTCCGTAAGATCTGAATTTGTGATGAGATGTCAACATCCAAGTCACTATACAAGGAACAACACAATCGCCCTGTCGTTATCTCCAAGTATCTGCGGAGAAAGCACAATATTCTTAAAGGGGTTCAAGAATAACTCATTTTATGAACTAAATATCCAAGCAAGAAGGACTTGATGATTAAATGAGATTTAATTATCAAGCATAATATGAATGGGATTCATATTGTGAGAATAATTATCCAAGATAATTAAATAGGATTTAATTATCAAGGATTGGAGAATGTGGATAACACTATCCATAATATTTGTGTATTATAGATATGATTTATAATATACATATATTGAAGAGAGAGCGAGAGAATTTATGTAAATAGCATTTGTTAATTATTAATGTGGATTGGATTCACATTAATTAACTAATTGGAAATGCAATTTACAAATTAGTTTGGGTTGTGAATATGATTCACATATTTATAAATGGCATGATTGAAATATTCACAAATTAATTTGGAATTAATTTGGTGGATAATTTTTTTGTGATAATGGTTATTACAAAATTAATCAAAAGATAATGAATAAAATAAATGGGAGATAAAATCACCCCAAAAATAGGGGTGGCGTCAACTATGGGTGACGCCCCCTATTTTGGGGGGATTTACTTATCTCCTAATTTCTTTTATCTTATTATCTCTTGATAAATTAATTTATGTTAAGTTAAATTATGTTGATAATGTTGCAACATATATTTGATTTAAATATAAATTAAATGTTGTTGGTTTTTAACCAACAACAATCTTGACCATTGATTAATACATAGACCAACCATGGCCGTTGGATTTATGTGTCCCATGGATTCCATTGGATCCTAAACTAATATAAAAGGTGGGCTAACCTAGCCTTTCATGGTACATGATTTAGAGTGTAGAAGCCTACTACTCTCTCTCTCTCTCATTCTTGCCCTCTCTCTTTCTCTTCTCCAAGAAGTGGCCGTCCACTTTGTGTTGAGAAGGAGAGCCTCTCACGCCTTCGCCTTCGATGACTCAAGGATATCCTTCTTCTTTGGGCTGCTTGCCTTAAAGGAAGACGACGGATTTTGTTTGATGAAATCAGGGGATTCATTGCTTGGATCTTCATCAAGGATTGCGGGAGGTTCGCGTCTCATCATCGCGCCCGCAAGTGCATTCTTCGTGAATCGGACTTAAGACAGGAGGATCTCTTGTTTGGGATCTCACGATTAAAACCACGCTCCAAGAGGTATTCCTTATACTTTGTGGTTTTGATGAAACGATCCGAGAAATGTTCTCGTGATCATGTGGTTTCATCACTTGTTAAAATTTTTAATTTCCGTCGCATCTAGCAACTAGTGCGACTAGTTACCCCGATTACATATGATGCGATCGATACGCTTCCATGATGCGCTTAAGGATTCTCAATATCCTTCATGAACTTGGGAGGGAATTGGGGTCTTTGGTACCATCTGTTGGTCCTGAGTATGTGAAACACGGTTAAGATCAGTTCTGATATCTAGGTAATCATTCTGTATCTGCTGGACCCTATCAGTCAGGGTCTGGATGGCCAAGGTGAGGGACTCCAATTCACGAGTGTTCGAGGCTTGCTGCTGCTGACTAGAGGAAGAGTGATTCGACTATCTATATTGGCCCTGCTGGCCGTGCTAATACTGGTGAGGGTGGGAAGGTGGTGGAGGGACCTGCTGGGCCGAGTGGAATGTGCGCTGCTGCTGGTGCTGTTGAGGTTGATATCCTTGTCCTTACCGGGACTGTACGAAGCGCGGTGCAGGGATAGAGCTGTTTTCCTAGTAAGCTAGGGAAGGTCAGTGTGGCTGACCGTTCCCTATCCCCGACTGTCTCCCGATGGGATCATGGCTGTACCATAGCCCGTTGATCTCAAACACCTGCGGAGGCTCCTCGTAGACTGTCTCCACCTATTGGGGTGCATACTGCTCCTGCTGAGTGTACTATTGCTCCTCAACTCAGTTACTCTGAGGCCCCTGTACCTGCTCCTATACAAGATGGACTTGATGTACAGGAATAGGTGGTGCAGAAGGGGCATGTAGTCATATCTTGGCTACCTTCTCGGTCAATTCCTCCACTTGTTTCGGAAATAGTGAAAGCGCCTCAAGGTCAATGACCCTCTTGTGGATTTGTTCTACCATGGTGAGATTATCAGCTATTATCCCCATGCTAGGGATTAGGTCATTTGCTAGATCCGCTACAGTCCTCCTGGTTGCCTTATTATATAGGCTTGAGGGAGACAACTGAAAGGCCCTAGTGGCTTGAGATCTGCTTGTTTCTGCCATCTGCTCCAGGATCTTCCATACGAAATTTTCATTCTTGTTCAGATAGCTACCTCCACAGGTTGTGCTCACTAACCCCTGCATTTCTGGGTTCATGCCACAGAACAAGGTCTGGAATAAGATCACCTTGGTAATGCCATGGCAGGGGCATTTTTGGATCAAGTCATTAAATATATCCCAAGCTTCATGGAATGGTTCGTGGGGACCCTGGGAAAAACTAGCAATCTTCGTCCTCATCTGGTTAGTCCTACTGAGTGGGTAGAACTTCTTCAGGAATAAATCTTTAAATTGCACCCATGTCGTATATCTAACCCCAAGATTCTTAAGACAATGGGCAACCTTATCTCCTAAGGAAAATGGGGTAGCCTTCAGCCTGATGTAATCTTGTCAAACCCCTGGGTGACTAAGGTTGTTGCAGATTAGCTCGAAGTCTCTCAGGAAAGCATATGGTTCTTCGGTGGCCTTTCCATTAAACTTCAGTAGCAGACTAAGAAAATGGGCTTCAACTCGAATGCTTCTAGGGGTACCTCAGGTACGAGCCAATTATGTATCTCATTCTCAGCTGGGTTGTAGGCATCCACCATCGGTCTGTCAATTCCACCCACCGTAATCACCTATCCCGTCCTCGCCACAAGACCTGCATTTTGTTGTTCGGCTGCGGCTAAGCGGGAAAGGATTTGATGTATAGGATCATCTCTGTGTTCCTCTTCATCGGGGGGTCTCTTAGGAGGCATCTTGGTGTCTGGTTCGTCCTCTTTTCCTGGGTAAAGAATGTGGTCTAGGTTAGAGGATGCAGAAATGAAGATATTCTCACTGAGATGATGGTTTTCCTTGGTAAGATTAGAGGATAGAAAAGGGATGGTTTAAGGGTAACCACCCTGAGAGTGGGGGATCCTGAACTCAAGAGGGTCATGAGCTCGGGATGTCCCAAGTTGTGCTTGGGCCGATGAAGATGAACTTCATGAGGGGTTCAAGGAGAGATTTGTGAAGCTGGAGTAGATATCCCCCCAGTCAATCATCTTTGACGACAGAAGAGGAATCAAGAGTTTAAGTGTGTAAAGATAGGATTTTACTCCTACCTGAAGTAAGCAAATGAATCATAAACCCTGATTTTCACACTCAACACGGTGAAAGACTCAAAACCGAGTCCAATTAGTCTGGTTGATTTAAAGTGAGATTTTTCAGACAAATAGCAAGGATTACACAACCTATAGGGACGTTGGCTCAAAGTTTTTTGCGTCTCCCCTGTTTAACTTGTTACCTAAGATACCAACACCCTTCCTTTCTTCGCTCCTATACTAAGATGAGGAGTTCAAAGACCTGCCCCTATCTACCTAACGAAGCAGGCGGAGGCTGACAAGACTGGTACTTCACCCCGAAGGATTACTAGCAACTTATCGCGGAGCACCACTGGTTCACCCCTATCTACCTGCCGAAACTGACGGAGGCTACTTGGTGCTAGTCAGTGAACCTAAAAGAATTCCGCTTGTGATATTTCCTAGGATCGGGGTACATGATATGGAAGGCGTGGATTTTGGCTCTGCCTTAGGGTGTGCACACACTCTGTACCCTCACTCATCCTGCAATCAAGATCGGGGTTATTCTCCCGCAAATAGAATTTCTGGCTTTATTGGATTTTTCGGTCAATTTTTTTAGCACTCCTGATTTTTAAGTTAGGTGATCACTTGAGTAGTCCAACACACAAGGCACGTCTATCATCCAGTCCCAATTTCCTTTAATCCTAAGTTATAAATCCAAGGTAGAAGGAGTCGAGAAAATCCAATGCACGATAAAACAATGATGTATGCCAAGTTCAGAAGACATACAATGATCCTCGCGCTCTACATGAGGGATGCAAAACAGAACTGAAATTCTTACACCATATGGGTGCAAGCGAAAATGCCGCTCCTAGACAAGCAGTTGTATTAGCGAGTGAAGAACAAGTTAAATTTGGCTAAAGTCCCGCGGTCTAAGTGCATCTTTTAAATTGTGAAGTGTGGTCCTAGACATTATGAGCACAAACAGTCCTAAGAGAGCTCTAAGAGCCGCAAGTGCATGTCCTATCCTAATTCAAGCAACCACACAACACGCGGGGACTCGTTTTATTATGACTTACACGCGCGAGAACCCAAACGGGAACCGCTAGAAGTACAAAAGTTGTTTACAAGTCCTCTCAACAACCACTCAAATTATTTTAATGCAGGTTCCTCAGCTCACTTGGCGAAGCACCTTTGACTCCTTTTATTCCTCGCACAAAAATAGCTGATGGTTAGATAAAGGACACAAAATAGGAAAATATTAAAAAATGACAGAAAAATATTCATAAGAAAAACCAGGAATCAGACTACCCGAGGGGTGAAAAATCTAAAATCTAAATTTTCTAAAAAATTAACCTAAGTCGTGCCTCCCCGACAACGACGCCATCTCAAGAGCCTCGATCTACCCTACCTAATTCAACCGAATTAACGATTAAATTTTAATGATGTTCATTGTAGTCAAGTAAATCAAGACTGATCAAAACCACTTAGATTAATGTCAAATTAAACATAAGCGATAATTTTTTTATTTTACTTGGGCAAGCCCAAGGTTGAACTCAAGAAGACAACTTTTTTCTTAGATTGATTTAAAGTCAATTTCGATGTTAGACTTTTAGGAGAATAATTTTTTTTATTTTTTAATGCAATTAAGAAAACTATGATGCAATTCAAGCCAAATTCGAGGGTCAAAACACAAAGTATAGTCCAATGAAGTCCAAATGCAACTTGATCAGGATATGAAATGCAATGAATAAGCTATTGCATTTTTTGGATTTTTTGACATTAAACAAATTAAATATGAATTAAAAATGAATGCATGCTAGTTTTTGCAAAATTAATTTTAATAAAAACTTTATCAAATCATTTTCAAATACAAAAATTATCCTAGATACTTATATGTAAGAGGATTCGAGGAAAATTATTAAACCTTAAAGATAATGAGTTTTGGACCTATTTAATATCAATTAAGAAAAATACTAATTAATTTATTAGGGCCTTGTTATGCATGCAAATGATGTGATATTTGGGCACAAAGTAGAACTACTTAAATTATATCTATTGTGATTTTTTTAATGATTTTTGGAGCAACAAATACTTTAATAAGGAATTAAAGGCACGCAGTGGCAAAACTATGTAAATTTCCACAAAAATAATTTTATTAAATTCCTCGAAGCTCATAAAATTGTGACAAGTGTCCACAATGATAAAGCACAAGTTCCTCTACAACATGCAATTTTTGGAATTAAAAATTGATGTATGAGTGCCTAAATAAACGTGCAAACACATGGACCAAAATGGAAACATGAATAAAATTGATTAACTCCGAATCGTGCGTACAAGGACTAAAATGCAATTACCTATAATGCAGAGGATATGCATGCAATTTTTCCACGGAACACGTGTTCCTCACATGATGTAGCCTAGCAGGGATTAGAATGCAATTCTAAAAACTTGTAGGGGCCTCGATGTAAATTACTCGGACCGCATGTGAAGAACACACAAGGTGCTAGGCTTAGACGACGATGAAGGCTCGGACGGTGGCTCGGGTCTTCTACATACTCGGATGTGCTTCAGATGAGGGTCTATTGCCTTGAGCCTAAGGGGCGGGGAAGAGGTTCAGAGATGGAGACGTGGTGAAAGATGGATCGTCCGATCAAGATGATCGAACGGTTGCTGAGGAGGGAGATATGGCTGCATGAGATCTGTCAGATCAAGAAGGATTCGACGATGGGGGTGACTCCTGAAGCGGGCGACGTGGAGCACTGGGGACTGTCAGATCCTCAAGCTATCTGACGGTATCTGGAGTTCTTGGCAGAAGCTACGTAGACGAATTATGGTCGTTGGATCATCACAAGGGGGTGAATCCAACGACAGTTGTATACTGGATTCTTCCTCCTCTGTCGCTGTGGTGGCAACGATTTTAGAGATCTGGCGAAGCCTTTGCAGCTCCGCTGCTCTCTTCCTTGCCCGGTGAAGATGCCAGAAGCTTTTGATCATCTGAGTGGATTCGTGGACGTGCACTGAAGCGGTAGGAGCGTCTGAAAGGATAGAAGGATGCCTAGAGGCCGGAGACGAAGGAGCTCGAAGAAGCTCCGATGAGGTTCCGGCCAATGACTAAGATGGTACCTGCAAGGTTAGCTAAGTAGTCGAGGCATGCAATGTGATGTGTGTGAAGTGGGGGAAATGGTCGAGGCCTTGCATAGCGGAGTGGGTGGTTGCCGACGGGCTCCTCCGACGTGAGGGGCGGAGCAATGATCGGAGATGGTTCGATGGGTTGTGGGGGCAAACGAAATGTTGTGTGAAGATGAGAGATCCTAGGCGGAGCTCGATCGATGGTCGCTGGAAGGTGATGTCGAGCGAGGAGGTTGGGAAAAACACGAGAAGATCAGAGGGGGAGTAGATGAAGATCGGAGAAGAAGATGGGGGGGGGGGATCTACCTAGGAATTGGCGCTCGAAATGGAGTTGCTGGTCTTCACTCGAGCACCGGTAGGAGCCCGAGCTCACGCAACTCGATGGAGGAGCTACTGCACAACGAAGCTCGTCGTGGATCTTGCCGGAGAAGAACCGCTGTCTTTGCTCGAATTCAAGCCTTATCTCTGTCACAGATAGGAGTAGAAGAGCTCAAGGGTCTCTCGCAAGGGCGAATCGACTTGAAGGTGGCCGGAGGTGCTGTATTTATAGAGAGAAGGTGGCGACTCCAGTGATGGGGGTGAGGTGTACGTGGCGATTATGGCGAGAGAGAGAGAGAGAGGGAATCATGGGCTGAGGTGGTCTCTTGCAAGGGTGAGAGGAGTGTGGGCTTCATCATGGGGGGATCATTGAGTGGAGATGGTGGGGCATATGTTGATGAAAATAGAAAGGGCGGAGATGGAGCGCGAGGTGGGGCGACATGGGCGAAAGATCCTCGAGAGGAAGACAATGATGTATCGGCCCTTGGATCTTGTGATCCAACGGCCACGATAGGGGCGCTAGGGAGTGATTAGGATTAGATTAGGCGGGCAAGATCGAAGGGTGATGGACACACCACGTGGCAGGATGTGGGTGCGGAACTGGCGAATACTGGAGATTGTGTCTAGAGTTTGATTGGAGGGTTGAGATAAAGGCTGAGATGGACGGAGGCGATCTGGAGAGATGGAGAGCAATAAGACGGTGATGGAGCGTGCCATGTGGTGCAAGGAGGTAGAGGCGCTGGTGAGCGGTCCAGATGCAATCTGGAGTTGATCAGACGAGTGCGAGATGATGTGGAGTGGATGGTTGAGATGTAGGCCGATTGAACTCCATCCAATGACAAAGAGGAGAGGGTGTGCGTCAAGCGGATAGATGGGCTGTGTGGCGTAACCAGAAGGCGCCACGTGGTTCAATCAAATTAGTGCGAAGAAGAAATGGAAAATTGAGGGAGAAAATGACGAATTTGGAAAAGCTCAAAACATGAAAGCTGTAGATCTCGATGAGATCTATAAGTTTCATGTTGACCAAAAATGAAAATGAGGTCAAATGAAGTGATAAAATACAAGGGTAGAAATACAAATACATACACTATACAATGGGGGCCCAAAACCCAAGTTTTGCATACGAGCTCTGATTTTAATGAAACTGGTCTCATTTTGAAGGTTTCTGAATGTATATTATTTTAAAGTAGATTAGACCTAAATCGAAGGCTGTATGAGAGAGGTGCATTTTAAGGTTCATGGTCTCAAACATGGACTCGGGTTTAATTTGTCAATTTTACAAGTTAGCATTTTTTTGGTATTTTTCTTGTATTACTGTTAGTATTACATACACTATAGAGTTGAATTTATGGAGTTTGGAGTTAGTATAAAATACAAATAGGTGATTTTTACAAGTGACTTTGGCTTCTTATTTAATGCAGATGTGAATGCTAACATGCAGATATTATCTATGCATGCATGGATGGTAATTATGCAATATAGGTGATGAAATGCATCTAATTACTCGGGAACAAGGCTCTATTTTCAACTTTTATTGTGATGAATCACAGATTCATTGTATACACTATTAAAATAATAATTTTATTTATTCTTCATTATTTTTGTAATTTTATATTTTTATAATTTTGTAAATATTACTTATAATATATGTACATATTAAAACAAGAATAAAACAATAAAGAAAACATTAAAATAAGATAAGTATATAAAATGCATAGATGAATTACCTATATCTACACCTATATAAATAATACACCTATTTATTTAAGTGTATACATTACTTCAGAAAAATATAATAACAATATATTTAAATATTTAAAAATAATTTATAATTTTATAAAATAATAAATTAACATAATAAAATAAAAAATACAAAATAAAAATAAAAGATCTAAATATATAGATAAATATACCAATATAGAAACCGTGAAAAATAACTTGTAATTATATACCTCTAAAAAATAAATAGAAATCATAATAAAATACTTTAGAAAATAATAAAAAAGTTTCATTTCATTTTATAACCTAAAATTTAAAAACTCATCTATTATTTAAATTTCTATTTTAAAATAATTCCAGGTCAGCTTTTTCTGGTTGGTCCATGTGGACCAATCAGATTGCCCCGCGTGTTGACCTCGTTCAACTAGCTAACCTGCGCTCTAACTTTTGACAGCTCGCTCCTTTTCCCTCATTTCTCTATTTTTTCGTGCTTGCGCTGCTCGAGAAGGATGGGACCCTTCGGAAGATTTGTTCTCTAATCATCCATAATCTTCGCCGGATCGCATCTCTGCTCTATCTCGCATCACCCCGCCTGTGATTCCTCCTCGAACTTTCGCCTCTAGTCGCCCCTATTTGAAACACTCATCCCCTTCCTTCACAGGTTGATCCCTCTTCCACCTTCGAACCCTAAATCTAAGGTGCAAACTTCCTTCCTGGTGACAGCAGGGAGGCAAGGACACCTTCGGTGCGTCGTTTGGTGTCGAATTTAGGCAGATCTGAGTCGTCGCCTCGATGCTCTCTTTGCCCCGATGCTCGTCGCAACTTCTCTTTTTCTTGTTCTTTCGATTCCTTAGCTTAGAATTAGGATAGGCTTTTTTTTCGTTGATTTTATCTCACGTAAAGTTGAGTCTGAAGCCCTAGTTCGTCGATGCTTTAGCTTCGCCTCTGCATTCCGACTACCCTAACACGCCCCTGCATCCACTAGTACCTCCATCATCTCCCTCTGTGCATGCTCTCTTCTCGATGCACTCCCACTCAATGTGTTCTTGCACAGAACACACGGTCACCTTCCTCCTCCATCGCTTGTTGTAGGAAGCCATCCACCTCATCTCACTACTCATTTGCCAACCTAAATCACCCCACCGCTTCGTCGGGTTTTTGCGACTAACCCCTATAGATTATTGTTGAAGATAGGTCCCCTTTGGAGTCTCACGAAGGGCATGGGGTACCTCCCAGGTGAACCAGCGTCACCAGGGTAATTAGTTCTAAAACTGTTATTGGCAATTATTTGTATTTTGTCATATTTACATCATGACCCTTAGTCTCTTGTTATTTTCTAATAGGTCCTAGCTATGTCACCTCACGTGCCTATGCGCGTGAGGTGCGAGAATTTTGTAGAGGACCCCTACAGGTCTTGATATTTATCTTTAGTTCAGAAACTTTTTTATCACGTTATATATTTTTGGTGAAATTGCAAGCAGGACCCTAGATTATTTACAAAAAAGCCCATGCTAGGAATGTAGTTGCTCTTCGTTGTCTCTATTTATCTTTAATAACAATCTTGCTCTAAAAAATCCCAAAAAATTAGGACAAGTGCCTACTAATGTGTTTGATTCACGTTATCACTTTACTTTGTATTTTTAGGCATGCTATTTTATAAAAATAAAAATATTCCTTTCTGTCCTTATCTACACAAGAGAATCCATAAAAAAATATAAAAGATTTTTGAAAAAAATTCAAAAATATATATTATATATTTATTTATCTTTTTACAACTCCAGACCAAAAATCCCTAAAAATTACAAAAGAAAATACCTAAAAATTGAAAAACCCTTATAAAAATATATAAAAATAAAAATTCTACAAATTGTGTTTTTTGTTATGTATTTTTATTTATATTATTATTATTTATATATTAAAAAGAATTTGGGGAAATTTTAATTCTGTTTTCTATTTTTAATCTTTATTTTAATTCAATCAGTTTAATTAAACTCTGATTTAGGGTATTTTGACTTTGAAAATATAGGAAAATTAGCAAAATTATCTAAAAAATAAAAAATAGTAAAAAAATAATTGAAAACCCAAAAATATTTTATTTGTTGTGTTTTGACTCTTTATTATTATTATTTATATCTATAATAGCCTATATTGTATATATACACTTATATACACTTGATCTCTTTTATAAACTAGAAAAGAAAATATAAAATATAAGAAAAATAGAAAAATAGAAAAATCAAAATCAAAATACAAAAATTTAAATTAAAAATTTAAAAATTAAACCCACAAATACTCATCTTGGCTAAGTATGTGAGAGACAAATTGTGCTTTGATTCGGCATCTTTGCCTCCTCTACTCTATTGCTTCCTGTATTCGACCCCTACTTGATTTCCATTATACATTCTTAGTAGGGTATAATAAATTTTTACTCTTGCTCTTAATTTCTTAATTATTTGTGTGGGTTAATTGTTGAAACAACGAGAGGATTCAAGTAGCCACCTCAGTGACAGAGAGCCTGATTTGTCAGGCCATTATTTAGCGACACCTATTATCTCATTTTTCAATTGTGAGTAGATGATAATCTCCATTCCATCACCTTTATTCTATGATTTTTGCCTTAGAAACCCTAGTTAAATGCATGCAAATAACATTATTTGTACAAATTAACATTCATTATTTATTATATTTATTGTATATAAAATATTGTTTTTGATGCTATAATTATAGAATAAAGAAAAGAAAAAGAATAAAATGCCAAAGGTAGGGTAAACAAGTGACACAAATATTATCATGTGTGGTTCATTTTGGTTGTTTTTCTATTTCATTGTACAATTTATTGTGCGTATAAGTATGCTTCTTAAATAAAATGTACTTCAATATATTTTAGTAAATTGATTGATTTGGTTTTTTTTATCTTGACTCTTTAGATGGAATGTTGATTCACACTACGAGATTATGCATGTCAACAAACTTAGCTTCATTTTATGATATGCTATCTTAATTGTCAATGAAAGGCTTGACTTGGTTGACAAGGAATAAAGGGGGAGATAAGGACTAAATGTGCAATAAAAATCCCATTTATCTGTTCATCAATAATTCATTTTTGGGATCCATTTTATTCTTTATCATTTATATCTTAAATAAAGAAACTTTGTACATGAAAGTTGTAGATAAAAATATACAGAAAAATATAAAATTTATTTCATACAAAACTAATGTAAATTGTACTTTTTATACTCAGAATAAAATGCAAAAACTCAAACTTCTCATATCCATATCTTCTCAATAAAAACTCAAAATACATCAAAATCACTTTAATTGCATATAACTTTTAATTAGCTGTTTAAAGAAGATAGTTTCACTTAATTTGGAATTAAGGTGTGAAAGTTAAGTTTTAGACCTCTATTGTATAGTTTATTTGAATAACATATTTATTTTATTTTTTATTTAATTTTTATAATTTTTTAAATACTATTTGTAATACATGTACATATTTAGAATATAATAAAACCATATATAACATACTAAATAAAATAATATACCCAAACATATAGATGAATGTACAATACTTATACCTATATAATAAGTATACATATTTATTTAATTGTACATATTACATCATAAAAATAAGATAAAAATATCATAAACATACATTTAGGCATATTTCAATGAGATATAAAAAATAATTACTTAAAATAATAAAATTTAAATACAAATAAAAATAAAAGAAGCTATAAATAGGTAAATATACCTATAACTATACTTATAAATAATAACTTACAATAAATAACATCATCAAAAATAAAAATAGGAATCAAATACTACATAAAATAACAAATGCATTTTAATTATAAATTTCATTTATTTTAAAATATTTTATCTTTTGGTGTCCCTGGTGGACCAATGAGCACTCAAGGATTGTTGACTGCTAGTCAACAACCCCCCTCTCTGTTGCGCACGAAACCATCACTTCTCTGATTTTCCTCGATTTTGGTGGGCGTCTCCTCACTCTTTTTTGTCGATTCCTCATGGAACCTCAACATCTATCATATCTAATCCAGACCCATTTTTCGGATCTGTTGTACATAGTCTTGATTTGTTCCAACTCGTCGATCAATAATGGTCGTCCACCTTGTTTATAAATAAAAACAAGGTGGACCTCTTCATCACAACTTCGTCGGATCAAGTCGGATTTGGCCCATCGAGTTCCCCACCACCACTTCATCAGACCTCTTCATCACCGCCTCCATTTCAGCCTCCACCTCGCCAATAAAAGCCAAGAGATCCTCGCCTAAAATTCTTCTTTGATTTTGTGTAGGTTGCACGTCTAGAAGAGCCCATTTGAGGGCTACTTGAATCAAAAACACCTCCCAGGTCGTGCCGAAGAACCCAAGAGCTCTGGGGGTCTACTAGTAACCCCCCAACCTAATTTAAGCCTATGGGAGAAGCTGGCAGTTGTAGGAGCGTGTAGAGCCACTTAGAGGTGCGCAAGGTGGTCAGAGATTCACGCAATACCGGATCCAAACTCGCCTCGGAAGAGTTCTTCACCTTTCTTCCACCATCCTCATCTACCATCCAATCATGATGCTACTTCTTGATTGCACAAATCACGCCCAATCTTTAGAGCCCCAACCGTAGGATCCTTTTGCAAGATCTAATCTTGGACGTCAAATTCGAAGGGGTATCGACCGTTCAGACGATGACACATGTTTAAGTGAGACGATCACTACCGTTCACTAGCATACTATTGGGAGTAAATTACATATTCTTTCCTGTATTTTTATTTTTTTTCTTTTAGTCCTAAAACTAAAATTTGTAGTGTAAATAAAATTGTAAATATTACATTGAAATCCTTGACATTTATTAATATCACATACGGATTTAGTCTAAGTCAGCTCATGTGTTGTCCCATGTGAGTTGGGAATTTTGTAAATTGTCAAATACTTAATAAAATTTAAATATCAGTTGTATATTTTTGTGAAAATTGCATCGAAGCCTTAAAAATGAAAAAAGATACAAAATTAAAATACTCCAAAATCCAGTAAAAAGGAAAAATAACAAAAAATCCCAAAAATATCTACTTTGTTTCTGAATTTTATTTATATTATTATTTATTTTTAAAATTGATTTGGAGAAAATTTGACAATTTTTGCTATTTTTATTCTAAAAAAATCGACCTATTTATTTAATCCCTATTTAGGGATATTTTTAACTTTAAAAATATATAAAAATTAACAAGAATTTCTTAAAAATCACAAAAGTGGTAAAAAAATATGAAACTCGAAAACATTTTATTTTATTATTTTTGTTTATTTATTGTAGTATTTATAATTACATGATCCTATATTTGTATATAGTTATATACATTCTTATATAATATATTAAAAAGAATAAGAAATTGAAAATCAGAAAATATAAAATAAAATAAAAATTATAAAAATTTAAAACAATAAAAAAGTATAAAAATAAAATCCGTAATACATAGAATTTAAAACCCACATAAAAAGAAAAAAAAGACAATAAGAGAAACAAATTTATGCATTATTGTCCAATCTACCGTAAAATCCCCCTGTCATATACTTTACACATGCTTACACACTCTACACACTTGGTGTGGAGTTATAATAAATTTTAGCTGCACAATTTTGTTTTACATTGCTATATTCATTTGTAGGTTTATTGTTGTTTGATTTGCTTCTAGTGAGGGTCGCCTCAACAACACTCTATCTTCTCTCTCAAGTGAGGATATTCTTAGACCTTTACCGAGAGCGTTTCATCAAATGGCACCATTGCCGAGGAGCAACGCCACATAAATTATATTATATATTTATTTATTTACTCTTATCTATTTACCTCTTTATTTTTTTACGATTATTTGATATTATTTGTGAATTACCTAACCCTCTTACTTGTGTGATTTTGTTTCAAGGGACCACTACGTGAGGGAGGACTTCTTAAGAGGGCGTGTGCACCCAAGCAAGGCGGAGCTGGCTTTCTGACCTAGCTAGAAGGAGAGAGCATCAAATGAAGACTTGGAGGAATTTTGGAAGACCGTCCCCTAATATTTTTATTTTATTTTGCAATTTAAATTGAGAGAGGGACAGAGATAATTGTAATAATTTGAACTCTCCCGGACACTGCTACTTCACGAGGTGCATTGGCGGAGTAATTCTTCAAATGGGATCCTCGTTGGTTTTTGTCGTGTTTTCATTGCTTTCTTTTTCTTTATTTTTTGACTTTATTTTATTTATTTTATGTAATCGAGCCCTAGTAATAGTATTTTCTTGCTCGATAAATTAAGGTCCAAAGCCCAATTATATCTGCATGTATCTATAGACTCGTGCTTGGACTTAGTCAAACCTTATTGTTGACTATTTAAACTTGAGACCGTGCGTCGAGAGAAGCTATATAAAGTGCTTACAAGACCCATTGTGGCGGGCATCGATGAGCTTTCATGACCAGACCCTAGGTCTCATATCTAGATAGTTAGCATATGGTGCTTCATGATAATATCATATTATATTCTAGTGTGATTTCATCAGCTTGCATTTCATATAGGGTAGTTTTTAAGTATGTTATGCATTCCGCATGGAGAGAGCTGGGAAGCACTGTAAGTCTTCTCACTATGCATGCATCATTGATTTTCGACTTGTATTGCTTTTCAAACCTTCTCCCTTTGATTTTGATCACCTAGGATGTTAATGGAATTGGAAAATCATTAGGTGAAAATACCAAAAAATGGTGATAAGCAAAAGAATAAAATTGGGACTGCTAACTCTACATGATTTTTAAAATAAACGTAATGGATTCATTGTTTTGGAGAAAGCAACCCCCTCATTGTATTCTGCACTTTATATATAACAAGTACACACTAAGGATTAGAGCCGCAATCCCAGGCCTACCTACATACTTGTACAATTTTTTTGAAGCTCACTTAACTTTAAAATGGAAATGATAAATGACCACCATATTTGGTCTTCACTGTATTGAGTAGGTGAACATGGAGGTTGCTTTGTACATTGATTGTGATTTTGGGTCCATTTACGTTCATCACTCTTTGAGTTGGTAGATCCATGAGTTTTGAGTTCTTTTTATTGAGTCCTGTACCTTTCATATCATTTTCTTCTTTATTGAGTCACTTTAGTAGTTATATTTTGCGGCTGCATCCTTGCCCATATCACCCTATCTATGGTACGGTCAAGAAGACTCTCTTCTTGAACCACAATTTTGTATTCGTTTATTCCTTATCACCCACCCTCTTCGTTCCCTTCAGTATCATCCCTTCTTTCACCAGGAATGATATTCTATTAGAAAAGGCCTGCATCGAGGTTTTGATTAAAGGAATTATTAAAGTAAGCTGGGCAGATTTGAGTATGCTGAGATTAGTGTGCTATCTTTGGTGGATACGAATTTGATATGTGCACATATATTATTGGGGATTTTGATTTAGACACAATTAAAAAAGTGATTCTTTATTGAGTATTTTTGATCCCGCACATCGGATTGAGGATGCGATCCATTTCTGATTATTTGATGACGCACCTTCTAGTTGGTTCCCATGACTTCATTCATACGCTTGATGTACGATCCCTTTCTGTCCTTCAAAGTGACGATGCTTAGAACCCACATGATTTCACTCATCTTCTTGACTAATCCATCCTCCATCTCCTGACTCTCATATCCCCATTTAGCACGAAGAGAATCTTCATCTGATATCTTGATCCATCTTAGTTGATGAGGTTGATTTAAGGGACTGCATTACGATTGCTCTCATGATCTCTTATTGTTCCCATAGCCTTATGCCCTCCTACTAGATTGATCGATTATTTTGAAGACTTGAGACTTGATGCCATCATTTCCATGATTTCATCAACTTATTTTGCATTACTCCCCTAGGACTATCTGCGAGAGAATGCAACATTTTTCCTACGATCGGTTTCACTCACAACTTGTGTATCGATCTTGGTAGAGCATGAAATCAAGTCATCTGATATGAGTTATCGATTGTTTGATTGTGTGTTCGATCTGTCAGAGTATGCGACCGATTCTCCTAGCTGTCTGAACTCCTTTGAGTCTTCTCTCCTTGATGGTTCTCGCAAGGATAAGTGACATTCTTTTGATTATTCCCCGCGTAGTTCATAGTACTTTTTGAGGGTTATTTGTGGGAGATGGAGACATTTTCGAGGTCTTTCGATCTCTTCTATTGGGTAACCGATCTGTCACCTGCCGAGACTACTTCTGCTAATCCGTCTAATGGATCTGACTCCTTTGAGTATGCTCACTTTGACGACCCTTGCAAGGAGGAGCTCTGTTTGAATTATTCATTGCTTAGTATGTCTCACTTCTAGAGGGTTATATGTAGGAGGATACGTCATTTTGTAGGTACTCGATTTCACTTATGGTGTCTCCAATATGGTGGAGTATAAAGTCGAGTCTTCTTATTTGTGTACGCGATCTCCTATCTAGTTGTGTATCCTATTTTGTGGATCACAAAATCGAGTCTTCTGATTTTTTGAGACCTCTAATCCATTTGAGTCTGCTCATCTTGATGACCGTCGTAATTAAACCATTTTTTGTGATATTCGGTGTGTTCTTGTTCTTTTGTCCTTATGTCCACCGAATATCGATCTGCATAGAGAATCTCCTGCTCTTCACGTTTTGTATCTTCTTGAGACCATGATGTCATGGAGGAATTTGTATTGATCCTTACTCTTCCATGTCTTACAATATTGGCTTTGACCTCTCACTCTTTTCTTAGGATACGATGTTCTGCTTCCTGCTATCAGATCCATGCTTAGTTTTCGATCTATTTTTCCCGATAGCTGACACCCAACTGATTGCATATTAGAGTGTCTTTCTTTTTATGACCACATCACCGTTATCATAAGGAGACGATGATGAAAGTATGTTATTCATCACTCTTGTTGTTTCTTATACTTAGGTCCCTTTTACCCTAAGTATATGGGAGTGATGTGTACATTCACCCAATGTATTTTTTTCCTCTTATCGGTTTCCTTTTTAGTGATCCCCTCCACTGTCTCCTCTCCTTATCTATACTTAGGGATATCTTACCCTAAGTATAGGGGGAGTCAGATTGAGTTGTGATTTGTTTATTTCCACCCTTGACCCTCCTTGCATGTAGATACAATCTGCTATACTTAGACTATTTGATCCTAAGTATAGAGGACGATGGACTTTGTAGTCATTCATTTATTCATTCCTTCATATTTGGTCGTTGTAGTATAGGCTCTTTTATACTTAGTATGAGTTATGTTTCTTTTTTTTCTTTTCGATCTATGAGGGCATAGCTCAAGCTAAGTACAGAGGGGGTCATATATACTTTGTATATAATTTAGCCATAACTAGTACTTTCATATTTTCAAAGTAAATATGGATAAAATAATATATATACATACATATACAATTCAATTAATAAAAGATAAATATTATTCCTCAATTTCTTTTTGTATATAATGATTAATAGATCAGGTAAAAATATTTTGCAAAATGTTTAAAAAATAGTTTGGAAATCTATTTGAAAAAATCTTTTGAAAACTATTTCAAAAGTATTTTAAAATGTTTTCAAGCTTTGTAAAATTATTTTTATTGTAATTTTATTTATTTTTTGTTAAATAATTTTTTTAAAAACCTATTTGCAAATGGTTCTGAAAATTGTTGCAAAAATATTTGATAAATATGTATATGTTATTCGAAAAATCTTTGCAAAATGGTTTTCAAACATTTGTAAATGTTTGTAGAAATTATTTGTAAAAACTATTTTGAACTATAGTTTTCAAAATTGTTTGTAAAATTATTTCCAAATAAATTTGTGGAATATGTACATCATTGATGAATCTGCGATTCGTCATCTTTATTCATTTATTTTAGCTTAAAATCCCTTATAAAACACCTACATATAACGCTAACTCCATATTCTTACTAACTTGCATTTGTGTGTAAATATTGTACATTTCTTACTAATTTTAACCTAAAATAAATAAATAAAGAAAGAAAGGAAAAATAAAGAAAAGAAAATAAAAAAAGGAAGACTGTATACAGGCTGACCCGAACCCCGAGAGAAGGTCAAGACTTGACCTGATCGACCAGGAATAAAGTAGGGGGAGATAGGGTCCTCAACCAGAAAATCTAAAAAAATGTGTTTCTCACTTATGTTGTGTATATCTGTATAAAACTAACACTAATTTATTTGTACCTTAATTGACCCCAAATCAAATAACATTCAAAATCAAAGTTGTAAATAAAAATGGGTCCTAATTAATAAAACTGATTGCACAATTAAATCATACAGAATAAAAGTAGCCACACTTGGAAAAAGCCACTAAGCACTAATTGAAAGATCAATTCCGGCTCCATATGATCTCAAATTGAACAAATATCACTTTCATTGAATTCTAAATTAAATTATCTTCAAAATAACTGTGATTTTATAATTTTTGGAGTTACGGTTGAAAAGTCGGTTTTCTGGGGTGGTTTGTGCAATTTTCCCTTGTATTTTGTGTATATTGTATTTGTATATATATTTGTAAATATTTTTACTAATTACTTAAAACAAAAATAAAAAAAAATTAATAAAATTCTTAAAACAAAAAAAGGCTAATTTCCCCATTTATCCTTGTATATAATGTCATATATGTATATAGTATATGTATATAGTTGCAATTTTTAACCAACCATCATAAAAAATTAAAAAAATAACATTTTCAAATTCCAATAAATAAAGTGACGAAAATTCAAAAAAATTAGATAATTTTGTAAATAATTTTATCTTTCTATTCTATCTCTCATGTTATCTCTTCCACCAAAAAATTCAAAAATCTCTCTTATCTTCTTCAAAATTCAAAATTCATCTCTTTTCTATTTATATGGCTCCATCTCCCTCATTCCAACCTGATCAATCTTTAGAGAGAGGAGCCCGATCTCCGAGAGAAATTTCGTCGAGAATTGTGCCTAGCCTCCGAGCCGCCCGGTGACAGCGAGTCGGCCTTGTCGAGGTGATCACGGTCCATTTTCCACTCCTAAGGTGAGATCCAAATTTTTTTCTTCGCATTTTTATCGTAGTTTAATCGTATTTTATTTTGTCGTATTTTTCTTCGTCATTTTTATTCTCTAGATCGTAAAAAGTTCCATCTCGATTTGATCCGCCACCGACTCGATTTTTCATCTCATTTTCTCGATCCCCACGCATTCTATTCTATCGTCCACGATCTCTCAACTCCGGCCGCGTACGGTGGCCGGAGATCGGATTCGAATCCTCCACGTTCGCCGAATCTCCATCCACGTCTCGATTTGTAGATAAATAAAAAAAATCATTTTTTTTATCTCTCACGTTTGTTTTGCAGGATAATGTAAAAAAACAACAAAAAAATTTCTTATCCCTTATTTTTCTTTATTTTTGGATTTACAAAAAAAATAAAAAAAAGAAGTTTTTTCTGATTTCATCTACTGTATACATTCCATAAGAAAAAATTTAAAAAAAAATAAATAAAAAAATTAAAAAAAAGAGACAGAAGGGACGGCAGCCCCCAGGCGCCGCCGCCCCTCCATCCTCCGCCTGTGGCCGTCCAGTGCGGCGCACGGCGCAGCTCCTCCCGCAGCACCGCCTCCTCCATCAACGGCGGCAGTGCCGCCCTCAAGCCGCCAGCCCTCCCGGTGCCGCCGACAGGTGCCCCATCCACCGCCGCCACCTGCGGGCCACTTCCCCTTCAACACGTTCCACCGCCCGCGCGAAGGTGGCCGGCTCGCCTTCAACGCCCTCCGCCACCGCCCAGGAGCCCCGCCGACAACTCGCGACCCCCGCGCTCTCCTGATCGCTGCGACGCGTGGCTAGCGTGACCCGCTCCTCTCCAGCTCGTGTCACCGTCTTCCGCCCCGTATAGCGCCGCCCGCCGCGCCCCCGAGCTCTCCAGCTGTGCGGCGGCGCGCCGCAACTCCGAGCCACCACAACGCGCGGCACCTGCTGCGCCTCCCAGCAGGCGCGCCTGCTCTGTTGCCGCGCAACTGCGCCCCGCCGCATCCTCCAGCCCCGGCGCCGCTCCGCCGCAAAGATCTCCGCTTGCGCGTGCGAGGAAGAAGAAGGCGGCGCCCCTTGTGTGCTCGTTTGGAAAGAAACGAAGGATGCCCTAGGGCTTCCTTGAGATTTTGATAAAAAAGGGCAAAAATTGCAGATCAGCCCCCGGACATCTCTAAAATTACAGTTGCACACCAATTGTCATAAGAATTGCAAAAACGTCCCTGTCAGCCTCCAGAACACATGCCATGCACAAGACATATTGGTAAAATTGCATATTTGATCTCTCTGTTCATTTTTATTATATATTTGAGACAAAAACTTTGAATCTTTATATTTCAGTCCAGAACTTTTCCATATTTACTTTTTAGTCCCTGAACTGCAGAACTTGAACTTGCCTTGTGTTTTCATTGAAATAATTGCTATTTGTGATCCAAAAATTTTGAGAAAATTGTGCTATTCTCTTAATGTGATTCTTTTGTTAGCATAAATTTTTCATTACATTTTGTCTTCATTTGGTATTATTAAAAAATCAAAAAAACATGTCATTTTTCATTGTTTGAAGTTAGAAAATTCATAAAAATTCGAAAATAGCTCCAAAAATTCCAAAAAAATTAGAGTAGTTTGATTTCATTGTCTTTTAATTTCAGACCAATTTTCACGTATTATTCATTTATAAAACTCAAAAAAATTGAAAAATATCAAAAATCTTCTAAAAATCATAAACAATTCTACAAAAATCCAAAAATTGTGATTTCAGTTCCTGCTTGTAGATAATGGTTTCTAATTTCTCTTAAAAATAATTGCCAGGAGTTTTGGGCATTTAAAAGTATTTTAAATTGCAAATTACTCCAGGCTGTCCATATTTTCTTGTTTCCTCACTGTTTGATTTTTAGAAAAATACAAAAACATCTGAAATTTCCACAAAAATTCTAAAAAATATTTCAAAACTTTTAAAACACAAAAATAATTTCTTTGAATTTTTCTGAGCATTTTTGGTATAATTGAAAATTGCAAAAAAGAGTCGTGGTGTGTATTTAATCAATTTCGTGCATTGATCTCATTTATTTTTGAAAATAAAAAAAATTTGCAAAATCAAAATCACTAAAAAATTAAAAATCAGAAAATATAAAAAATTAGAAATAAAAAAAATAAAAAAAACTAAAAAGATAAAAATCACAAAAACCAAGGATAGTTGTCCTTTGAGATTCCTGTTTTCTCTTAATTAGTTTCTGATTAATTGAATAACCCTCGGGAATTGTAGCCTCCCTGAGTTCGACCCTGTCCGCTATACAGGTTAATAAGTAGCAAAAATCACAAAAAAAATCTTTTGTTGACGCGGGATTTTGGGGATAAACAACGACCCCAATATTTTCCATTAATCACCAATCTCCAAATTTCGCGTTCAACAATCATCCAAATAAGTAAACATTTTCACCAATTGTATATATACTTATCTATAAAAACAACTAAAAAACTCTTGTAAATCCTTTAAACCTCAATTCTAGTAAATAATAAGAAGCACTCACATTTAAATATCTGTACCTATTTAGTTTTCCAAAAAATGATTGAAAAACACCTAAAGTTTTGAAAAATTTTAAAAATAAAAAATATTTACAAAATATTTTTTAAAATTACATAAAAATTGCAAAGTCGATTTAAAAAATCCATAAAAAAATTCAAAATGAGAAAATTGCATCACAAAAATATTTTTCTTGCATTGTTCATAACATTTGTATTTTTTCGGATTGATATTGATAATTGAACAAGTCTATGTATAATACAAAGATTGGAGCTTGATTTGACCTTAAATATACTTAATCATAGGAACCTTATAGGAATTGGAATTGATGTACTTCAGGTCTATATACTTAATTCTTTTAGATCACGATACTTAGTTCAATGTCATCTTGACTACCTGTTGGCACATAATCTTCGAGGACCGATAATTAATGATATAATGTCGTTGATATCTCCAAAAATCCCGTGACAAACAAATTTTTTTATTTTTGCTACTTATTAACATGTATAGCGGACATGATTGAACTCTGGGAGGCTACAATTCCCGAGGGTTATTCAAATAATAGACAAAAATCAATTAGAAGAAAAAGCAGGTATCTCAAAGGCAACTGTCCTTGGTTTTTGTGGTTTTTTTCTCTTTTTATTGTTTTCTAAAATGTTTTTTTTATTTTCTAATTTTTAAGATTTTTTTATTTTCACAAATAACGAGCAATATGCACAAGATAAGAAATATGCACACAAACTCTTTTTGTAATGTTAGAGAGAAAGAAAATATTTTTTATTATTTTTATTTATAGACAAATTAGGATGCGAGCGTGATGACTCGATCCCAAAAATCAAAATGGAATGCGTAAGCAGGGATCCATGAAAAATGAGGGATGGATTGATGAGCGGCCCAAGTGACTAAGGTAAAAAGGTATCATAGGTCGTTGCGACCTCAACCACTCGGGTTCGGGGCTCAACAAAAAAAAGGAAGACCGCCAATGATATAAAATTAAACAATCCAGCAGAAATAATGGTCTAGCTATTTATTTTACCTAGTATAGCTACTAGGGTCAAACTCAAGGAGCATGATATGCTAGGCTATGAAGTAGTCAGAAATCCAAAAAGATCACAAATGGTGGATTTTATGTTTTTTCAAGTTTTTTGTAATTTTTCAATATAAGGAAAAAATATAAAAATACTCACAAACCCACAAACCAACAATTATTTAACACATAAAAAATGCTCAATAAATTCAAATAAAAATATTTTTGGGTTTTTGAAATATTCAGATGTTTTTATTAATTTACTTGAATTTTTCTAACTTTAGTTAATTTTCTAAAAATGAAACAAGGCTGAAAATGCTAAATAGTGTACAACCCGAATCTAAAGGTAAGTTAAAAATACTTAAAATACCTATAAAATTCGAGCACCAATTTTATGTAAAAGTAAAATTAAAAACTAACTACAGAAGAAGAAAACACATTTGTTTGATTTTTTCCGAATTTTTAATGATTTTTATAATATTTTTATAAATGCAAATGTGACAAAATTTGGACTAAGCAAGAACAACCCGACATAAACACACATGAATATTTTTAGAATTTTTCAAGGGTTTGTAATATTTTTAATGGGTTTTTAAAGACAAATAGTAGCAATTTTTAAGGTTTTTGAATTTTTAAAAATACCAAATGGAAACAAAATAAATCCAAAAATATATAAAAATTCCTACACCATGGCAAAATTTCATAAATTTTGGACAAAGTTTGCTATTTATTCAAGCTAAAATGAAGCACGCAGTACACAAGGACCTAAATGCAACGAAAGTATACTCCAAGGACCAAACAGTAACACGCGTCAAAAGCTCAAGGGACCTACTTCAATTTTCACGCTAATTCAGCACATGTCATAAAAAACACGCACGATGCAAATACTCAAACTAAAAGCTCATTCCATAACAGCTAAAAAGTCTAGCATAGTAATTGCAAATGACCCTCAAAGAACGTGACGAAGCACGTGTATCCAAATAAGGACTGGAATGTAAATACTGAAAACTACAGTATCAAAAGTGCAAATTAACCTACTGTGTACTTTTTATTTTACAGACTAAACAATAAAAGGAAATAACTGCAGGGGAGGCGAAGCAAATTACCCATCCGCTCGTGCGTCGCATGTGGGGGGGGGGGACAAGTGGCGCTCTCTGACTGGATGAGAACCGTGTGGCTTTGGCGTGTATAGGTGGCAAATCCAACAGTCCTGGTTGGATGATGAACGTGGGCGTACGGGGACCGTTAGATGTCAGATCTAACGGCCTGTCAAGGACATGGGTTGTACGGTTGTGATCAAATCTGGGCGAATGGTGATGATCCAACGGTTGTGGGAGGACGCTAGACGAACTCCACCTGGGCGAAGTTCACCGGAGCACCGACGGTGATCCGGGACTCCGATGGACGATCAGGAAACGATGGTCGGCTCGCAATGCTCCTCCGCATCGGGTGGATGAGTCGGATGAAGTCGTCAATGGTCGGATCTTCTGGAAGGGTGCTGAGACCTGGACGAGCTTCGACGAAGAGAATGGAAGGCAGCCTGGGGCGTATCTGTGCACACTCTGACCTGCAGAGGAAGACTTCGACTCATAGGGACACTCTAGTCGGGATTATTTGGCCTAAAGTTACGTGAAGCGACGACGAATGGAGAAGGGGGTTTTGGAGAAGCGGCGGAGGGAACCTAAGCCTAATCTTGGCTCGGACAACCAAGACTCGGGTGATCAAGTTGCAGGAGAGGGGTGACAGTGATCAGATGAGTCGATCGGAGAAGATATACGTGGCTGGTGAAGCTCCGATCGACGGGTCAGAGCTGTCGGAGTGGTGGAAGAAGGAATCGAGATAAACAGAACTAGGATTAAAATGGATGCTACTTGAAGATCTCAGCTGAATCCTTAGCTCCAGGGGATGAAATCAGAATGGGTCTTCGCCTCAACCTTGCTGCGGAAGGCAGGGGAGGCTCGTCACGGCGGATCTCCGTCCACAAAGCTTGAGCGTCGGCGGCAACGACTCTCTTCGACCACCAAAGGGTCCCTCCGAATGTTGTCACTAAGGGGAAGGAGTCTCGGGTAGAGGGAGAGTGTGCGTCGTGAGATACCGCTCTGGGTAATGAAATGAAGTATTTATAGGTCTTCCCAGGTGGCTGATAAGATCGGGTGTGAACGCACGATCCAAGAATGATCTGCGTCTCCCTAGGGATCTGTGAGGATCACTGATCCACTGGGGAGAAGCGGGCGAAGAAGTCAGAGCAAACGATAGCCAGATCTGAGTGGATTAAATCTGAGAAAGTGAGGCAAACCCTGGATCCGGGCGAAGACTGGTCCGGGAGGGGGAGTTGACTGGGGTCAACAATCCTCTTAGACCAATCAGAAATTAGTTAGGTCAAAATTATTTGTAAAATAATTTAAAAATAGAAAACAAATTTATTTTAAAAAAAGTTTAACATGGAAAACGTTTATATTTTTCAAACTATTTTTTAGTGATTTTTATTTATTTTTATGAAAAATAAATTAAGATATATACATTATATTACATTATATGCATGTATAAAATACTTATGTATTTTTATTTTTATTTTCTTATTTTTGTACAAATACCCCAATTTTATATTTTATTTATTTACAACATAAAATTTATAGTATAAAAATATTTTTTTGGTTTTTATTGGCTATTTACAAGCATATAATAAATAGGTTTATGATACATATGTACATGTATTTTATACAAGGTGAGAGAGAATTTATTTTATTTTTATTTTTCTTTTATTTTTATAATTTTTATTTTATTTTTAGAAATATATACAAGGGAGTGAAAATATATTTTTATTTTTATTTTTTTGTGAAAATAAAAAATAAATATACATACATAAAGTAGGGGATGTGTACAGTGTGGAGTGGCCCTATCTCTCTCTACTTATTTTTATTTGGCGATCAGGTCCAGTCTGGACCCTTTCTTTTCAGATCACTCAATATTTATTCTAAATATTTCCCTCATTTTCTTTTATTCTTTATTCTTTATTCTTTTATTTTTGCACAAATACATGCTAATTATTAATATTAGACAAATGCATGCTTATTGGTAATTTATTGTATTTACAACTATATACATGATGTCTTGCTAAGATATTTAGCTAAAATAAAAGAATAAAGAGTGATGAATGATGATTCATCACCCCCTATACTTTACTTTTGCTAGTCCCTTAGCAAACACTTATTTGAAAAAGAAGTGAAAAGAGAAAGAAAAAGAAGGAAATCAAGGTTGATTATTAAACTTGCCTTCTTAAATTGAAGTATGGAGCTCAGTCAGGCCTTTGGATTATTAATTTGTCAGAACCATACTTGGAATTAAGTTTAAAACTCAATAGCCTCTAAGTTCCACCAATCTGTGGTCAAGACTCCTCAACAATCCAGATCAAAACAAGTCTACATACACAAACTCTAATGACCATGAATCTTTCCTTGTACTGTGTAAGTGATAAGTAGCTCCCCACCTCAGAAATGACAAAGTGACAACCCCCCCTAACAAGTCTAATGCCCTGGTCTGGCAGCTCTTTCCTCGAGGAGCGGGGTATTCCCTTCTAAGTTCAAGTTCAACCGACTCAAGAAGAGGAGGAAGAAGAGAATGGATCATGACCATTGTAGCCGTGTATCCTTGGGAGCCCAACCAGTGTAGCTAAGTCTCCCACTGCAAGCTTCATGAGATGAGAGTGTGTACCATAAGCTTTGCTTTATTTGACTATATACACTCCAGTGGGTATTTTATTTTCAATTAGACCCACCACTTTTTTAGAGTTTCTCTTTCTTTTCACATTTTTTTAATGTGCATATGTACAACATATCTACATGGTGCAACATATACACATAAGGAGTTTTTCCTCTTAAGCCAGTAGATTATCCCTCTTTTGAAGATTTATTGCAACCCACAACTCCTGTCGTTAGACCTCGACACCACCAGGCCAAGTTGAGATGCACTTCCTTCACTAAAAGAAGAAGAGAGGTTCCGCCTAGAAGTACTACCTTCATATGCTACCTCAAGCCAAAAGAAACTACCTCCTCACCACCTCATCCATAAAGAGCTATGTGTAATGTGTTGGTGCAAGTAAAGCCATTGTCCCTGAGAGTATTGTGTGCGTTGTTAAGTGTTCTACTTAGGCTCATTGAGATGACATATGATCATAGCCTAGTGGACTCAGAGAATTAAGTTCCAAATGGACCTGAAAAGTCTTAACCATAAGCCCTATAAGGTTCCTCTTAGGATTAGGTGGATTAAGGTCTTAACCAAGATCCATTTTTCAATTTAATTCCAGGCAAGTTTAAATGTCAATCGTGATTCAGAGAAACTATACAAATATATCCAAAAAATTTTATGCAAGTTTTTGAAAATGTGCAAAATTTTTGAAAAATGTTTGAATGAATGAATGCATGAAGTTTTGCAAAATATTTACACACATTTACACAAGGGTTTTTTAAACTTTTGTTTTTCAAATATTTTACAAAAGTTTTTACTATGTTGTACATAATTTTGATATAAAAATATTTACAAACTCTTTACACAAAACATTTTTACAAACATTTGTACAAAAATAATTTTTTATAAATAGCTATGTACGTGCAATAAAGAATTTTATGTACAAGAAAATTTTCAAATTTTTATGGATTTTAGCCATTTTATTTATTAACACACTCACACAAAGTACGAGTTATGGCTAAAGTATGTATGAAGTATATACGACACCCCCCTATACTTAGCTCGAACGATGTCCTCAGAGTGGATCAAGAGCGATGAAGATGGCATAACTCATCTTAGTATAGGGAAGTGAAAAGGAATGGTATGCTACAACGACGAATCATAGAATAGAATGAAGAGAACTCGGTGTTTTCGCCTATACATAGGATCAAGTAATCCTAAGTATAGCAAGTTGTACATGAAGGGAAATCCGAGTGGAAGAATGTACAGGGTCTACCTACCCTATACTTAGAGCGAAAGATCCCTAAGTGTTGGCAGCAAAACAGAGGTAAAAAGAATCCAAAAGAATACTCGAGAGTCCAACACCCCCTATACTTAGGGTAAAGTACACCCTAAGTATATCATAATCATAGGATGAAAATGGAGTGTGGGACTAAGGAATGGGATGATATGGACATCTGGATCTATACAAGGCGGAAGACAGTGATAATCAGGCATGGGATGCAATAGATGTGAGTCGAAGACCACATCTCACGCAAAATGAATATGGGCAACGTCAACGACCATTGGCTCATGATCTAGATATGGTTTGAGCTGTTGCCCGTTAACACAAAAGGTAGACTCAGATGACATCTCTGATATGTCAATACTCCCATTGTCATGTACCTTTCGGACCAGGTATGGTCCCTTCCACTTACTCTGCAACTTTCCTGAAATAATCTAAGCCTGGCGTCGAACAACCATACTCTCTGATCTAGCTCAAACTGCTTGTGGCTGATATGAGAATCATGCCACTCCTTCACTCGCTCCTTGTAATGTAGGCTGCTCGAAAAGGCTTCATCTCTAAGCTCCTCCAGGGCTGCCAATTCTGCCCTCCTTTGATCACCTACACTCACTGGATCCAAAAGTATATCTGTGACATCCCAAAGTGACTTATGTCTAAGCTCAATAGGTAAATGACAAGGCTTGCCATAAATGAGTGGAAATGGAGATGTACCCAAAGGAGTCTTGAAGGATGTCTGATATGCCCATAAGACCGAGTCCAAAAGCTGTGACCAATCCTTTTAGTCAGGGCGGATGACCTTCTACAATATAGTCTTGATCTCCCTATTCGACACTTCAGCAAGACCAATGGTCTGAGGGTGGTATGGAGTGGCTACTCGATGGTCAATGCTGAACTCGCTAGCAAGGGCCTTTACCTTGTCGTTGATGAAATGAGACCCCCTGTCGGATATCAAAACTCGAGGTACCTCAAACCGTGAAATGATGTTCTTCCTTTAAAAATATGCATACGGTCCTAGCATCTACGGTTCGAGCGGGGATTGCCTCAACCCAACGACTCACATAATCAACGACTAACAGAATGTACTCGAATCCTTGACTCTTAGGGAATGGACCCATGAAATCGATGCCCCATGCGTCAAAAACCTTATAGAAGTGAATGGGCTGCATCGACATCATATCACGCTATCCATAAGTGCCCATCCTCTAAAAGTCAGTACATCTCTTCACGAATTCATCAGAATCCTTGAAGAGGGTAGGCCACCATAGGCCGGACTGGAGCACTTTCTGTGTCGTTCTCCTCCCAGAATGATGTCCTCCTGTCTCCATCTTGTGGAAATAGGTGAGGACTCTATGGTGCTCCTCCTGAGGAATGCACCATCACCAGACACTATCCCCTCCTTCATGATAAAGGACGGGGTCCTCCCAATGGTAGAACTTGGCCTTCGCAAGGAAGGTCTCAAGTCGCTGCCTGGGCCAACCTTATGGAACTTTCTTGGCAACAAGATAGTTCACAATGTCGGCGTACCACGGGAGCGAGGCAATATCAAGGATTGCCTAATCTGGGAAGGTCTCTGTAATAGGATCAATATGCTCAAAATCCTCAAGATGCTCTAATCCGAAGAGATGATCCGTCACCACATTCTTGATTCCAAGCTTATCCTTAATCTCAAGATCAAACTCCTGGAGTAGAAGGATTCATCTAGTCAATCCCGCTTTGGCATCCTTCTTTGCCATGAGGTACCTGATGGCAGTATGATTGGTATAAATAGTTATTCTAGATCCAATGATGTATAATCTGAACTTATCTAGGGCAAAAACTACGGCTAGCATCTCCTTCTCAGTGACGGTGTAATTCGCTGGGCGGCATACAATGTACGGCTAGCGTAGTGAATGGCAAATGGTGCTCCATCCCTCCTATGTCCCAGCATGGCCTCTACGATAACATCGGAGGCATTCTTCATGATCTTGAATGGGAGTGAGAAATCAGGAAGCTGGAGAACAGGAGCCTCAACAAGTAGACTCTTGAGAGCCTCAAATGACGCAAGACACTTATCATCGATTATGAACTTGGTGTCTTTTGTCAGCAAATCAGTCAATGGTTGGGCAATGCTACTGAATCATGAATGAATCGTCAGTTAAAGCCGACGTGCCCCAGAAAAGACCGTAACTGTCGCAAGTTGGACGACAGATTGAGTTTTCTAATGATATCCACCTTGGCCGGATCCACCTCCATGCCCCTATTGGAGATGATATGGTCAAGCACCGTCCCCTGAGTCACCATGAAGTGACTCTTCTCCCAAGATAACACAAGGTTGACCTTAATGCATCGCTGAAGGATGTGGTCTAGGTACTCAAGACAAGCATCAAACCCAAATCACCGTAGACCGAAAAGTCATCCATGAAGACCTCCAAGCACTCACCCACCATGTCTGAAAAGATGGACAACATGCACCTCTGGAATGTCGCCGGAGCGTTGCATAGACCAAAGGGCATGCGTCTGAAAGCATATGTCCCGAAGGGATAGGTGAATGTGGTCTTGTCCTGGTCCTCTGGTGCAATGGCCACCTGATTGTATCCGGAGTAGGTGTCAAGAAAGCAGTAATGACTCTTCCCAGCTAGCCTCTCTACAATCTGATCAATAAAAGGCAGCGAGAAATGATCCTTCTTGATGTCATGATTCAATCATCTGTAGTCCACACAGACCCTCCAAGAAGTGGGTACCCGAGTAGTGATATCCTCTCCAGACTCACTCATAACTGTAGTGATGCTTGTCTTCTTGGGCCCACATGTAATGGACTTACCCACTTGGAGTTGGAGATGGGGTAGATAAAATCAGCGCTCCACCATTTCGAGATTTCCTTCATGACAACCTCTCTAATATTGAGGTCCAGTCGCCGCTGGAACTCACACGATGGCTTGGCGTCCTCTTCGAGATAGCATAGGTCGGACTTATCCCCTAGAGATCGGCTACACTCCATCCTATCGCCTTACGGTTCTTTTCAAGAACCTCCATCAAACGCGATTCTTACTCTCTAGTCAAATCTGCTAAGATAATGACTGTGTGCATCTCATGCTTGCCTGCAAGGAACCTATACTTCAGCGACTGCAGCAAGGTCTTCCGCTCTGGACAACGGGGAGCTGGCGGATCTGGTCTCTGAAAGGTCTGAGTGAATGCAACCAAATCTGTGTGGGAGAACTCTCGCTGAACCTGAAGATCTGGTGAAGACTGCTCTGCTGGTGTCTCTGTACTCTGAATGGGCTTAGTCTCCACCTAGCTGCTGGCTCTGTGGAAATTAGACACATAATCATATCTTCGAACTCTGCCCAATCAATGTCTGACTCCAAGGGATCTGAATCTCTCTTTCCAGCGTCAAGCTAAGGGGGCTAGGCCTAGACGAGGAATGAGAGTCTCAGCGGCAAAGCAGGTCTCACAAGCCCTCGAAGAAAGCCTGACGCGGGAATGCATACTAGTCCTTACTTGTCTTAGTCCTAGGAGGAGCTTCATTTCCAATGGGGTTGATCCTCTTCTAGAGATACCTACTCAACTTAATATATTTGAGAGAAATACATGTTCTCCTGTGCTTAAGCAAGCTACTTCCTAGGTCCCTATACCCCTCGTAACTGCAGCCTTTTTTAGTTGGTGATATTGGGTTATATAACAAGAGTTTGTGAATCAAACAACAAATAAACTGCCTCGCTATCGGGAACATGGTTTGCTGCCTCAAAGGTGTCCTCTTCTAGGAATGTGCTCTCCAAGCTCTCCTCTACTGGAATCTGTGCTTCAGCAGGGTCTGAATCTAAGAGGACGGCTCGTGAAATAGGGTCTGCCCAAACTACCTCTTCGTTTGTGATTACAAAATCACACTCCTGGTGGACGTCTCGCTCTGCCTCTGTCATCTGCTCTGAATCTGTAAGAAGCTCTGAGCAAGCTGAATCTCGCGCTCTAGTCTCATCGATCGTCTCTATTTGTATACTCTCACCCTAAACGTGAAAGTATACCTTCCCTCTATCATGGTCGGACACTGCCTAGGCTGTGGCCAAGAACGAGCGTCCTAAAATAATGGAGGTATCGGTCACAGACTCAGAGATCTCCAAGTCCAACACTATGAAGTCCACGAGGAATTGCAGGCCCTGAATTGTGATGACCATGTCCTTCAGCAACCCCTTCGGCCTCTTGACAGATCGATCAGCAAACTGAAAGACTGTCTTGCTCTGTCTACGAGGGCCAAACTCGAAGCGGTCAAGTAAGGCTGCCAGAAGTAGGTTAATAGAGGAACCACTGTCTAATAGAGTCCGATCAAACCTCTGCTCATGTATGTGGCATCTGACATAGGGAGCTCCTCCATCTGGCCTCTTGGCTGGCAGACGGTTCTGGATGGTAAAGCAGGTGGCACGAATGAGCACATGGATCTCTGAGTGGTGGTTCCTCCTCTTCCTGTGAATGGTGGTCCTCTCTCTTAGGCTCCTCTAGAAGAGGGGGATGTGCACCAAGGCCTCCTGTAGAGTCAGTTGTATCTGGAATCTGTCTATCATCTGCTGGTTGAACTCTAGCTGATGGGAGTTTTTTGGATTTTCTTGTTTGGTCCCCTTAGCCAAGCGGATTTCTTGGGGAAAGGGGATGGCTGGGTCCTCCTCAGATGGAGGGCTAGGATCGGGTCGCTGTTGCTATGACAAGATAGAATCCATACAAACATCTCCAAACAAAATAGATGGACTTACAAATGAAGAACCCTTTACTTTATTTCTAGAATCGTCCTGAGATATAGAAATAGAGAGAAATGCAACAAGAATAGGAATGGTGGACTCACTACCACCTACGATATCTGAACTTGTGGCATCAATACAACACTCTGGCTCAGAATCGAATCTGGTGGCATCAACACCACCTCCTCCTAAATTTGGTGAAATGATGGCCTCGGTACCGTCGGTTGGATCAACATCTTTGGTGGTGTCACCACCACCATCATCATCATCTCGAGCGGCATCAACACCGCTCTCCTCCTCACCTCACGCTCCAGGATCTGCATATGGTCGTCGCTTAGATGAGGCACCGTCGGCTGGCATCCTACCGCTCCTAAGTATAACAAAGTCAACATCAAAATGATATGCAAAAACATCACCAAGTGAATCACTAGGAGTGGTAACCTCTGTAAACTCTAATTGCTCAGACTTCCTCTTCAGGTTGTTCGGTTCGACTCAATCTGTGTAGGAATGGCGGCCTTACCTCTCACAATCTCTCTCATCTCCTGTCTTAACTCGTCCATTGTTGGACATGTGAGCCCACGACGAGCCATTATGCAATAAATGTTATTGCAAATATCATTCCCTAATCTAAAATGAAGAATAAATAATTTGCATAATAGGTCCCTCTATACAATTAGGGTTATGTACCATGGCTATCTTAATGAACATATAGCTGTTGATTCAATTATTGAATCATAGAGGTTGGTGCTTGGATGAATATCTAAAGAGTTAGATTGAGGACTCATCAAGCACCGTCAATTGATTGTTAAGATGTGATCTCTAGCCTGAGTAGGAGATGGCAATCCTTTCTCACATAGGCTGATATCTGACCGACCTCTTGATGCAGGTCCTCTGCATAGGAATAGAGATTCGGAGGTGTCAGATTAGTTAGGTCAAATAGTTGACTTAACGAGATCGAGATAACCTAAGTCCTATGTTGAATGCTGTCACAGCATAGGCACGCATCCTCTGACCGGAGACAGATGTGTTGCTATAAGTCTGAGTATGTACATTTGACAGACCAATAGGTTGATGACCTAACCAAGGTCTATACACCGACGCGTTGGTGTGCATATAAGGGCATATGAGTAATACGATCTCTCAAAGGGATCGGGTACAGGTTCACTACTAAACTGGAAGACATGAGCTCACTCATGAGATATTGGGAAGAATCAAATTCTGTGCACAGTCGTCTCGCTGGAAGCTTGACTGATTTGTATGTTTGATATATACTTTTGGAAAGTATATGATCAAGACCTAGGTATGATATATGCATTTGGAAAGTATATGATCGATACTAAATCCCAATGATCAAATGAGAAAACTTAGTGATCGAACCCTGAAGAAGACAGTGTAAAATTGATCTTGATCTTCGGGTTGACCATGGGTCTTCCAGTATGCAGGATGTACAGGTATTGGGAATACCTGAGGGTGATGTGATCATAAACGATTGTATATCCATGACGCTTCCATTCCGAGGGAGTGATGAAATAGGTCTGGATTTTAGTGACTCCTTCCAGTAGAGAAGCAATCTGATCTTAGTCCAAGTGTTGGACATTGGTCTGAATGAGATTCAAATTCAATGAGATGATTAGATTTGCGGCCTTGATTTAATCAAGCATCTGTGGAAGGTCTGTAAGATCTGGATTTGTGATGAGATCTTAACATGCAAGTCACTATACGTGGAACAATACAATCGCCATGTCCTTATCTCCAAGTATCTGCGGAGAAAGCACATTATTCTTGAAGGGGTTCAAGAATAATTCATTTGATGAACTTCATATCCAAGCAAGAAAGATTTGATGATTAAATAAGATTTAATTATCAAGCATAATATGAATATGATTCATATTGTGAGAATGATTATCCAAGATAATTAAATGGGATTTAATTATCAAGGATTAAAGAATGTGGATAATACTATCCATGATATATGTGTATTATAAATATGATTTATAATATATATATATATAAGAGAATTTATGTAAATAGCATTTGTTAATTAATAATGTGGATTGGATTCACATTTATTAATTAATTGGAAATATAATTTACAAATTAGTTTGGGTTGTGAATTTGATTCACATATTCTCAATGGCATGATGGAAATATTAACAAGTTAATTTGGAATTAATTTGGTGGATATTTTTGTGATAATTGAGAGATAATGTAATATAATAAAAAGGAGAAATAAAGCCACCATTTTAGGAGGCAATATTATCTCCATTTTATTATGATGATTAATCTCTCAACTAACTTATTTATGTTAAATTAAAAATGTGTTGATAATGTTGCAACATATATTTAATTTAATCATAAATAAATGTTGTTGGTTTTAACCAACAATAATTATAGCCATTGATTTTACATGGACTAAGCCTGGCCGTTGGATCCATGTGTCCCATGGATTGAGATCCATTGGATCCTAAACTAATATAAAAGGAGGGCTAGGGTAGCCTTCCAAGGTACATCATCTAGAGTTGTAGAAGACTACTACTCTCTCTCTCTCTCATTCTCGACTAAGATCTCTCTCAATCTCAAGTGGCCGTCCACTTTGCATATTGAGAATGAGAGCATCTTGTCTTTGCCTTCGACGCTTGGATTTTCGTCAAAGATTGCGGGAAGGATGCGACCAATGATCGTACCCGCAAGTGCGTTCTTCGTGGGTCGGACTTGAGACTGGAGGATCTCTCGTTTGGGATCTCGCGATCACAACCACGCTTCAAGAGGTATTCCTTATACTTTGTGGTTTGATGAAACGATCCGAGAAGTGTTCTCATGATCATATGGTTTCATCTTTAGTTTTAAAAATTTTAATTTCCGCCGCATCTAGCGTCTATTATGACTAGTTGCTCCGATTGCATAAGATGCAATCAACACGCTTCCGTGATGCGCTTAAGGATTCACAATCTCCTTCAAGTGGTATCAGAGCCATAGGTCGAATAAGGTTTTGGATATGATCCATAGACCTAGGACGACTTGGGCTTGAAAGAGTTGCGAAATTTTTACTGCATTTCAATTTTCGCACCTCTGTAAAATTGATTTTTTCGGCACTGTTTAAAAAGTTTAAACACGAAATTTTCAATTGTATTTTGTTTCCCATTAAACAAAGAAACCATAGGACTTGAGTTTACTAAATTTGGACTTAATTTGCTCAAGATATGGCCTTTTGAATATACATGTATTCACTGTTGCGGGAACTGCGGATCTGAACGTGATTAATGAGATAATTACGATTTTGATCCCCCTCGAAATACGTCAATTATCACTTGGATTATTTAGTAAATCAAATAGGCAATCTTAAGAAATTGAGTTTGCATTTTTTGGATTTAAATTGATTAAGATAAGTTAATTTTAGTGATTAGGGGTCACTGCTGGAAATTAACATTTTTTTGATCATGAACCTTGTGATAAGTCATTCAATCATCATGATGAAAATTAATTGTTAATTTTCTGAAATAATTAGTGATAAATATTTGTGAAATATTTAAAGAGATAATTATTTCATTGAATGACATTTACCTAAATCACAATGATGAGATAATTGATCTTGATCATTGGTTCATCAATAAACATTGATTTCATGAAAAACCTTAGTTTATCCTATAATAGTTGTAGGACAACATTTACATAAAAACCCCTCTTGCTTGAATAGGATTGGGAATTTGTTTAGCAAATCTCCTTATAATATAATCAGAATTGTTTTGATGTATATTATATGGTATAATTTTGGTTGAAAAACCGATGAGAATCTCAAAGTACATGATGATCTATCTGGTATTATCCTTTCCCGAGGCGGATATGGTGCCTACTCGAGAGCATTGGGGTCGCGGGTTGCAACGTATGTGGTCCGTCCCACTCTCGTTGGTAATGGCCATGACAGTGGGTAGGGACTGTATAATGCCGGAGAAAGTCAATGTGTATTTTTCTAATTATTAAAATTCGAATAATACGTACTTTGAGAATATACCTAGTATTCAAGTAAAAGACATGTTTGTTGCTTGATTATTAGATTGATGATTAATTTAATGTGATTAAATTAATTATATCCAATAAACACTCTATTATGAATAGATGTGTATTTCCCTTGTAAGAATTAATTATGTGAATATGATTCACGATAATTAATTACAATTTGAATATGAGGTGGAGGATCACATAAGTGACATCCATGGTCTCCTGTCAAGGCAAAGGATTCCGTCGCCAGTTGTTCTGTATAGGAGACGTGAAGGATATGGTTAGATCCTCAAGCGCATCACGGAAGCGTGAGCGTCGCATCGAATACGACGAAGAACGACTAGTCGCACTAGTTGTTCTATGCAGCGGAAATTAAAAAATTTTCTTGCGACGAAACCACATGATCCAAGAACACTTCTCGGATCGTTTCGTCTAAACCACAAACAAGTATAGGTTTACCTCTAGAAGCGTGGTTGCGATCGAGTCTCTAAACAAAGAGACCTCCTGTCTCAAGTCCGATCCGACGGAGGAGACGCTTGCGAGCGCGGGGATGAACCGCGTGCTTCTCGCAATCCATGTTGATGATCCAAGCGGCGGATCTCCTGATCTTGACACACGAGATCCGATGTCTTCTTCACGAGCGGGGCGCACCGAAGGAGACGGAGATCCACGAGCAAACCATCGGGCAGCATAACGACAATGCTGCGGCGATGGAGAACCTCTCTAGGGCATCCATGGTGGACGGCCACATGAGAGAGAAAGAGAGAGGACGTGTAGAGAGAATGAGAGAGAGAGAGATTTGTTGCCTCCACTTATGTATTAAGAAGAGCAATGGGGTGCCTCTCCTTATATAGGGTTTTGGGATCCATGGATCTCAATCCATGTGTCAACACAAATCCAATGGTCCACATTAATTTGTGTTTCTTTCAATGGTCATGATTTGTTGCTAAAAACACAACAACAATTAATTTAATTTAAATTAAATATATGTTGATAAATCAACACAATTTAATTACAAAATTAAATCATCAATATATGGAGATAATGAAAGGAGAGATAGCCTCCTTCCATGTGGAGAGGGGGGACGGCCTCCCTTTCCTAATGGGAGTGGTGGCCGTCCACCCTCCTCCATTAGGAAGGTGGCTATTTCACCTTTTATGTAATCTCCATTATTTGCAACAACTTTTGTTGCAAATTATTTCACAAAAAATAAATCCAATTTATTTTGTGAACATTGCAATCATGCCATTGAAAAATTGTGAATCACATTCACAACCCAAAACAAAATGTAAATTACATTTTCAATTTGATGTCCAATGTGAATCCAATTCACATTAACATTTAATTAACAAATGTAAATTACAAATAGCTCTCTCTTGTATATTATAAATCACATTTATAATATATATGACTAATATGGATATTGATATCCACATTATTCATATCCATGATAATTAAATCATATTTAATCATCTTGGATCTCTATTCTCTTGTGTCCAAATAATATGAATCACATTCACATTATTTACATCTTTGATAATTAAATCTCATTTAATTATCTAAGATAACTCTCTTTATAATATGAATCAAATTCATATTACTCATGATAATTAAATCACATTTAATTATCCATATTCTCAATGCTCGGATACATATATCAAAAATAGAATTATCCATGAACTCCTTCAAGGATAATGCGCTTTCTCCGCAGATACTTGGAGATAAGGACAGGGCGATTGTATTGTTCCACGTATAGTGACATGGATATTGAGATCGTATCTCAAATCCAGATCGCGGGCCTCCCATAGATGCTTGATTAAATCAAGACCGTAAATCTAATCTTCTCATTGTATCTGAATCACATTCAGATCAATGTCCAACACTTGGACCAAGATCAGATCACTTCTCTAATGAGAGGAGTCACTAAAATCCAGACCCGTTTCATCACTCCCTAGGAATGGAAGCATCATGGTTATACAATCGTTTATGATCACATCACCCTCAGGTATTCCCAATACCTGTACATCCTGCATACTGGAAGACTCAGACTAAACCCGAAGTATTCGATCAACTTTATACTGTCTACTTCATGGTTTTATCAGTAAGTTTCTCATTCGATCATTGGGAGTCGGTATCGATCATATACTTTCCAAAAGCATATATCATACCTAGGTCTTGATCATATACTTTCCAAAAGTATATATCAAACCTACAAATTCAGTCAAGCTTCCAAAGCAAGACGACCGTGCGCACGGAATTTGATTCTTCCCAATATCTCATGAGTGAGCTCATGTCTTCCGGTTCAGTAACTGAACCTGTATGATCCCTTTGAGAGATCGTATTACTCATATGCCCTTATATGCACACCAGCGCGCCGGTGTGTAGACCTTGATTAGGTCATCAACCTATTGGTCTGCCAAATGTACATACTTAGACATATAGCAACACATCTGTCTCCGGTCAGAGGACGCGTGCCTATATCCTGACAGCATACGATATAGGACTTTGGTTATCTCGATCTCGTTAAGTCAACTCTTTGACCTAACTAATCTGACACCTCCGAATCTCTATTCCTATGCAGAGGACCTGCATCAAGAGGTCGGTCAGATATCAGCCTTCAGAGATAAGGATTGCCATCTCCTACTCAGGCTGGAGATCATCTCTTAACAATCATCTGACGGTGCTTGATGAGTCCTCAATCTAACTCTTTAGATATTCATTCAAGCACCAGCCTCTATGATTCAATAGTTGAATCAACAGCTGTATGATCATCAAGATGGCCATGGTACATAACCCTAATTGTACTAAGGGACCTATTATGCAAATTATGTATTCTTCATTTCAGATTAAGGAGTGAATTGCAATAACATTTATTGCATAATGGCTCGTCGTGGGCTCGCATTTCCAACAATCTCCCACTAGCCCAAAGAGCCATTAATGGGCTAATCATTTAAACCCGCACTCATGTGACAATCATAGGCTATTTAGAAAATAGCTAGGTAAGCTGATCAGTCACTCTGTTCCCGCGAGACTATGCCAAGTTCTTTTACGACACTTGCATATCCCCAGTAACAGTGCTCGCATCTAATGCGAATGTTGCATCTCATGCAACCAATACTCAATCTAGTTGATTACATTGTCTCTGACATCATAACCAGTATCCCCATAATCCTTATTAGAATATTCCCGGAGATCTCTATCTCCTAAGGTATCTAAAGTTTAGACCTTTATAGATCACTATCTACATGGTCTTAAACTTTTGAAGATAAGACTTTGAGATTACTATCTCAAAAATCTCCTCATCTATGAAGATTTTGTTATTACTGCAATCAAGTGTTTTATCTCTACAGTAGGATTAGTAACAATTTACTACTCCCACTGCATGACAGACATCTGGTATTTGTACACTCTAGCATACACTCAGCTTCTCGTAACTAATGCACAAGTGCAAGTAGTTGTAGCATTTACTTCCTCAACTCTTTGAGGTGCTATCCCTTAAGATAGGTCAGTACCATATCTTAAGGGTTAGAAGCCTTTCTTGGAATTTCTATGAATAGAATATGTCCAAGGTATACTACAAATGTGACAGTCCAATTATCCTCTTCTCTTGGCTTCTGAACAACTTCAGAACTAAGATCTAAGAGGTATCTTTGAAATCATATTTCAAGATATGGAATAACCAGATTATAAAACACTTATTATTATCCTTATATCATTTTAAATGATCAGGATATCATCTATATTTAGCGCAATGAACACATAGGCACTCCCACTAAGCTTCGCATGGATCATCAAGATTTCATTTGAAATCATAACATTTATAATTTCATCAAATCTTATGGTCCATCTCAAAGAAGCTTATTTGAGTCCTTAGATGGATTCCTTATCTTGCACACCTTGCTTTCCTCAACCATGAAGCCCTGGGGCTACTTCATGTGAATATCCTCAGAGAGATATTCATAGAGGAATGCAATCTGGACTTACATCTTGAAGATGCAATAGTCAAGTTGTGTAGCTAAGGTTAGCAATATTCTGATGATTTTAAGCATGTTCACCGAAAAGCAAGTCTCATTGCAAGCAATGTCTTCTCTTCCATGTGTAGCTCATTGCTACGAACTATGCTTTGAAGGTATGTACCTTCTCATCAGGTTCCCTTTCTCTTGAAGATCCATTTACACCTTTACGGGTCTTACCCATATAGGTGGATCCTCGAGGGTCCATATACAACACTTGTACATGAAGTCTACATTAGACTTTTATTGCTAACATCCATCTATCCATGCTATCATCTTCAGAAGCTTCATCACATGAAGTTCGATCATTGTCAGATTTCTCTGACACATGGAATCCATCCTCAAACTTATTTGAAGAGGTTTTAGTGTTTCATCTTCAATTATCCTTTTAGTTTCCAATTTTAGGAGCCTCATTATCTTTTCAAGATTAAATGAGTTCCTACACTTCATTTTTATCTTGATTCTCAAGAGTCTCAACCTCCAAGAATCACATTCTCAGAGATGAGATATTTCAAGAATCTCAAGGTCATAAAGTAGGTATCCAATACCATCCTTTATTTTCCTAATGAAGCAGCACTCTCAAGTGCTAGATTCCATCTTGCATGGAACCTTATTAAGGATATACATTGTAGTCTCTACTACACATATATACATGGAAACTAAGGGATAATTATGCTAAAATTCATCATTGATAAGATCATGTCACACATGATCCAATTGTATCTGCCTATAACTCTATTGAGTTAAGGTGTGTTAGGAGGATTGAGATAGAAATGATATTCATATCTCTATAAGGTATTCTTTGAATTTATCTAACATGTACTTGCTACCTAGATTAGATCAAATTCATTTTATCTTCCTTCAAACTTTTGGTTTTAAACCAAAAATAATGAAATCTTTGAACATTTCAAAGGTTTCTTAGGTGAAGAGAAGAAATATCATATCATACATAATCATCAACAGATATCACATATCCATAATGTTTACTATGATATAGATGATCTACATACATCAATATGTATGAGATCCTGAATACCTTGACATCTTACACCTTTCTCTAAGAAGGGTGTATTGGACATTTTTCTTTGAATACAATATTCATAAGTATGTAAGTTTTGAAATTTTAGACATTCTAAAGTTTCATCTCTTACTAGTCTATTGATCAAATCAATAGATAAATGTCCAAGGCTTGATGCTAGATCATTGTCAAATGATCTTCATCCTCCTATTGATCTTAAGGTTTAATTTCAGTATTTAGAAATGTTAATGAACCATTCATTAATTTTCTAATTTAGTGAAGTCCACTAGATTATTAGATTACTATCTGAAATATATACACCATAACTCTTTATGATAGTTCTATCTCAGATTCATGTTCATTTCTAACATTTAGAAACAAACAATGAGTGTATTCTTATATCTAGGTCATAGAGACATTCTCTAAGACTAAGGACTCTCCCACTGAAATTAACAAGTCTATCAATCCAACAGAGATTGTTGCAACAATTGCATCAATATCCATGTGGATAACTATAAACCTTTAAGATCAAATTTTTCAGTCTTCTAAAACATATGCAACCTATTGCAAATGTCATCAGAAGATTGAGATACAATTATTTGACTTTATCTTATCAATGATTTATGTAGATTAATCTGATGCTCCATCCGAGTCCTTTTCTAAGGATTCTAGATAGACTTGATAGTCATACTATCAACACATCAACTTATTGCAGTATTAGCATTCATCCAACTCTTCGGATGACATATGGAAGTCATAGATGTATAGTCAACTCTTTGACCATACTTCTTACTCGGGTCCAACCCATGCTTCCACTGCGCTCCCTTTATCTATAAGCAATCATTGCTTAAGACTAAGGATCTCTTATGTAAGAGCATTTCAACATTTATACATGCTTCATTAAATTCATACAATATGAATATTATGAAGCTTCATGAATGACCAGAGTATAGATAGTAGAATGATGACACTCATCATCTACTTCCATCTAAACTCTTAAAACATAGGTTCAGGTAGGTACTCAAACAATTTGAATACACCATCTCTTATAGAGCCACCATTCTGCATGATGCAGTGAACCATCTCATTCATGTTAAATGTCAAGAGCACATATGTATGCCCGAATATCTTCATAAATTTTATAAGGATTATTTGACAATTGCGATCATCATCGACATGTTACTTCCAAAGTACATCCGATGAGAGATCAAGACTATAGAGACATACAAACCCTAGGGTTGTAGTCTTATTATCTATTTAATTGTCATTCCTCATTATTATGAGGAAACTTGCTCATTGCAACCACATACATTATGTGTCCAACTGCAAGTACAATATCTGGATCATGAGTCCAATCCAAGATATTTCACTGGTTATTATTGAGTATATCATTGAGTGGGTTTTAATGAAGGATTATCTGAAATAAGAAATTTGCATAAATATATAAATATATATATTTTACTATGATTTAGGATTTTTATATCAAAGTTGTCTTGTCTTGTCAACATTGAAAGTTCGTTCCCTTAATCACTTTCAATGTAAGAGATATACTTACCATTATATCTCAACAAGATCTGGGATCTCCTTCCTTATCTTTGTTACATCCCAATAATATGAGAATCTGCAACTCGGATAAAAAGAAGCGGGAACACATTCCGCTTTGCAAGTCCAACTTGCATCTCCCAATTCGGTCTTTAACACCCGAGCCCACCACCCCTAAGGCGATGTTGACCCGTCGTTAATTGAACCAACCGTCAACAGGAATAGTACTCGCTATACGCAATCCAATATCGCCCCAATAATATGAGGATCCGATATTGGGGTCACTACGTATACGGCCTTACTCTTTCGAGAAGCAAAGAGCCCGATCCAGATGCGCTTGCATACAGGAGCTGTCACTTCGGACAGGCGTCTCCTACATACAATCCCTGGCGACGGAACCCTTTGCCTTGACGGGAGACCATGGATGTCACTTATGTGATCCTCCACCTCATATTCAAATTTTAATTAATTATCGTGAATCACATTCACATAATTAATTCTTCCAAGGGAATTATTAACTCTAATCATATTAGAGTATTTCAATCTTAATTGGATTCCAATTAATCTAATCATATTAAATTAATGATCCAATTAATATCCAACAAACATTTTAATAGTTACTTGAATAATGGTATTATCTCAAATACGTATTATTTCGAATTTTAATAATTAGAAAAATACATCTTAATCCCTCGGACATTATTCCGGCCCTACCCGCTGTCATGGCCAGTACCGACGAGAGTGGGACAAACCACATACGTTGCAACCCGCAACCCCAATGCTCTCCGACTAGGCACCATATCCGCCTCGGGAAAGGATAATGCCAAATTGATTAATTTGTACTTGAGATGATCATCGGTTCTTCAACCGAAATTGTACCATATAATAATAATCAAAACATTTTTGATTAACATTATAATGAGATTTGCTAAACAAATCCCAAGTCCTATTCAAGCAACATGTTTGTTGGAATGTTGATCATGTAGATCATGTAACCAATCTTGATCTAGATCACATCTAATCATTTGTTGGTTAGGGCAAAGTCATTTAAGGACATAACTATCATTAAATATTTCACAAATATTTATGCATAATTATTCCAGGAAATTAAACAATTTAATTTCACCAATTAATTAAATGACAATCACTAGGTTCTTGATTAGGAAAGTATTTTCAGCAGTGACCCTCACTTACTAAAAATATCATATCTCAATCAATTTAAATCCAAATTAAGCAAAATAAATTTTTAAAGTTTGCTAACTTGATTTACAACAGAATCCAAGTGATTTGCACGCATTTCAAGGCGTATCAAATCCGCAATTAACATCTTAATTACGTCATGATCCGCAGTCCCCGAAACAGTGGATACATGTTCACTAAAATGAGCATATCTAGAGAAAACGGAATCGAAATCACGCAAACTCAGATCCTACGGTTTCCTTATTTAATGGGGAATAAAATCCAAATATTATTTTAGTATTTAAACAATTTAAACAGTGCCGAAAATAATAACAAAACAGAGATGCGAAAATGAAATGCAAGAAAACTTTCGCAAACCCTAATGAACCCAAGTCGTCCTCGGTTTATGGATCGTATCCAAAACCACCGACCTAAGGCTCTGATACCACTTGAAGGATATGGTTAGATCCTCAAGCGCATCACGGAAGCGTGAGCGTCGCATCGAATACGACGAAGAACGACTAGTCGCACTAGTTGTTCTATGCAGCGGAAATTAAAAAATTTTCTTGCGACGAAACCACATGATCCAAGAACACTTCTCGGATCGTTTCGTCTAAACCACAAACAAGTATAGGTTTACCTCTTGAAGCGTGGTTGCGATCGAGTCTCTAAACAAAGAGACCTCCTGTCTCAAGTCCGATCCGACGGAGGAGACGCTTGCGAGCGCGGGGATGAACCGCGTGCTTCTCGCAATCCATGTTGATGATCCAAGCGGCGGATCTCCTGATCTCGACACACGAGATCCGATGTCTTCTTCACGAGCGGGGCGCACCGAAGGAGACGGAGATCCACGAGCAAACCATCGGGCAGCATAACGACAATGCCGCGACGATGGAGAACCTCTCTAGGGCATCCATGGTGGACGGCCACATGAGAGAGAAAGAGAGAGGACGTGTAGAGAGAATGAGAGAGAGAGAGAGAGAGAGAGATTTGTTGCCTCCACTTATGTATTAAGAAGAGCAATGGGGTGCCTCTCCTTATATAGGGTTTTGGGATCCATGGATCTCAATCCATGTGTCAACACAAATCCAATGGTCCACATTAATTTGTGTTTCTTTCAATGGTCATGATTTGTTGCTAAAAACACAACAACAATTAATTTAATTTAAATTAAATATATGTTGATAAATCAACACAATTTAATTACAAAATTAAATCATCAATATATGGAGATAATGAAAGGAGAGATAGCCTCCTTCCATGTGGAGAGGGGGGACGGCCTCCCTTTCCTAATGGGAGTGGTGGCCGTCCACCCTCCTCCATTAGGAAGGTGGCTATTTCACCTTTTATGTAATCTCCATTATTTGCAACAACTTTTGTTGCAAATTATTTCACAAAAAATAAATCCAATTTATTTTGTGAACATTGCAATCATGCCATTGAAAAATTGTGAATCACATTCACAACCCAAAACAAAATGTAAATTACATTTTCAATTTGATGTCCAATGTGAATCTAATTCACATTAACATTTAATTAACAAATGTAAATTACAAATAGCTCTCTCTTGTATATTATAAATCACATTTATAATATATATGACTAATATGGATATTGATATCCACATTATTCATATCCATGATAATTAAATCATATTTAATCATCTTGGATCTCTATTCTCTTGTGTCCAAATAATATGAATCACATTCACATTATTTACATCTTTGATAATTAAATCTCATTTAATTATCTAAGATAACTCTCTTTATAATATGAATCAAATTCATATTACTCATGATAATTAAATCACATTTAATTATCCATATTCTCAATGCTCGGATACATATATCAACAATAGAATTATCCATGAACTCCTTCAAGGATAATGCGCTTTCTCCGCAGATACTTGGAGATAAGGACAGGGCGATTGTATTGTTCCACGTATAGTGACATGGATATTGAGATCGTATCTCAAATCCAGATCGCGGGCCTCCCATAGATGCTTGATTAAATCAAGACCGTAAATCTAATCTTCTCATTGTATCTGAATCACATTCAGATCAATGTCCAACACTTGGACCAAGATCAGATCACTTCTCTAATGAGAGGAGTCACTAAAATCCAGACCCGTTTCATCACTCCCTAGGAATGGAAGCATCATGGTTATACAATCGTTTATGATCACATCACCCTCAGGTATTCCCAATACCTGTACATCCTGCATACTGGAAGACTCAGACTAAACCCGAAGTATTCGATCAACTTTATACTGTCTACTTCATGGTTTTATCAGTAAGTTTCTCATTCGATCATTGGGAGTCGGTATCGATCATATACTTTCCAAAAGCATATATCATACCTAGGTCTTGATCATATACTTTCCAAAAGTATATATCAAACCTACAAATTCAGTCAAGCTTCCAAAGCAAGACGACCGTGCGCACGGAATTTGATTCTTCCCAATATCTCATGAGTGAGCTCATGTCTTCCGGTTCAGTAACTGAACCTGTATGATCCCTTTGAGAGATCGTATTACTCATATGCCCTTATATGCACACCAGCGCGCCGGTGTGTAGACCTTGATTAGGTCATCAACCTATTGGTCTGCCAAATGTACATACTTAGACATATAGCAACACATCTGTCTCCGGTCAGAGGATGCGTGCCTATATCCTGACAGCATACGATATAGGACTTTGGTTATCTCGATCTCGTTAAGTCAGCTCTTTGACCTAACTAATCTGACACCTCCGAATCTCTATTCCTATGCAGAGGACCTGCATCAAGAGGTCGGTCAGATATCAGCCTTCAGAGATAAGGATTGCCATCTCCTACTCAGGCTGGAGATCATCTCTTAACAATCATCTGACGGTGCTTGATGAGTCCTCAATCTAACTCTTTAGATATTCATTCAAGCACCAGCCTCTATGATTCAATAGTTGAATCAACAGCTGTATGATCATCAAGATGGCCATGGTACATAACCCTAATTGTACTAAGGGACCTATTATGCAAATTATGTATTCTTCATTTCAGATTAAGGAGTGAATTGCAATAACATTTATTGCATAATGGCTCGTCGTGGGCTCGCATTTCCAACAAGACGCCTGTCCGAAGTGACAGATCCTGTATATGATTTAATTGGATCGGGTTCTTTGCTTCTCGAAAGAGTAAGGCCGTATACGTAGTGACCCCAATATCGGGTCCTCATATTATTGGGGTGATATTGGATTACGTATAGCGAGTATTAAACCTATTGACGGTTGGTTCAATTAATGATGGGTCAACATCATCTTAGGGGTGATGGGCCCGGGTGTTGAAGATCGAATTGAGAAATGCAAGTTGGACTTGCAAGGCGGAATGTGTTCCCTCTTCTTTTTATCCGAGTTGTAGGTTCTCATATTATTGGGATGCAACGAAGATTGGAAAGGAGATCCTAGATCTTGCTAGAGATATAATGGTAAGAATATCTCTTACATTGAAAATGATTAAGGGAATGAACTTTCAGTGTTGACAAGGCAATACAATTTTGATATAAAAATTCCTAAATCAAAGTAAAACATGTATATATAATATATATACACTTATGCAAATTTCTTATTTCAGATAATCCTTCATTAAACCCACTCAATGTAATACTCCATAATAACTAGTAAAATAGCATGGATTGGACTCATGATCCATATATTGTACTTGCAATTGGATACATAATGTATGTGGTTGCAATGCAAGTTTCCTCAACATAATGAGGAATGACAATTAAATAAGACAATAAGACATCACCTTAGGGTTTTTATGTCTCTATAGTCTCGATCTTTCATCGAGTGTACTTTGGAAGTCACATGTCGATGGTGATCGTAATTGTCAAATAATCCTTATAAAATCTAAGAAGATGTTCTGGCATACATATGTGCTCTAGACATTTAATCATGAATGGCATGGTTCTCTGCATTATGCAGAATGGTGGCTCGAAAGAGATGATGTATTCAAAATGTTTGAATGCCTACCTGAACCTAAGTCTCTAAGAGTTGAGATGTATGTAGATATGATGAGTGTCATCATTCTATTGTCTATACTCTAGTCATTCATGAAGCTTCATAATATTCATATTGTATGAATTTACCGAAGCATATATAAATGTTGAAGTGCTCTTGTATTGAAATCCTTTGAATACAACATAAGATATTCTTTGTCTTGAACAATGGTTGTTTATAGATGAAGAGAGCACAGTGGAAGCGTGGGTCGGACCCATGTGAGAAGGAAAGTCAAAGAGTTGATTGTACTTCCGTAACTTCCATATGACATTCAAAGAGTTGGATGAATACCAATACTGCAATAGGTTGATGTGTTGATAGTATGACTATCAAATCTGTCTAAAATCCTTAGTGATGGACTTAGATAGAGCATCAGAATAATCTACATATAATCATTGACTTTGACTTACTTATTTGATAAGATAAAGTCTGATAATTGTATCCCAATCTTCTAATGACATTTGCAATTGGTTGCATATATATATTAGAAGATTAGAAATTTGATCTTAAGGTTTAGTAGTCATCTATATGGATATTGATGTAATTGTTGCAGCAATTTCTGTTGGACAGATAGACTTCATATTCTCAGTGGGAGAGCCCTTTGTCTTGGAGAATATCTCTATGACCTAGATACAAGAATACACTCATAGTTTATTTCTAAATGTTAGAAATAAACATGAATTCTGGAATAAGACTATCATAAAGAGTTATGACAGATATATTTCAGATAGTAATCTGGCATCTAGTGGACTCTACTAAATTAGAAAATTAATGAATGGTTTATTAAGATTTCTAATACTGAAAATCAAACCTTATAAGATCAATAGGAGGATGAAGATCATTTGACAATGATCTGGCATCAAGCCTTGGACATTTGTTTGTTGATTTAATCAATAGACTAGTAAGATATGAAACTTTAGAATGTCTAAAATTTCAAATCTTACATACTTGTGAATATTGTATTCAAAGTAAAATGTCCAATACGCCCTTCTCTGGGAATGGTGTTAGATGTCAAGGTATTCAAGATCTCATACATATTGATGTATGTAGATCATCTATATCATAGTAAACATTATGGATATGTGATTTCTATTGATGATTATGTATGATATGAGATTTCTTCTCTTCACCTGAGAAACCTTTGAAATGTTCAAAGATTTCACAATTTTGGTTTAGAACCAAAGTTTGAAGAAAGATGAAATGAATTTGATCTAACCTAGGTAGCTTGTACCCGCTAGATAAAATTCAAAGAATACCTTATGAAGATATTAATATCATTTCTATCTTACTCCTCCTGATAAACCTAAACTCAATAGAGTTGTAGGGAGATACAATTGGATCATGTGTGACATGATTTGATCAATGATGAATTTTAGCATAATTATCCCTTAGTTTCCAGGTATATATGTGTAGTAGAGACTACAATATATATCCTTAATAAGGTTCCATGCATGTAAGCTGGAATCTAGCACTTGAGAGTGCTACTTCATTAGGAAAATAAAGGATGGTATTGGATACCTACTTTATGACCTTGAGATTCTTAAAAGACATCATCTCTGAGAATGTGATTCTTAGAGGACGACTCTCTTGAGAATCAAGACAAAAATGAAGTGTAGGAACTCATTTGATCTTGAGAAGATAATGAGGATCCTGAATCGGGAACTAAAAGGATAATTAAAGATGAAGCACTAATACCTCTTCAAATGAATTTGAGGATGTATTCCATGTGTCAGTTAAATCTGAAAATGATCGGACTTCATGTGATGAAGTTCCTGAGGATCATGACATGGAAAGATGGAAATTAGCAATAAAGTCTAAAGTAGACTTCATATAAAAAGTGTTGTATATGGATCCTAGAGGATCCACCTGTAAGGGTTAGACCCATTAAGGTGTAAATGGATCTTCAAGAGAAAGGGAACCTGATGAGAAGGTAGAGACCTTCAAAGCACGGTTCATAGCCATTAGCTACACACCGGAAGAGAAGACGGTGCTTGCAATGAGACTTTCTCTTCGGTGACCATGCTTAAAATCATCAGAATTCTGCAAACCTTAGCTACACAACTTGACTATTCCATCTTCAAGATGTAAGTCAAGATTGCATTCCTCTAAGAATACCTCTCTGAGGATATTCACACGAAGTAGCCCCAGGACTTCATGGTTGAGGAAAGCAAGGTGTGCAAGCTAAAGAAATCCATCTGTGGACTCAAATAAGCTTCTTGTTGTTGGAACATAAGATTTGATGAAATTATAAATGTTATGATTTCAAATAGAATCTTGATGAACCATGTAAAGCTTAGTGGGAGTGCCATTGTGTTCATCGTGCTAAATATAGATAATATCCTAATCATTTGGAATGATATAAGGATGGTAATAAGTGTTTTATAGACTGGCTATTCCGTACCTTGAGATATGATCTCAAAGATGCCTCTTGGATCTTAGTTCTGAAGTTGTTCAGAAGCAAAGAAAAGAGGGTATTGGGACTATCACATTTGTAGTACACCTTGGACATATTCCATTCTTAGGAATTCCAAGAAAGGCTTCCTTACCTTAAGATTTGGTACTGACCTATCTAAAGGGATAGCACCTCAAAGAGTTGAGGAAGTGAATGCTAGACCTGCTTGCACTTGTGCATCAGTTACGAGAAGCTAAGTGTATGCTAGATGTGTACAAAAGCCAGATATCTGCCATTCAGTGGGAGTAGTAAAGTGTTGCTAATCCTACTATGGAGAGAGAAAACACTTGATTGCAGTAATAACAAAATCTTCATAGATGACATGATTTTTTGAGATAGTGATCTCAAAGTCATATCTTCAAAAGCTTAAGACTTTATAGATAGAGATCTAAAAGGTCTAAACCGTGGATACCTTAAGAGATAGAGATCTCCAAGAATAAGGGTATTTTGATAAGGATTATGGAAATAGTGGTTATTGAGCAATAGTATCAAGGACACTATAACTGCTTTAACTAGAATGAGTACTGGTTGCATTAGATGCAACATTCGCATTGGATGCGAGCACTGTTACTGGGGATATGCATGTGCCATAAAAGGACTTGGCGTAGTCTTGCGGGAACAGAGTGACTGATCAGCTTACCTAGCTATTTCTAAATAGCTTATGATTGTCACATGAGTGTGGGTTTAAATGATTAGCCCATTAATGGCTCTTTCGGCTAGTGGGAGATTGTTGGACATGTGAGCCCAGGACGAGCCATTATGCAATAAATGTTATTGCAAATATCATTCCCTGATCTGAAATGAAGAATAAATAATTTGCATAATAGGTCCCTCTGTACAATTAGGGTTGTGTACCAAGGCTATCTTAATGATCACACAATTGTTGATTCAATTATTGAATCATAGAGGCTGGTGCTTGGATGAATATCTAAAGAGTTAGACTGAGGACTCATCAAGCATCGTCAATTGATTGTTAAGATGTGATCTCTAGCCTGAGAAGGAGATGGCAATCTTTTCTCACATAGGTTGATATCTGACCGACCTCTTGATGCAGGTCCTCTGCATAGGAATAGAGATTCGTAGGGTCAGATTAGTTAGGTCAAAGAGTTGACTTAACGAGATCGAGATAACCTAAGTCCTATGTTGAATGCTGTCACAGCATAGGCACGCATCCTCTGACTGGAGACAGATGTATTGCTATATGTCTGAGTATGTACATTTGACAGACCAATAGGTTGATGACCTAACCAAGGTCTATACACCGGCGCGTTGGTGTGCATATAAGGGCATCTGAGTAATACGATCTCTAAGGGGATCATACAGGTTCGCTACTGAACCGGAAGACATGAGCTCACTCACGAGATATTGAGAAGAATCAAATTCCATGCACGGTCGTCTCGCTTTGGAAGCTTGACTGAATTTGTAGGTTTGATATATACTTTTGGAAAGTATATGATCAAGACCTAGGTATGATATATGCTTTTGGAAAGTACATGATCGATACCAAATCCCAATGATCAAATGAGAAAACTTAGTGATCGAACCCTGAAGAAGACAGTGTAAAATTGATCTTGATCTTTGGGATGACCATGGGTCTTCCAGTATGCAGGATGTACATGTATTAGGAATACTTGAGGGTGATGTGATCATAAACGATTGTATATCCATCACGCTTCCATTCCGAGGGAGTGATGAAACAGGTCTGGATTTTAGTGACTCCTTCCAGTAGAGAAGCAATCTGATCTTAGTCCAAGTGTTGGACATTGGTCTGAATGAGATTCAGATTCAATGAGAAGATTAGATTTGCGGTCTTGATTTAATCAAGCATCTGTGGAAGGTCCGTAAGATCTGGATTTGTGATGAGATCTTAACATCCAAGTCACTATACATGGAACAATACAATCGCCATGTCCTTATCTCCAAGTATCTGCGGAGAAAGCACATTATTCTTGAAGGGGTTCAAGAATAATTCATTTGATGAACTTCATATCCAAGCAAGAAAGACTTGATGATTAAATAAGATTTAATCATCAAGCATAATATGAATATGATTCATATTGTGAGAATGATTATCCAAGATAATTAAATGGGATTTAATTATCAAGGATTAAAGAATGTGGATAATACTATCCATGATATATGTGTATTATAAATATGATTTATAATATATATATAAGAGAGAGAATTTATGTAAATAGCATTTGTTAATTAATAATGTGGATTGGATTCACATTTATTAATTAATTGGAAATGTAATTTACAAATTAGTTTGGGTTGTGAATTTGATTCACATATTCTCAATGGCATGATTGAAATATTCACAAATTAATTTGGAATTAATTTGGTGGATATTTTTGTGATAATTGAGAGATAATGTAATATAATAAAAAGGAGAAATAAAGCCACCATTTTAGGAGGCAATATTATCTCCATTTTATTATGATGATTAATCTCTCAACTAACTTATTTATGTTAAATTAAAAATGTGTTGATAATGTTGCAACATATATTTAATTTAATCATAAATAAATGTTGTTGGTTTTAACCAACAATAATTATAGCCATTGATTTTACATGGACCAAGCCTGGCCATTGGATCCATGTGTCCCATGGATTGAGATCCATTAGATCCTAAACTAATATAAAAGATGGGCTAGGGTAGCCTTCCAAGGTACATCATCTAGAGTTGTAGAAGACTACTACTCTCTCTCTCTCTCTCTCATTCTCGACTAGGCTTTCTCTCAATCTCAAGTGGCCATCCACTTTGCATATTGAGAAGGAGAACATCTTGCCATCGCCTTCGACGCTTGGATTTTCGTCAATTATTGTGGGAAGGACGCGACTCATCATCGTACCCGCAAGTGCGTTCTTCGTAGGTCGGACTTGAGACAGGAGGATCTCTCGTTTGGGATCTCGCGATCACAACCACGCTTCAAGTGGTATTCCTTATACTTTGTGGTTTGATGAAACGATCCGAGAAGTATTCTCGTGATCATGTGGTTTCATCTTTAGTTTTAAAAATTTTAATTTCCGCCGCATCTAGCGTCTAGTGCGACTAGTTGCTCCGATTGAATACAATGCAATCAACACGCTTCCATGATGCGCTTAAGGATTCACAATATCCTTCATCCATCTCCCATCTGAAGGTGGCCCGCTGCTTGGACATGAGGTGGGATAGATCATCCAATACGGGGTCTCATAGGCGGGCCCATGAGAACCAGACGGGTGGCCTCTTTGAAACTGAGGTTGCTGTAACTGAGAGTGAGAGGGGTACTGCTGCTGAGAATGAAACTGCTGAGGCTGCTGTTGCTACCTCCAAGACTGTCCCTGCTGATAGGGACGAGGACCATGATGTTGATACTGTGGTTGGGGATGTGGTTGTTGCTACTGCAGGAACTAGGGCTGTTGGTCGTACTGGACACCCTAAATTGGAGGCTGTTGCTGGGAATTGGTACCTTCGGTCGACCAACGGAATCCAGGATGGTCTCGTCGGATCCCAGACTGAGGTCGGTCATACCATATCTCATTGACATCCAACAACAACTCCTGCTCGTAAGTGTGTGTGGGGGGGAGGACTGCCAGGGGCTGATCCGGCTGGTAGACCACCATATGTGTGTCCTGAGATGGTGGTGGCTGGTAGTACTGTTGCGGCTGCTGGTACGACTCCGTCGGAACATGGTGAACCTGTCTAGGCTGGCTGGAGTGCTGGGACTGTTGGACATGTGAGCCCACGGCGAGCCATTATGCAATAAATGTTATTGCGCATACCATTCCCTGATCTGAAATGAAGAATAAATAATTTGCATAATAGGTCCCTCTGTACAATTAGGGTTATGTACCATGGCTGTCTTAATGATCATACAGCTGTTGATTCAATTATTGAATCATAGAGGCTGGTGTTTGGATGAATATCTAAAGGGTTAGATTGAGGAGTCATCAAGCACCGTCAAATGATTATTAAGATGTGATCTCCAGCTTGAGTAGGAGATGGCAATCCTTTCTCACATAGGCTGATATCTGACCGACCTCTTGATGTAGGTCCTCTGCATAGGAATAGAGATTCGGAGGTGTCAGATTAGTTAGGTCAATGAGTTGACTTAATGAGATCGAGATAACCTAAGTCCTATGTTGAATGCTGTCACAGCATAGGCACGCATCCTCTGACCGGAGACAGATGTATTTCTATATGTCTGAGTATGTACATTTGACAGACCAATAGGTTGATGACCTAACCAAGGTCTATACACCGGCGCGTTGGTGTGCATATAAGGGCATATGAGTAATACGATCTCTCAAAGGGATCATACAGGTTCACTACTGAACCGGAAGACATGAGCTCACTCATGAGATATTGGGAAGAATCAAATTCCGTGCACGGTCGTCTTGCTTTGGAAGCTTGACTGAATTTGTAGGTTTGATATATACTTTTGGAAAGTATATGATCAAGACCTAGGTATGATATATGCTTTTGGAAAGTATATGATCGATACCAAATCCCAATGATCAAATGAGAAACTTAGTGATCAAACCCTGAAGAAGACAGTGTAAAATTGATCTTGATCTTCGGGTTGACCATGGGTCTTCCAGTATGCAGGATGTACAGGTATTGGGAATACCTGAGGGTGATGTGATCATAAACGATTGTATATCCATGACGCTTCCATTCCGAGGGAGTGATGAAACAGGTCTGGATTTTAGTGACTCCTTCCAGTAGAGAAGCAATCTGATCTTAGTCCAAGTGTTGGACATTGATCTGAATGAGATTCAGATTCAATGAGAAGAATAGATCTGCGGTCTTGATTTAATCAAGCATCTGTGGGAGGTCCGTAAGATCTGGATTTGAGATAAGATCTCAACATCCAAGTCACTATACGTGGAATAATACAATCGCCCTGTCCTTATCTCCAAGTATCTGCGGAGAAAGCACATTATTCATGAAAGGGTTCAAGAATAATTCTTTTGATGAAATATCCAAGCAAGGACTCGATGATTAAATGAGATTTAATTATCAAGCTTGAATATGAATATGATTCATATTGTGAAAATTATTATCCAAGATAATTAAATGGGATTTAATTATCAAGGATTAGAGAATGTGGATAATACTATCCATGATATATGTGTGTTATAAATATGATTTATAATATACATATATAAGAGAGAGAATCTATGTAAATAGCATTTGTTAATTAATTGTGTGGATTGGATTCACATTAATTAATTAATTGGAAATGCAATTTACAAATTAGTTTGGGTTGTGAATATGATTCACATAATGTTCAGTGGCATGATTGAAATATTCACAAATTAATTTGGAATTAATTTGGTGGATATTATTGCAATAATAGTTATTGCAATTTATTAAGAAATAATAAGATAAAATAAAAGGAGACAAAATAACACCCCAATTTTAGGGGAGGTTGGTTGACTCCATTTTATTTATCACATTATCTCTTAATTAGTTAATGTTAAATTAAATTATGTTGATAATGTTGCAACATTTTTTAATTTAAATTAATGTTGTTGGTTTTAACCAACAACAATCATAGCCATTGATTTAGCATGGACCAAGCATAGCCCTTGGATCCATGTGTCCCATGGATAGAGATCCATTGGATCCTAAACTAGTATAAAAGGAGGGCTAGGGTAGCCTTCCATGGGACATCATTAAGAGTTGTACAAGGTGACAACTCTCTCCCTCTCTCTTTCTCATTCTCGCCCTCTCTCTTTTTCTCTTCTCCATTAAGTGGTCGTCCACTTTGTATTGAGAAAGGAGAGACTCTCGGCTTCTTCTTCGACGACTCGTGGATCTCCATCTTCTTTGGAGTTGCTTACTCTAAAGGAAGACGACGGATTTCGTTTGACGAAATCGGGGGAGCCATCGCTTGGATCTTCATCGAGGATTGCGGGAAGGAACGTGACTCATCATCACGCCCGCAAGTGCGTTCTTCGTGGATCGGACTTAAGATAGGAGGATCTTTACTTTGGGATCTCGCGATCACAACCACGCTTCAAGAGGTATTCCTTGTACTTTGTGGTTTGATGAAACGATCCGAGAAGTGTTCTCGTGATCATGTGGTTTCATCTTTAAAGTTAAAATTTTAATTTCCGCTGCATCTAGCATCTAGTACGACTAGTTGCTCCGATTGCATACGATGCGATCGACACGCTTCCGTGATGCGCTTGAGGATTTTCAATATCCTTCAAGTGGTATCAGAGACATAGGTCGAATAAGGTTTTGGATATGATCCATACACCCTAGGCGATTTGGTTCTTGAAAGGGTTGCAAAATTTTTACTGCATTTCAATTTTCGCACCTCTGTATAATTGAATTTTTCGGCACTGTTTAAAATGTTTAAACATGAAATTTTCAATTGGATTTTGTTCCCCATTAAACAAAGAAACCATAGAACTTGAGTTTACTAAATTTGGACTTCATTTGCTCAAGATATGGCTTTTTGAATATGACTATATTCACTGTTGCGGGAACTGCGGATTTGAACGTGATTAATGAGATAATTACGGTTTTAATCCGCCTTGAAATGCGTGAATTATCACTTGGGTTCTTTAATAAATCAAATAGGCAATCTTTGGGAACTGAGTTTGCATTTTTTGGATTTAAATTGATCAAGATAAGTTAATTTTGGTGATTGGGAGTCACTGCTGGAAATTAACAATTTCTTGATCTTGAACCTTGTGATATGTCATTCAATTATCATGATGAAAATTAATTGTTAATTTTCTGGAATAATTAGTGATAAATATTTGTGAAATATTTAAAGAGATAATTATTTCATTGAATGACACTTGCCTAAACCACAATGATGAGATATTAGATCCTGATCATTGGTTCATCAACGAACATTGCCTTCATGAAAACTATAGTTTATCCTACAATTGTTGTAGGACAACTTTTACATGAAAACCCTTTTGCTTGAATAAGATTGGGGATTTGTCTAGCAAATCTCCTTATAATAAAAAATGCTTTGATTTATATTATATGGTATAATTTCGGTTGAAAAACCGATGAACATCTCAAAGTACATGATGGTCTATCTGGTATTATCCTTTCCCGAGGCGGATGTGGTGCCTAGTTGGAGAGCATTGGGGTAGCGGGTTGCAACGTATGTGGTCCGTCCCGCTCTCGTCGGTACTGGCCATGACAGCGGGTAGGGACTGTATAATACCGGAGACAGACAATATGTATTTTTCTAATTATTAAAATTCGAATATTACGTATTTTGAGATAATACCTACTATTCAAGTAAAAGACATGTTTGTTGATTGATGATTGGATTGATGATTAATTTAATGTGATTAAATTAATTATATCCAATAAACACTCTATTTTGAATAGATGTGTATTTCCCTTGGAAGAATTAATTATGTGAATATGATTCACAATAATTAATTACAATTTGAATATGAGGTGGAGGATCACATAAGTGACATCCATGGTCTCCCGTCAAGGCAAAGGATTTCGTCGCCAGTTGTTGTATATAGGAGACGCCTATCCGAAGTGACAGATCCTGTATATGATTTAATTGGATCGGGTTCTTTGCTTCTCGAAAGAGTAAGGCCGTATACGTAGTGACCCCAATATCGGGTCCTCATATTATTGGGGCGATATTGGATTGCGTATAGCGAGTATTAAGCCTGTTGACAGTTGGTTCAATTAATGACGGGTCAACATCATCTTAGGGGTGGTGGGCCCGGGTGTTAAAGACCGAATTGGGAAATGCAAGTTGGACTTGCAAGGCGGAATGTGTTCCCGCTTCTTTTTATCCGAGTTGTAGGTTCTCATATTATTGGGATGCAACGAAGATAGGAAAGGAGATCCCAGATCTTGCTAGAGATATAATGGTAAGAATATCTCTTACATTGAAAGTGATTAAGGGAATGAACTTTCAGTGTTGACAAGGCAAGACAACTTTGATATAAAAATTCCTAAATCAAAGTAAAACATGTATATATAATATATATACACTTATGCAAATTTCTTATTTCAGATAATCCTTCATTAAACCCACTCAATGTTATACTCAAAGATAACCAGTAAAATATCTTGGATTGGACTCATGATCCAGATATTGTACTTGCTATTGGACACATAATGTATGTGGTTACAATATGCAAGATCCCTCAACATAATGAGGAAGGGCAATTAAATAAGACAATAAGACATCGCCTTAGGGTGTGTATGTCTCTGTAGTCTTGATCCTTCATCGAGTGTACTTTGGAAGTGACATGTCGATGGTGATCGTAATTGTCGAATAATCCTTATAAAATAAAAGAAGATATTTTTGGCATACAAATGTGCTCTAGACATTTATTCATGAATGACATGGTTCTCTGCATTATGCAGAATGGTGGCTCGAAAGAGATGATGTATTCAAAATGTTTGAATACCTACCTGAACCTAAGTCTCTAAGAGTTAAGATGTATGTAGATATGATGAGTGTCATCATTCTACTATCTATACTCAAGTCACTCATGAAGCTTCATAATAATCATTTTGAATGAATTTAATGAAGCATGTATAAATGTCGAAATGCTCTTGTATTGAAATCCTTAGAATTCAACATAAGAGATCCTTAGTCTTAAGCAATGGTTGTTTATAGATTAAGAGAGTGCAGTGGAAGCATGGGTCGGACCCGAGTAAGAAGGAAAGTCAAAGAGTTGACCTACTTCTGTGACTTCCATATGACATCCAAAGAGTTGGATGAATGCCAATACTGCAATATGTTGATGTGTTGATAGTATGACTATCAAGTCTGTCTAAAATCCTTAGTGAAGGACTCAGATAGAGCATCAAAATAATCTACATAAATCATTGACTCTGACTTTCTTATTTCATAAGATAAAGTCTGACAATTGTATCCCAATTTTCTAATGACATTTGCAATTGGTTGCATATACATATTAGAAGATTAGAAATTTGATCTTAAGGTTTAGTAGTCATCTACATGGATATTGCTGTAATTGTTGCAGCAGTCTCTGTTGGATAGATGGACTTCATATTCTCAGTGGGAGAGCCCTTAGTCTTAGAGAATGTCTCTATGACCTAGATATTAGAATACCCTCATTGTTTGTTTCTAAATGTTGGAAATAAACATGAATTCTGAGATAAAACTATCATAAAGAGTTATGATGGAAATATTTCAGATAGTAATCTAACATCTAGTGGACTCCACAAAATTAGAATATTAATGAATGGTTCATTAAGATTTCTAATACTGAAAATCAAACCTTATAAGATCATTAGGAGAATGAAGATCATTTGACAATGATCTGGCATCAAGCCTTGGACATTTGCTGTTGATTTGATCAATAGACTAGTAAGATATGAAACTTTAGAATGTCTAAAATTTCAAATCTTACATACTTGTGAATATTGTATTCGAAGTAAAACGTCCAATACACCCTTCTCTGGGAATGGTGTTAGATGTCGAGGTATTCAAGATCTCATACATATTGATGTATGTAGATCATCTATATCATAGCAAACATTATGGATATGTGATATCTATTGATGATTATGTATGATATGAGATTTCTTCTCTTCACCTGAGAAACCTTTGAAATGTTCAAAGATTTCACAATTTTGGTTTAGAACCAAAGTTTGAAGAAAGATGAAATGAATTTGATCTAACCTAGGTAGCTTGTACCTATTAGATAAAATTCAAAGAATACCTTATGGAGATATGAATATCATTTCTATCTCACTCCTCCTAATACACCTAAACTCAATGGAGTTGTAGGGAGATACAATTGGATCATGTGTGACATGATTTGATCAATGATGAATTTTAGCATAATTATCCTCTTAGTTTCCAGATATGTATGTGTAGTAGAGACTACAATATATATCTTTAATGAGGTTCCATGCATGTAAGCTGGAATCTGGCACTTGAGAGTGCTACTTCATTAGGAAAATAAAGCATGGTATTGGATACCTACTTTATGACCTTGAGATTCTTAAAAGATCTCATCTCTAAGAATGTGATTCTTAGAGGATGACTCTCTTGAGAATCAAGATGAAAATGAAGTGTAGGAACTCATTTAATCTTGAGATGGTAATGAGGCTCCTGAGATCGGAAACTAGAAGGATAATTAAAGATGAAACATTATTACCTCTTCAAATGAGTTTGAGGATGTATTCCATGTGTCGATTAAGTCTGACAATGATCGGGCTTCATGTGATGAAGCTTCTAAGGATCATGACATGGAAAGATGGATATTAGCAATAAAGTCAAAAGTAGACTTCATATACAAAGTGTTGTATATGGACCCTCGAGGATCCACCTATAAGGGTTTGACCCATTAAGGTGTAAATGGATCTTCAAGAGAAAGGGAACCTGATGAGAAGGTAGAGACCTTCAAAGCTCGGTTCGTAGCCATAAGCTACACATCGAAAGAGAAGACATTGCTTGCAATGAGACTTGCTCTTCGGTAACCATGCTTAAAATCATCAGAATATTGCTAACCTTAGCTACACAACTTGTCGATTGCATCTTCAGGATGTAATTCAAGATTGCATTCCTCTAAGAATACCTCTCGGAGGATATTCACATGAAGTAACCTCAGGGCTTCATGGTTGAGGAAAGCAATGTGAAAGCTAACGAAATCCATCTATGGACTCAAATAAGCTTTTTGTAGTTGGAACATCAGATTTGATGAAATCATAAGTGTTATGATTTCAGACAGAATCTTGATGTACCATGTGAAGCTTAGTGGGAGTGCCATTGTGTTCATCATGCTAAATGTAAATAATATCCTAATCATTTGGAATGATATAAGGATGATAATAAGTGTTTTATGATCTGGCTATTCCATACCTTGAGATATGATCTCAAGAATACCTCTTAGATCTTAGTTCTGAAGGAGTTCAGAAGCAAAGAAAAGAGGGTATTGGGACTGTCACATTTGTAGTACACCTTGGACATATTCCATTCCTGGAAATTCCAAGAAAGGCTTCCTTCCTTGAGATTTGGTACTGACCTATCTAAAGGAATAGCACCTCAAAGAGTTGAGGAAGTGAATGCTAGAACTGCTTGCACTTGTGCATCAGTTACGAGAAGCTTAGTGTATGCTTGATGTGTACAAAAGCCAGATATCTGCCATGCAGTGGGAGTAGTAAACTGTTACTAATCCTACAGAGAAAACACTTGATTGCAGTAATAACGATATCTTCAAAGATGACAAGGCTTTAGAGATAGTGATCTCTAAGTCTCATCTTCAAGAAATTAAGACTTTATAGATAGAGATCTAAAAGGTCTTAACTATGGATACCTTGAGAGATAGTGATCTCCCGGAATAAGGGTATTCTGATAAGGATTATGGAAATACTAGTTATAATAGTTATTGAGCAATAGTGTCAAGGACACTATAACTGCTTTGACTAGATTGAGTATTGGTTGCATAAGATGCAACATTCGCATTGGATGCGAGCACTGTTACCTAGGGATATGCAAGTGCCGTAAAAGGACTTGGCATAGTCTTTTGGGAACAGAGTGACTGATCAGCTTACCTAGCTATTTCTAAATAGCCTATGATTGTCACATGAGTGTGAGTTTAAATGATTAGCCCATTAATGGCTCTTTGGGCTAGTGGGAGATTGTTGGACATGTGAGCCCACGGCGAGCCATTATGCAATAAATGTTATTGCGCATACCATTCCCTGATCTGAAATGAAGAATAAATAATTTGCATAATAGGTCCCTCTGTACAATTAGGATTATGTACCATGGCTGTCTTAATGATCATACAGCTGTTGATTCAATTATTGAATCATAGAGGCTGGTGTTTGGATGAATATCTAAAGGGTTAGATTGAGGAGTCATCAAGCACCGTCAAATGATTATTAAGATGTGATCTCCAGCCTGAGTAGGAGATGGCAATCCTTTCTCACATAGGCTGATATCTGACCGACCTCTTGATGCAGGTCCTCTGCATAGGAATAGAGATTCGGAGGTGTCAGATTAGTTAGGTCAATGAGTTGACTTAATGAGATCGAGATAACCTAAGTCCTATGTTGAATGCTGTCACAGCATAGGCACGCATCCTCTGACCGGAGACAGATGTATTGCTATATGTCTGAGTATGTACATTTGACAGACCAATAGGTTGATGACCTAACCAAGGTCTATACACCGGCGCGTTGGTGTGCATATAAGGGCATATGAGTAATACGATCTCTCAAAGGGATCATACATGTTCACTACTGAACCGGAAGACATGAGCTCACTCATGAGATATTGGGAAGAATCAAATTCCGTGCACGGTCGTCTTGCTTTGGAAGCTTGACTGAATTTGTAGGTTTGATATATACTTTTGGAAAGTATATGATCAAGACCTAGGTATGATATATGCTTTTGGAAAGTATATGATCGATACCAAATCCCAATGATCAAATGAGAAACTTAGTGATCAAACCCTGAAGAAGACAGTGTAAAATTGATCTTGATCTTCGGGTTGACCATGGGTCTTCCAGTATGCAGGATGTACAGGTATTGGGAATACCTGAGGGTGATGTGATCATAAACGATTGTATATCCATGACGCTTCCATTCCGAGGGAGTGATGAAACAGGTCTGGATTTTAGTGACTCCTTCCAGTAGAGAAGCAATCTGATCTTAGTCCAAGTGTTGGACATTGATCTGAATGAGATTCAGATTCAATGAGAAGAATAGATCTGCGGTCTTGATTTAATCAAGCATCTGTGGGAGGTCCGTAAGATCTGGATTTGAGATAAGATCTCAACATCCAAGTCACTATACGTGGAATAATACAATCGCCCTATCCTTATCTCCAAGTATCTGCGGAGAAAGCACATTATTCATGAAAGGGTTCAAGAATAATTCTTTTGATGAAATATCCAAGCAAGGACTCGATGATTAAATGAGATTTAATTATCAAGCTTGAATATGAATATGATTCATATTGTGAAAATTATTATCCAAGATAATTAAATGGGATTTAATTATCAAGGATTAGAGAATGTGGATAATACTATCCATGATATATGTGTGTTATAAATATGATTTATAATATACATATATAAGAGAGAGAATCTATGTAAATAGCATTTGTTAATTAATTGTGTGGATTGGATTCACATTAATTAATTAATTGGAAATGCAATTTACAAATTAGTTTGGGTTGTGAATATGATTCACATAATGTTCAGTGGCATGATTGAAATATTCACAAATTAATTTGGAATTAATTTGGTGGATATTATTGCAATAATAGTTATTGCAATTTATTAAGAAATAATAAGATAAAATAAAAGGAGACAAAATAACACCCCAATTTTAGGGGAGGTTGGTTGACTCCATTTTATTTATCACATTATCTCTTAATTAGTTAATGTTAAATTAAATTATGTTGATAATGTTGCAACATTTTTTAATTTAAATTAATGTTGTTGGTTTTAACCAACAACAATCATAGCCATTGATTTATCATGGACCAAGCATAGCCCTTGGATCCATGTGTCCCATGGATAGAGATCCATTGGATCCTAAACTAGTATAAAAGGAGGGCTAGGGTAGCCTTCCATGGGACATCATTAAGAGTTGTACAAGGTGACAACTCTCTCCCTCTCTCTTTCTCATTCTCGCCCTCTCTCTTTTTCTCTTCTCCATTAAGTGGTCGTCCACTTTGTATTGAGAAAGGAGAGACTCTCGGCTTCTTCTTCGACGACTCGTGGATCTCCATCTTCTTTGGAGTTGCTTACTCTAAAGGAAGACGACGGATTTCGTTTGACGAAATCGGGGGAGCCATCGCTTGGATCTTCATCGAGGATTGCGGGAAGGAACGTGACTCATCATCACGCCCGCAAGTGCGTTCTTCGTGGATCGGACTTAAGATAGGAGGATCTTTACTTTGGGATCTCGCGATCACAACCACGCTTCAAGAGGTATTCCTTGTACTTTGTGGTTTGATGAAACGATCCGAGAAGTGTTCTCGTGATCATGTGGTTTCATCTTTAAAGTTAAAATTTTAATTTCCGTTGCATCTAGCATCTAGTACGACTAGTTGCTCCGATTGCATACGATGCGATCGACACGCTTCCGTGATGCGCTTGAGGATTCTCAATATCCTTCAGGGACGAACTGCCACTGCTGCTGGGATCTGCCGGTGACTTGAGACGGGTCTGAGAAGCCGTCTGAACCTCCTGGAGACACATGATTTGGGTCTTCAGGTCACTTAATGTCTGTGCCTTCTGATCTATCTGAGACATGCCCTGGCACTGCTTCTTCTCAATCAAGTCTATCCGGTCTAACTTCTCGCTGATAATCCCCATATCAGCGGTCGTCGACTCTGCCTGCACTATGACTTCTGAAGATGTGGAAGGACCGGCATCAACTCATGCTATCCTCTGATAGGACACGACTGGTGGGTGGGACTTCCCCTGAGTGTACAATCGGGTCTGGGACATCACCATGTAGTTCTCGGCCATCTCCTCGTAGATGGCCCAGACCTGACCTCATCCTTGGGGAAGTAGGAACCCCTACAGGATGCATTGACTATCCCCTGCAACTCCGGTGTAAGCCCGCAGAAGAAACTCTGGACAAGGTTAGGATTGGATATATCATGGTGTGGACACCAGTCTGTGAGCTCCCTGATCCTATCCCATGCCTCGTGAAACTACTCAATTGGGATCATGGAAAAGTTGTTGATCAGGGCTCTGGCTACATTGGTCCGACCGAGTGCATAGTACTTGTTCAAGTACTCAATTCGAAGTTGTTCCCATGTAGTAACAAATCTCCCTTGGTGCTTCAGCCAGTTGGCTGCTCTGTCTATGAGGGATAAAGGGAAGGCCATCATCCGAATGGTATCCTCGTCCACATGACGATCGTGGACTGTACTACAGATCATCCCTAACTCCTGGAGATGGAGGTGTGGCTCCTTTGTGGCGAGCCCATGGAAGCAGGGAAGAAGCTGAATCATCTGAGGTGGGAACTTAAAGTCCCCCATAATGGTTGTCAGTACTATCCATCTATGGGTGAGAGTTGCACCAGGGTTATGCAACCCCCTCATCGGTCGTGCTGGTGGTGCTGGCTGTGCTGGCTCCTCAGGCTCTCTATCATCAGGAATATCCCCTCCTCCGGCGGCTCTGCGTTGATCTCTGTCGGCTCACAACTGCTCCATCTCACGGTGCATATCCACCATGAAAGCTCCCTGGTCTCTGATCTGATGATGCATGGTCTCCGGAGAGGCTAATAGGGTGTTGTTGATGGCACCCTGATCCAATACATATGTCTCTGTCCCACAGGGTCCATCGGTGTGATCCTCACTACTGACCATGGTTTGTGTAAAGGAAAAAAACCCAAACACAGGTGTCGATAAATCATCTGATGTCTGCTGCAGTCTCTGCTCGTGCACCTCAGGAATAGAAGAAGGGTGGTCGAGGGGGATAGGGCGGGATCAAACTCGAGTTCGGAGAGCGTGTCTCGGCTCTCATGAACCAACTTAGGTAAGCGGGCTAGAGTGATATAAAGCGGCGCAGCCAAGGGATGCCTAAGGGATCTCCTGCCCATCATATTGATGTGGCGAGTGAATGCGGATGAGATCTGAAAACATACATGATCAGAAAGCAAATCCCTGATTCACCTACTCGATGCGGAGCTGAAGACCGTAAAGGATTGATCAGTTATCTTGTCAATTTTATTAGGTAATAAGACCGTCTTTCAGAGCGATTAAGAGAGCTGATAGGAATCCAATACTCCTAACAGACTGTCCTGTATAAAAGTTCGGTAGTCTGTCAAGAAATCGGATATGGCTCTAGCCTAGTGTGCGGGTCACTCTCTCGCTCATCCAAACCATACAATGAGGGGATTACTCTCTCAAACAAATTTTTCGGTGAAGTGTCTTTTAGGGTCAAGTGTGTTTAGCAGTCCCAATTTTATAGTTTTTCTGTTTTAGGTATTTTTCAAGCAAACAATGCCTAACGAATTTTTCGATTCTCCTGGTTAATTTAAGTCCAAAAACTGGGGGATAAGGGGAAAAAACCGATGCACGATCAAATACGATGATGCATGCAGAGTAAGAAATGCGTACCTGACTCCAGCTCTCTACATGCATGGTGATCCGCGCATAAAATAAAGACTGAAAGTAAACTACCTATATGATGCAAGAAGAAATCGGCCTTAGACGAAGCAAGTTCTACACGATAAGCACAATAGTCAGCTAATCAAACCAAGTCCTGAGTCCGATCTTGGGAACCACTCGGTGTCCGCCACAACGGATCCTGCACGCGCTGTATGTGGTTCCTCACGGTATGTTGACTCAAGCCTAATTAAACTGACTTTTCCTTTGTGAATTAATTAATTAAGTCCAATTATCGATCTATAGAAATATGCAGATAATTAGGGTTTGGCCTTAATTAATTACGTCACAGTCACAAAACTCCTAAGTCTAAGGGCTAAATCCTTCGAAAACCAGATATGCAGTAAAAAAGATAGAAAACTAAAACCGGTGAAAAACCGCGGTGAGGTCCTCCGAGCATACCGGTGCTCTGCGAAACAGACCCCGAAGCATTCACCAAGTCTGAGAGTCTCTATCCTATATTATTACAATAATAATATGCGGAAAATGAAATCTAAGCTAAGCTAACTAAACTACAGTTCTCCACACTCTTACTCCAGCTCCCCTACGCTCTCCTGCAGCTTGATGTAGAAACATGCTGCCTCCAAGTCCCACGGGTGCATCGACTTTCCGAAAAAACCGCTCTCGATCATCGAGCCCTCGCAAGAAAGTCAGAAACGGAAAATGTGTCAATCCACAATTATTATAAAATGAAATAAAATGGAATGGAATGGAAATAAATGTAGAAGAAAAATGAAAGTAAAAATAAAAGTCGAAAAAGAAAGGAAAAACAACTACTAAGCCGTGCTCCCTGGCAACTGCGGCATGCTGATGAGCGGCCGAGCGACTAAGGTAAAAAGGTATTACAGGTTGTTGCAACCTCAACCACTCGGGTTCGGGGCTCAACAAGAAAAAGGAAGACAACCAATGATATAAAATCAAACAATCAAGAAAAAATAGCGGTCTAGCTATTTATTTTACCTAGTATGGCTACCAGGGTCGAACTCAAGGAGCACGGTATGCCTAGGCTACGAAGTAGTCAGAAATCCAAAAAGATCACAAATGGTGGATTTTATGTTTTTCAAGTTTTTTTTGTAATTTTTCAATATAAGGAAAAAATATAACACTCACAAACTCACAAACCAACAATTATTTAACACATAAAAAATGCTCATAAAATGGTTTTGTTAATTTTCTTGAATTTTTCTGATTTTTATTTAATTTTCTAAAAATGAAAAATGGCTGAAAATGCTAAACAGTGAACAACCCGAATCTAAAGGTAAGTTAAAAATACTTAAAATTCTTATAAAATTCGAGCACCAATTTTATGTAAAACTATAAACTAAAAACTAACTACATAAGAAGAAAACACTTTTTTTATTTTTTTCTGAATTTTTAATGAATTTTATATGATTTTTAACGTTTTTCAATTTTTATGGGTTTTATAAATGCAAATGCGGCAAAATATGGAATAAAGCAAGAACAACCCAACACAAACACATCGTGATATTTTTAGAATTTTTTAAGGGTTTGTAATATTTTTAGTGGATTTTTAAAGACAAACAGTAGCAATTTTTTAGGTTTTTGTATTTTTAAAAATACCAAAGGGAAACAAAATAAACCCAAAATTTTATAAAATTACTACACCATGGTAGGAGCCATGCTTTGAAATTTCATAAATTTTGGACAAAGTTTGCTATTTATTCAAGCTAAAATGAAGCATGCAGTACACATGGACCTAAATGCAACGAAAGTATATCCAGGGACCAAACAGTAACACGCGTCAAAAGCTCAAGGGACCTACTGCAATTTTCATTCTAATTCAGCACATGTCATAAAAACACGCACAGAGGTATGGATGCAAATACTCAAACTAAAAGCTCATTCCATAACAGCTAAAAAGTCCAGCATAGTAATTGCAAATGACCCTCAAAGCACGTGAAGAAGCACGTGTATTTACACAACAAGGATTGGAATGTAAATATTAAAAACTACAGGATCAAAAGTGCAAATTAACCTACTGTGTACTTTTTATTTTACAGACTAAACAATAAAATGAAATAACTACAGGGGAGGCAGAGCATATTACCCATCTGCTCGTACATCGCACGTGGGGGGACAGGTGGCACTCTCTGACTGGATGAGAATCGTGCGGCTCTGGTGTGTACAGGTGATGAATCCAACATTCTTGGTTGGATGACGAATGTGGGCGTACGGGAACCGTTAGATGTCAGATCTAATGATCTGACAAGGATAGGCGCTCGACGACCGGGGATCAAATCTGGGCGAATGGCGACGATCCAACGGCTGGTGAGGATGCTGTACAAACTTCGCCTAGGAAAAGTTCACCAGAGCACCGGCAGTGATCCAGGACTGTGATGGATGATTCAGCAATGGTGGTCGGCTCGCAATGCTCCTTCGCGTTGGGTGGATGAGTCGGATGAAGTCGTCAACGGTCGGATCTCCTGGAAGGGTGCTGAGACCTAGACGAGCTCCGGTAAAGAGAATGGAAGGTGGCCTGGGGCGTATTTGCGCGCACTCTGACCTGCAGAGGAAGACTTCGACTCGGAGGGACACTCCGGTCGGGGTTATTTGGCCTAAAGTTACGTGAAGCGACGACGAATGGCGAAGGGGGATCCCGACGAAGCACTAGAGGGAACCTAAGCCTAATCTTTGATCGGATAGCCAAGACTCAGGTGATGAGGGGTGACAGTGATCAGATGAGTTGATCGGAGTGGATAGACGTGGCTGGTGAAGCTTCGACTAACGGGTCGGAGCTGGCGGAGCGGCGGAAGAAGGAATCAATATAAATGGAAATAGGATTAAAATGGATGCTACCTGAAGGTCTCAGCCAAATCCTTATCTCCAGGGGATGAAGTCGGACTGGGTCTTTGCCTCTACCTCGCTGCGGAAGGTGGGGGAGGCTCGTCGCGGCGGATCTCCGGCCATGAAGCTTGAGCGTCGGCGGCAACGGCTCTCTTCAACCACTAAAGGGTCCCTCCGAATGCTATCACCAAGGAAAAGGAGTCTAGGGTAGAGGGAGAGTGTGCGGCGCGATCTACCGCTCTGGGCAATGAAATGAAGTATTTATAGGTCTTCCCAGGTGGCTGATAAGATCGGGTGTTGGGGCGCGATCCAAGAATGATTCGCGACTCCCTAGGGATCCGGGAGGACCGCTGATCCACTGGGGAGAAGCGGGCGAAGAAGTCGGAGTAAAAGATGTCCAGATCCGAGTGGAATAAATGGGAGAAAGTGAGGCAAAACCCGGATCCGGGCGAAGACTGGTCCGGAAGGGGGAGTTGACCGGGGTCAACAATCCTACTAGACCAATCAGAAATTAGATAGGTCAAAATTATTTGTAAAATAATGAAAAAATAGAAAATGATTTTATTTAAAAAAAAGTTTAACAAATTTTTTTTATTGTTTTTCAAACCATTTTTTAGTGATTTTTATTTATTTTTATGAAAAATAAATTAAGGTATATACATTATATTACATTATATGCATGTATAAAATACTTATGTATTTTTATTTTTTATTTTATTTTCTTATTTTTGTAAAAATATTACAATTTTATATTTTATTTACTTACAACATAAAATTTAGAGTATAAAATAATTTTTATTAGCTATTTACAAGAATATAATAAATAGGTTTATGATACATATGTACATGTAATTTGTATAAGGTGAGAGTGAATTTATTTTTTTATTTTCTGTTATTTTTCAAATTTTTGTTTTATTTTTAGAAGTATATACAAGGGAGTGAAACATATTTCTAGTTTTATTTTTGTGAAAATAATATATATATATACATAAAGAAGGGGATGTGTACAGTGTGGAGTGGCCCTATCTATCTCTACATATTTTTATTTGGTGATCAGGTCATGTTTGGACCCTCTCTTGGGTTCAGGTCACTCAATATTTATTCTAAATATTTCCCTATTTTTCTTTTATTCTTTATTCTTTTATTTTTGTACAAATACATGCTAATTATTAATATTTGACAAATGCATGCTTATTGGTAATTTATTGTATTTACAACTATATACATGATGTTTTGCCAAGACATTTAGTTAAAATAAAAAAATAAAGAGTGATGAATGGGGATTCATCATGGATTCAATTCTTCAGCCACCGTACGTGGCCGAAGTTGAGACATTGTGGGAGATAGAAAAGAATGCAGAGAGATCACGAAAATGAGATGAAAAATCGAGCTGGTTGAGGATCAAATCGTGATGGAGGTTCTAAGACATGGATAAAAAAATGATGATAAAATAAATAACAAAAAAGGAAACTAATGTTAATCTTGGTAAGAAATGAGAAGAAAATGATGGATCTCACCTTTGGAGCGGAAAAAGATCTTGATCTACTCAACAAAGGCCGACGTGCTGTCACCTTACGACTCGGAGGCTAGGCACCCTTCTACGACAAGAAGACTCTCGGAGATTTGGCTCTTCTCACCAAAGATTTATCAAGTTGGCATGATGGAGAAGGAGCCATATAAATAGAAAAGATAGAGAATGAAATTTGAATTTTTGAATTTTTGGATAAAGATAAGAGATAAAATTGAAATGAGATAGAGATAAAAAGATAAGTATCAAAAAAATATTTACAAAAATCAACTAATTTTTTTGCATTTTCGTCGCTTTATTTATTGGAAAATTAAAAATATTTTTTTTATTTTTTATGGAAGTTAGTTAAGAAAATTGAATATTTACATATTTTATATACATATATGACATTATCTACAAGGGTAAATAAGCAAATTAGTTAGTTTTTTTCATTTTTTTTCAATTTTTCAATTTTTTAAAATAATTAGTAAAAATATTTACAAATATCTACAAATACAATATGTACAAAATACATGGGAAAATTACACAAACCACCCAAAAAACTGAGTTTTTACTCGTAACTTAAAAATAATGAAAATACAATTATTTTAAAGATAATATAATTTAGAGTATAATGGAAGTGAGTTTGGTTTAATCTGAGTTCATATGGAGCCGGAATTGATCTTTCAATCGCTTAGTGGCTTTTTCCAGGTGTGGTTGCTTTTATTCTGTACATGATTTGATTGTGAAATTATTTTTATTATTTAGCCCCCATTTTTATTTAAAACTTTTATTTTAAAAATTATTTTGTTTGAGATCCATTATGCATAAATTAAATAGGGTAGTATAAAAATATACATAGCAAACAATTTTTTTGGATTTTGGGATTAAGGAACCTATCTCTCTCTACTTTATTCTTGGTCGATCAGGTCAAGTCTTGACCTTTTCTCGAGGTTCGGGTCAGCCTGTATCAATTACATATATATAGTCTTCGCTTCTTTTCTTTATTTTTCCTTTCTTTCTTTATTCATTTTATGTTAAAATAATATACAAATATACAATATTTACACAAAGATGCAAATTAGTAAGAATATGAAGTTAGTATTATGTACAGTTATTTTATAAGGGATTTTGAGCTAAAATAAATGAATAAAGGTGATGAATCGCAGATTCATCATCCCCCTATGCTTTACCTTTTCTAGCCCTTAGCAAACACTTATTTGAAAGAATAAGTGAATAGAAGAAAAAGGGAAGGAAAAATAAAGAAGTTAGGACAATATTGAGTATTAAACTTTTCTGTATAAAATTATAGCTTGGAGCTCTGTCAGACCTTTGGATTATTAGTGTGTCAGAACCTTAACGAGAGATGGATCTAAAACCTAACAGCCTCTATGTCCCATAACACACCTCAACAGTCAGGTCAGAACAAGTCTACATACACAAATTCTTGTGACTATGAATCTTTACTTGTATGGTGTAAGTGAGATATAGCTCCCCATTTCAAAAGTAGCAAAGAAACAACCTCCCTCAATAAGGCAACTCTAGTTATCCGATCTTGCAACTCTTTCCTCGAGGAGCGGGGATATTCCCTTCTAAGTTCAAGTACAACCAGCTCAAGAAGAGGGGGTGGAGAAAAGAATGGACGGTAACCAGTGTAGCTACTTATCCTTGGATGCATGACAACTGTAGCCAAGTCATCAACCGCAAGCTCAAGAAAGTTATCTTTGAAGCTCTTATTGTATTTTTTATCCTTGTATATACACTCCGGCAGACATTTTACTTTTCAATCAGGCATGTCCAGTTTTGGAGATTCTGCATTTTTCCATACTTTTTTTAAAAGTATATAAAAGGTGCAACATGTACATAAGGAGTTTTTCTTTTTGAGCCAGTAGACTATCCCTCTTTTTAGGCATTACTATAACCCCACAGCTCCTGTCTTTAGACTCAACATCGTTAGATGATGAATCCATGATTCATCGCCTTTGTGCTTTTATTTTAGCTTCATTTTCTTAGTCAAACACCTGTAAATACCCACTAATTCTATAATTTTACCATTTTGCATGCATTTGTTAAATATGCATTTTTAACACTTTTTGTATACAAAATAAAAGTATAAAGAAGAAAGAAAAAGAAAAGAGAAATAAAGGATGTGTTTACACAATAAATACAGACTGACCCGAACACCGAGAGAAGGTCAAGACTTGACCTGATCGACCAGGAATAAAGTAGGGGGAGATAGGGTCTTCTGTCAAAAATCCAAAAATAATTTGTACATAAACTTCTCGTATACTTGTATAAAACTCGTACTATTTTATTTGTACAAAATCTGATCTCAAATTAATTATTTTTGTAAATAAAAGTTGTAAATAAAAATGTTTTATAAATAATAAAAATAATTGTAAAATAAAAAATAATGCACATATTACAAATAATTACCCTCAGAAAAGCCACAATGCGATCATTGAAATACCAATTTCGGCTCCATACTAACTCGAATTGAACCACTCACTTCCATTATACTATAAATTAAATTATCTTTCGAATGACAGTGGTTTCATAATTTTTGGAGTTACAGTTAAAAAGTCGATTTTCTAGGGTGTTTTGTGCAGTTTTACCACGTACATATTTGTATATTTACTCGTATTTATTTTTATATAAATAATGTACACAAATGTAAATATTATTTTCATTAAATAATAAAAACAAAATATATATATAAATAATAAAATAAAAAAATAATATGTTGTAAAATTATTTCCTTATTTGTACCCATTTATATTGTAATATATGTGTATAATATGTGCATACAACAAATTTCCTTATATAAAAAATTTACAAAAAATTAATTATATAATATTATTTAATTAATTTAATTTAATTATGAAATTTGTAGTTACTTTATTTATTTAATTTAGTTGATTTAAATACTTACCATGTATATAGGATTTTATTCCATACATTCAATGACCACCATTATGCTCGCTAATTATTTTTTAGAAATTACTTAATTTATTTAATTTATTTAATTTCAAAATTTGTAATTAATTAATTAATTAAGTTATTGACTTAACCAATAAACACCTTCCTCATTTGTAGATACTTTCCATTTTTATTTTTGTCTTCTTTTTAATGGACTCCTCCTCCCTCATTTCCTCTTGATCAATCTTTGGTGGAAAGGAGTCCGATCTCCGAGAGCCATCTTGTTGAAGAAGGGTGTCCAGCCTCCGAGCCAAACGGTGACAGCACGTCGGCCTTCGTCGAGGCCATTACGGCATTTCCGAACCCCTAGGTGAGATACAATTTTACTTCTCGTCATTGTTCGTAGATAAATCGTAGGTTTAATCTTTGCTACGATTTTAGATATTAAAAATCCTCAGAAAAAAATTCCACATCACATTTCCGCCTCGAGACCGATTTTTCATCTCATCTCGTGATCTCTTCATTTCACATTTCTATCTCACGCAATCTTCCACCTCTGGTCACGTACGGTGACCGGAGTTACGGATCTCTCTTCCATATCACAAGATCTGACGCATTCACCAACTCCACTTTGTTTGTTAATAAATAAAAAAATTAAAAAAAATTGTATTTATTTTTGTCTCTAACCTTTGTTTTGTAGGAGAATTAAAAAAATATAAAAAATAACATAAAAAACAATTTTGCTTTCCGTCTTTGTTTGCATTTCCTATTTAAAAAACCTAAGAAACTTTTTTATATCAATTCTGTTTACACACAAAAAAACAAAAAATAAAATAAAAATTAAAAACAACAGCAGGCGGCAGGTCCCCAACCCCACCGCCCGCATGCAGCCGACCAACCTGGCCCAGCCACCGCCGCTGCGCCTCAATCGCTCCTGGCGGCAGCGCCACCCGACCTCCCAGCTCTAGCGGCAGGTGCACCGCGCCTCCGCCCGTCCCCCATCCGTTGACGCCACGCGAGGGACTGCCCTTCCACACTCCTCCCTCCGGTCACTCCCTCCAACGAGGCAGCATCGCAGCACCTCGCACCCTCCTCCGTGCGTTTCCGCGTCCCCGTCTCCGCCCGCACGCAGCCGACCAGCCCGGCCCAGCCACCGCCGCCGTGCCTCAATCGCTCCAGACGGCAGCGTCGCTCGAGCTCTCAGCTGTAGCAGTGGGTGCGCCGCGCCTCCGCTCGTCCCCCATCCGCTGACGCCGTCGCACCTCCCCCGCCGAAGGCTCGCGCAACTGCCACCGCCTCCACGCCTCAATCGCTCCAGGCGGCAGCGCGGTCCGTCCCTCCGCGCTCTGCGTCTAGCCACGCGCCGCCTTGCCTTCTTCGCGCCGGCGCCGCGTGACTTCCGCCCCGCCGCTGCTGCCATCCGCACCTTTTCTCAAAGGCGGCGCCCTATTGAAATAAAAAAAACTTTTGGAAACATTGCACGTAGATCCCTGGAGGGTCTCGAATTTGCAAAGAAGTCCCCTCCTACAAGCATGTCACGTGCTATGCACACCACCACTGAGTAGTTTACATATTCTGTCTGCATACTTATTTTTATTACAATTTAAGACAGTAACTTTATGTATTTAGGTTTTAGTCCTTGTGTTCCAGACAGTGAATTTGCTTGCTCTCTTTGAATAAAATAAATATTTTTGTTAATATAAAAATTCTAAAAAATTGGATATGCTCCTGAAGTAGTATTTATCATCGTGTAAAATTTTCATCAATTTTTATTGTCGTTTGATATATTTAAAAAAATAAAAACATTATTTTTTTGCATGTCTAAAATTAGAAAATTCATTAAATTTTTGAAAATTAGCCTAAAAATTCCAAAAAATATTGTAGGAGTCTTTTAGTGTTATTTAATTTCTTTCCAATTTTCTTCCTTTAACTCTTTATAAAACTCCAAAAAATTGTGAAAAACGTAAAATTTTAAAAAAAGTGTAGACAATTCTAAAAACATCAAAAATTGTGATTTTAGTTTCTGATTGTAGATATTGCTTTGTAGTTCAAATTAAAAATAGTTTTCAGGATTATTGGGCACTTAAAGTATTTTTTAGTTGCAAAATAATCTTGTATGTGCATTGTTTGCTCTATTTTCCACTGTTTGAATTTTATAAAATCACAAAAACAAAAGAAAAATCTAGAAAAATTACCAAAAATATTTTAAAACATTTAAAAAACAAAAATATTTTCCCTTAAATTTTCTGAGCATATTTGGCCATTTTTAAAATTACAAAAACGTTATGGTATTGTGTGTTTTATTCTTTGTGCCTTGTTTTGAAAATAAAAAATAAATAATAAAAAAATAAAACAACTAAAAATCATTTCTGAAATTTGGCTATTTAGTTTTTAAATCGTGCTCCTTTGTGTTCGACCCTGGTCGCTATTCCAGGTAAAAAGAATAGCGAAAACTGCTTATATTTACATTTTCATTGTTTGATATCTTTTAAGTGGTTAAAAACAAAACATAATTTCCGTTGACCGAATCGTGCGGTTGAGAACAACGACACATTCAGTTAATTATTAAACATCTCGTATATATTATATATATACTTTAGCCATAACTCGTACTTTCATATTTTTAATATGGGTAAAATATTGTGTAAATACTAACAAAAACTAAAAAAAGAAAGATGCAGAAATTTCCTCAAAAATTTTTCTTGCACATACTAACTAATAAATCAGGTTAAAATATTTTGAAAAAGATTTTTCAAATATATTTTCAAACTACTTTCAAAATATTTTTCGAAATATTTTAACCTGACTCATTAGTCAGTATGTATGATGAATCTGTGATTCATCATCTTAATATGTTGTTGATCTTTGCAAAATCCCTGAGCAAATTCTCAATTAAATGTACATAAAATAAATAAATTAACAAAATGATTCTTGTAAATAAAATACACAAATTATTGTATATTAGATTGTACAAGATAAATTACTCATAAAAAACCGCAATATAAAGGGGTTTTTCAGTTGTAAATAGCCCAAAACTTCATCTATTTTTAATAATTTCATTTCAACTCCTTTTTTACTAATTCTTTCTCTAACTTGTCCATAACAATGTATCTAAAAATACAAAATAAATTTCACCTCCAATAAATGCTCCTAGATCCCAAAGAGAAAAAAGCCGTAAAGTCCAATTTCTAAGCCAAATCCCGCTCCGTATGAACTCTGAATTCACCAAACTCACTTTTAAAGTTCAAGTTAGAAAATTATATCCAACGGAAGTGATTTCATTAAAATCGGAGCTGATTTTCAACAGTTGAGTTTTGGGACCTAAATGTACATTGTATATTATGTATATATTCATTCTTTCTTCATTTTTTATTTTATCTTTCTTAATTACTAAAAATACGAAAAAAATTATGGTTGTGTTGTATTTTGATTCTAATATTTTATTGTATTTTTCTGTTGTAAATATCTCTTATTAAAAAAAGATAAAAAATACATATTAGAGAAGCAAAAAAAATGTACATGGTGTTTGTCTTCTTTTGTAAATTCTCCACTATTTCTCTTCTCTTTTTATTTTATTGTATTTAAAGTAGCCTACTTTAATTAATTAATTATTTTTTTTCTCATTCTCTACAGTAACTTCCATTTTCCTCCATTAACCACCAAGTCTTCATCTAATCTCCATTCACTCCACCATTTTTCTAACCTCCCATTCAACTCCACCTCTTTCTAACTCTCATTCTTCTTCTCTTTATATTCATTTATACTTCCTAATTTTTCCCATCTGCCATTCTAATAGAATAAGGAGAGAGCTTGGAATGTTTTGTTGGTGACAACGGCGAAGCATCTTCCTTAAGCGACGACCTCTTTCAGGCGAGATCCGCGGAGCTCCGCTCCGCATCACGAGTTTCCCATCGAGCACGTATAGCTTCCCCGATTTTTATTTCATCAATCGGATCGAAGCGACGACAAGAGTCCAGCGTAGCTGCTCCGCAAATCAGGCAAACATCAGGTAAGTTGTCTCTCTACTTTTCCTTGTTATTTATTTTATCTCACATTTTGTTTACTTAGTTCACCACAATCGTATTTTTTTACCACCTCATCACCATCACCGCCATCTTCATCTTCTTCATCAATACCTTCTTCCAATTTTTTCCTCCTTTTTTGTATATATTAATATTTTCACTCTGTTTAAAAAAAATTAAAAAAATTTAAACAAAAAAAACAAAAAGTTTCTCATTACACCATTAAGAAAATCAAAAAAATTAAAAAAGGGAAGAAACACAACAGCAGTGCGGAGTTCCCACCGCCGCCGCCCGCCCACCATCTCCTCTGGTCGGCTGCCACCCTCACACGCCACCACGTGCGGGCCCGTCTCTGCCAAGCTGCCAGCCTCCAGTCGGCGACCACTCCTTCGCACGCTCGCAGCGCGGGCCCCTCCCCTCGGCCCCCTTTCATCCTCCGCCCGCCGCGAGCTACTTCACCGCCACCTCTGCTGACCGTCGCGCCTCTGCCCTACACCGACGTAGTCGTTGACCGCCTCCTCCACTCAGCAGCGCGACACCGTGCACGGCTCCGCCACAACCGCCCTTTCCTTTTTGGGTGCCTCTACCGCCTATCAAGAGAAAGAAGGTCTAGTTTTTTATTAATTATTTTATTTGTGAAAATTTCATCCCTTTATTTTGATGTTTTTTTAATTACGAGTCAGTCCCTATACATATTTTGTTGTAAATAGTGTTTTCTGTATTTGCAAAGATACCCATGTGTTCGCATTCTTAATTTGGATATCTGTATAGCATCTTTTTATTCAATGAAAAATGCTTTGATGTTGAGCAACTAGTTCTCTAATCTTGGATATTTATTTATATTTTTTGGATATTTGAGTAATTAATTAAAATTTTTTAACTGAAATTCTACATAATTTACCCATTCCGTGCTACTAAATCCATATCTGACACATAGTTGCTATAAAATTTTCACAAAAATTAGAAATGATGTCTTGATATGTGATTGGGATACTACCAAATTTCATCCATAGTGGAGTTGTCTTGTGCTTGAAATAAATCATAGAGTGAAATTCATATTTTATTTTTAATTAGATCCACATACATCCTTTTTACGAAGTTTCAACTCTCCTGCATTGTTTGTATAAATAGCTATTTGAGATAATTCACTCTCTATCTAATTTGATAACGTGGATTTATTAGGAATTAATTACTCACTGTCTCTCTGTTTTCACTAAAAAATCTATAAAACATTCAAATTTTGTCAAAAAAATCCAAAAATATTATTGTACCTTCCTTGCATCATGTTTAAGGTCCAGTAAAATTTTCACAATTTTTCCTTATTGTTTGTGTGAAAAATTCTGAAAACCCCATAAAAAATGTGCATTTTTAATTGTTGCATTTTAACCCTAAAAAATACAAAAAAATGTATGTTGCATTCATCTCTGGATTAGGATTCTATGAAAAATATAATTTGGCTGAATCGGATTAATTTCTCATTAAAATTAATTTGGCTAAGTTGTGTGATTTCTTAGAAGCTTAATTCACCTGCATTTGCATTCTTTTTGCATAAAAAATATGCTTTGGAAACCTAGATCTAAATTTTCGAATCAACCCGAAGTTATTCCTTTGCCACCCTGTGTTCGACCCCGGACTTGCTCGGGATATAAATTAAGCCGAGACACTCTTCACTGAGATCCTTCTCTCAGTTCTGACTGAATCGCTAAGTACACGTACTACAACGTGTCCAAATTATTGAAAGCGCGTATTTAGGGACTCGTCATATGGCGCCGTTGTCGGGGAGGCAAATGACTTAGGGATTAATTTAAAAATTTAGATTTAGATTTTCATTTGCCCAGGTAGTCTAACCCCTGAGCCACTTGTAATTAATCCATTTTTCCTCTCAATTTTTTTCTCTTCATATTCTTGTATATATTTTGTTTTTATCTCTCAATATAAATCTTATTTTCCTTGTGAGAGCCCGGTGGACTTGGAGTGCAACGGAGGTCGAAAGACGTGACGCCCGCCGACTATTGAAGATCAAGGAGAATTAATTTATTTTTGAAAGATATTTTTGTAATTATTGTATTGTAATAATTTAGGTAATTTTGCTCTTTATAGGGGCTCTTGTTTGAGGGCTCGTGCTTGTATCCGGACTGGCCATTAGACCCTCTTGTGGTCATGTGGTTGCTTGACGTAGAATAGGACTTGCACTCGCGACTCTTAGAGCATTTTTATTAGAATATATTTATTGCTTGTGCTCGTAAATTTTCAGGACCACACATCACATTTAACGAGATGCACTTAGACCGCAGGGCTATTAGTCAAATTTAACTTGTTCATCACTCTCTAATAGAACTGCCTGTCTAGGAACGGTTTTCTCGTTTGCATTCATTTAGTATAAATTTTCAATTCTGCCTTGCATCCCATATGTAGAGAGCGAGGATCACTGTTAGTCTCCTGAACTGGGCATGCATCATTGATTTCACTATTTGCATCATTTTTCTCGACTCCTTCCCTCTTGGTTTTTGAAATTTAGGTTAAAAGGAAATAGGGACTAATCATTAGGCATGCTTTGTTTGGTGGACTAATCAAGGGATAACCAAACTTAAAATCAGTACTGTTAATCAGAGTTGACAAAAAACTGATTAAAACTAATACTTGTTTTGGGAGAGCAAAATCCTTATTGTATGCTTGGCTAATTATGATTGTTGAGAGGTGAGGACGCATCCCTATGATAGTGCCCAAAACCTACTTCTGAGCCTTGCGAAATTGGACTTATATCTTGATTTATCACCTAATTAAAATTGAAAAGATAAACGGTCAGACTTTTGTGACCATCACTGTGTTGAGTAGGTGAACTTAGGGTTTGCTCTTGTGTTTGTTTGTTTTCTGTGTTATTCGGTGCACTTGCACGCTTTCTTCCTCGATCCGCTTCATTCTCCCATCTCCCTTCCAAGATGTCAGAATTTTGGTCATCATATCCAAGTCACCCTTCTTCGACCATATTCCGATCATCTTCTCCCACTTATTCCTCCTCATACCCATACACCGACCGCAAAGTCAGAACTCCAACTGACTTCTCCACTTCTCCGTCCTTCTCACCTACCCCCACATTCTTGCACCCCTGACCCACAACCACCCTGGATTGACTCACTATATTCTCGTCCGCTCAAGTTGGAACAGAATAACAATTTCCATATACACATCCCGACTTAACCTTAGGGTACAACATGATCGACCAGACAAACTGAACGGAGAGGCCTGCACCGTACGATCTTCCTGACTTGATTGACCTGAGTGATATAGACCACATTGACCAACCTTCATATCACCCATTCTAAGAGCCGACATATACAGGGGATTAGATTCATGCGACTAATTTACAGACCTCCTGTCTACTAACTCTACCTGATGAGGCTCCGACCCACATCTTCCGTACAGATGGGTCATACTCAACCCAGTATTACACGCCTCAGTCAAGGTGTGTTGAGTATAAGAGCCCGAGTTCTCAGCGGTATCCTCCAACTGAGCAGACTTCTCTCAGGATGTGTCATGAGAACTTATTGGAGGATGACATCTCTAGACAGATTAAGAGTCCAGGTAGGAATTTGGATCATGGATTTTGCGTATTGAATCTTGAAAACCTGGAAGATACCGGATTGACCACATGTCATGTATAGCTGGAGTCCCTTCTACCTCCTTCTTCTACTAACCACTTTACCTCCAAACTGAGTCTGTACATTCTCCTATTCCTTCACCTATCAAAAAGACCAAAAAATGAAAAATCAGAAAATAACATAAAAATTGAAAATGGAAAAGATTTACAAAAATTGGATCATGCACTTAGGGAAGCATTGGATAGAAAGTTGATTTTTGAGCTTCCCTTAATAATGGCCATTGAACACTTTCCCGACCTTAAAAGATTTGTGAGAAGTAAATTGATGCCTAAAAGGTCGGGCAAGAAGAGAACAAGGACTGAGAAACATATAGTGTCTATGGCCACATCTTTGATGATAGGGAGAAAAACCAAGAGCCGCAGAGTAAAGCGGTTGCCTAGGTTTAATTGTGAAATCAAAGATATCACATTTACCCATGCAAGAATCGATGATGACTCCCCGATTAATATCCTCCCGACCCTCCATGTTTGCCAAGCTCAAACTCGGATCTGCCAAGAAGTCAAGAGAGATCATTCAGTTGGCAGATCGGTCAATTAAATGGTCGAGAGGAACCATTTCAGTCATCGTTACTTTCCAAGGTGCTTTATTGGAGATGGACTTCACGATCATTGACATTGAGCACCGAGGAGAGTTCACCCATTCTCTGATCATTCTCGGAAAGCTGTTCTTAGCCTTGGCTAAGGCAACTATAGATTGTGAGACTCGTGAGATCAATTTCTCTGCATTGGGAGCACTCCGACCTTACCCGATCTTTGAGGACACACGATATTCCAAGGTAACCCATAAAGTCGTAGACAGTCGTGACCTTCGAGAGGAAGATGAGTCCCACCTCTCTGCTACACCTGAGAAACTGACTGTCCAGACGACCGTTGGATCAGAAACTCCCCACACCTCCACATCATCAACTGTTTGCACCACCATCGTAACATCTTCTAAGGAGGACTCATGACCAGAAGCTATCATTGAGTCGGACACGACCATTGTGGATTGCCTTGATCATTTCGATGATCCGACACAAGAACCCAACAATGTCAAGCCAACTAAGAACACTATGCCTTACCAGAGACGTGTGCTGACCTTGCAGGAGTATTACAATGCATATGGTGACTCATCTGATGATGAACCTCTGGTCAGAACCTCACACTCACTACATCCAGGATCTAAACCAAAAGAGACAACTGGGACCAAATTGACCTATCTGGATAAATCAGTTGCTCCATCCTCTAGTCGACCATCTGGTAAGAAGAAGACGAGTATTGATTCCTTGAGGTGTTCCCCCGAACTCCTTAAGTCGTATCAATCCCCTCTTCCTCTTGATGCTTCAGGTTCTAGAAAACTGGTTAAGAAAGTTACCTTCGACTTACCAGAGAAGGAACTTTCTGAGGAGTCCTCATCAGGTCCGGATGAGGTGATCTATATGAGTGAGCTCAGTTCGGTTGTTCTGAAGCCATATTTGAGCAAGCAGCCATGTGTCGACCCTCGTTGGACGTTCCCCACACCTCAATATTATTCCTCTATGAACAATTCTGACAGCGACACATATGTATACTACCCATCCCCTCGCTCCCGCAAGAAGGTCCGTCACAAACCTTCTTGATCCTTGTATAGATTCACTCCTCTTATACATTCTCCCTTCTTTGTATATTCTCCAGATCACATCGGTTCTCACACTTACTCCTGTCCTATACCTAGGCTTACCAAGAGCCTAAACATAGGGGAAGCCGATGCCCTCCATGTGTTTATACTCATTCATGTCTCCTCTTGACCTCGTCCGTCCCATTTTTTGCTCTTCTTCTACACTTAAGCTAGCCAGAGCCTAAGTATAGAGGGGCGGATCGACTTCTTTACTATTTCTTGTTTTAGTCATCCTACGCTTAGCACGAGCTATGTCTTTTTTCTCGCTTCTGTGCTCTGAGGGCATAACACATGATAAGTATAGGGGGGTGTATATATTACATATATACTTTACTCATAGCTCGTACTTTCACGTATTTTTGTTATAAAAATATTTAAAAAAAACTCTTAAAAAACTTTTCAATAACAATTGATGATTTTTCCCTTATTTGCTTTTAAAAAACTTTTTCAAAAAAATTTTTTATAAAAAAAATACTTGAAAAAAATCTCTCTAAAAAATCACAAAAGAAAAAAAACTAACTAATAAGTTGGTTTAATCCTTGACACATTCACTTTCACACAAGACAAGTGATGTTCAAGAACGCTTGGTTTATGAGGTCTTAAGATTTTGAGTTAACCAGCCTTAGTCATTAGGGTCCTTTAATTATTCATATTTTCCTAGTTTGAAATATTTGTGTGCTATATTGCATGCTTAGTCTCTACCTTGAGAATATGATTGGCACCTCACATATATGACTGTAGTTATGACGAGATGAGTTGAAATTTCACTTGAGGAACTAGGATGGGGGATTTGAGTTTGGACTTGATTTGATGACGCTCGAGGATGGGATAAAATCAATGAAGGCTTCATGAAACCTGAGTGTCAACATCTTTAGCCAGTATGAGAACATGGTTCTTGTACTATCTCTTGACATTTACCTATGTTCCAGGGTGTGATAAAATTAAAAATTGTTGATCAGTGTGTGCCAACTCTTGGTAAAAGTAGTGGAGCTAGCCAAAATACTACAAAGCAATGAAATGTTAAAGAAAATATCTTATTCCATAAAGTTAATTATCAAAAGAGCTTCCACCAAAGGCGAACGCTCCCAACCATTTCAAAGTGTCCACTTGGACCATCGCTATTAGGACCAGGAGTCGGGCTTGCACCAAAAAAGGGCTCTGCATAGTAAATGCTACAAGTTTGGGTGTAGAAAATATAATAGATACTCAAAAAAGGCACACCCTGGTGTACTCCTGATGAATCCCACTTCATCACCCTTTATTCCTTTATTTTAACTAGAAACTTAAGCAAAATACATTGTAAATATGTGTAAATATCATAAATTGCCAAAGAACATGCATCTTGTAAATATGCATAATTAGCATGATTTTTGTGCCAAAATAAAGGAATAAAGAAACACAAGAAAAAGAGGGAAATATTTAGAATAAATATTGAGTGATCTAATCCTAAGGGAGGGCTCAGCATTGGCCTGACCGCAAAGAGAACCAAGTAGAGAGAGATAGGGTCATTCATGTATACATGTACCTATCCTCAAAATAAAAATAAATAAGTGTTTCTTATATTTTGTACATATTTGTAAATATAAAATCAAAATAAAAATTGGAAAAATAAAAGAGAAATAAAAATAAATAAAACTCTCTCACTAGTGTATATAGACCATGTATATAGAATAACACATCTATTTATTTCCTCCTTGTAAATAATTAATAAAAATATAATAAAAATACTTTCACATTCCATATTTCATAGTGCAAATAAATAAAATAAAAATCAGAAAAATAAAAATAAAACAAAAAGAAATAAATTAAAAACGAAAATACACCTTGTATATAAACCATTTAAATATATAAATAAAAGTATTTAATTAACCCATGAAAATACATAATAAAAATAAAAGAAAAATACCCTCTTATTCCAAATTTTATTCTATTATTAAATAAAATATAAAATGGGAATAATTGTATAAAAATAAATCATTAAAAAATAAAAAATCAAAAATAAATACATGTATATACCTGCATATAATAATAATATTTTGTAAATACCTAAATTATATTTCAAAAAAATAAATAAAAATCACTAAAAATTAATTTGAAAATAAATAAACTTTTTTCATGTTTTAAGTTTTTCAAAAAATAAATCATTTATTATTTTTATTTGAATTTACAAATAATTATCAAATGGTGGCCTGTGATTGGTCGACGGGGGATGTTGACCCCCGGTTAACTCCCCCATCTAGACCTTTCACTCGCGGATCTCGCTCCAGACCCAATTTCTCCTAATTTCCCCCGCGTGATCCGATCAGCGATTACCCAAACCCTAGGTCCTAATCACGCTCCGTGCATCCGAGATCCTCGTCCGACATCATGCCTAGGGGTCAGTGCTTCACCAAGCCGGACCCGACGCCTTCTTCTCGGACCTGCACCCACTATATAGCTCCACCTCCGCCGCACAATTCATTGATCTATGGCACTGCTCCTTCATCCCAGGACCTCCACCCTGATCTCTAGAGTGACAACTATCGATTGGCGTGTTGTAGAGAGGAGGAGGAAGCCCGTAGCTACTGATCTGGCGACTCTTGCCGCCGTGCGTCGTCGCGAGGTACGCCCGAGCCTCGGGACCCGATGACCCTGCGAGGCTACGACCCAGAGCTCGCCGAGCTCGTCCCCAGTCGATTCCACTCATTAGGTAATCTCGAATCCTTTCATTTCGCCTAATTTCCTATTACGCCCAAATCGGTCATCTGTCGTCTCCGATCAATTCATGTCACCCCACTCATCGATTCGATCATCGAACGACACCATCATCTCAGTGACACCCCTCTTCACGTTCTGCACCCACTCACTCCCCATGTCTCCCCTGGAGTAGGTAGCTCGACCTTCATTATTATCGCCCACCCAACTCACCCATGCACCCATTCCACCTCTAACCGGGTCGAGGCAGTTTGCCCTCAACCCAGGAAGCTTCTTGTGCGGTTTTGCAGGTCGAAGGAGACCCATCTGAGGGTCCGAACATCCAGGCACAAAGCCCAGCTCCGCCTTCGTCGTCAAAGCTTCTGGGAGCTTCCCGGCCTCATCGGAGGAGTCCACCAGCTGCGGGACGCCTTGGCAATTTTGTTCCACATCTTTGCAGCTCCCGAGGAGGTCTAGCGCACCTGTGGTGCTCCGACGAAGTTCGCCGGAGTGGAGTTCATCCAGGACCTCCAGTATCCGTCTGATCGCCCTTGACGCTCCAGATCCAATCGCAGCCCTCTATTTAGGGAGCGCCAGCAGTCGTCAGATCCATCTGGGATCGATCGAGACCGTCCATCGCAGAGGAGAGGCATGCACGCACCGGAGCCATCAGATCATCCACGTGGCGCACCTTCGTCCGTTAGATCAAATCCAGGGTTCTTCGAAGAGGCATCCGCGCTCCTACATCGTTCGATCTCACATGTGGCGCGCCTCCAGCCGTCTAATAATTAAGGGGTAAATATCCCTTAGGCCCCTGTCTTTTTGAGATTTAGTAGTTAGCCCTGTAAATATTTTAGTCAGTTATTTTTATTTTGAAAAATTGCACATTAGACCTTTATGTTCCAGACATTTGCATTTTAGTCCTTCTATATGTGGACCACTGACGGGTCCGAAAAAGCCGCGTTAAGAAGTTGTTTTTAATCGTCGATCGTGAAAAGAAATATGTGTCGTTCGTTGTAGGCGGCTTTCGAAAACAGTCAAGAAAATAACCACAAATTTTATTCAATTTTAATCAAGTGGTTTTTATGTTTATTTTACTTGGACAAGTCCCAAGGTCGATCACAAGGAGGCAAAGGAACAACCTAGATTAATGTCTATCCAATTTTGAGTTCGGTTTTCAAGGCGGTCTTTTTTTGGAATTTTTTTTAGTGCAATATGAGATGCAAAATGCAAATTCGGCCTATTTTAAGGACTAAAATGTAAATTTCGATCAAACGATGTCCGAAAAATACAAAACTTGGCCGAGATGTAAAATATGATGAAATGAGTGCACTGTAATTTTTTCGGAATTTTTGGATGCAATATGAATTTTTTACGAATTTTTAACTGCAAACAAAATGATTTTCAATATTTAATTATAATAAATATTAAACCTACTTATTTTCGAGAAATAAAATTATCTAAGATCTATCACTAGGTGATGGATCTTAGAAATATCCTAGACCTCAAAAATATGGGATTTAATACCTATTAAAAATTAAACAATGAAAGATGCAAAATGATTTTTACATAGGAAATTATGCGTGCAAATGCAAAGATTTTTTTGGGCACAATGTCAAGCAAAATAATCTCTACAATATATGATTTTTGGGGAATTTTTAAAGCAACGATTAATTTACTATGAATTTCAGAGCACAGATTGAGCAAAATATTCCAATTTCCACAAAACAATTATTTATTAATTAACCGTTAATCACAAAATTATCCACAACATGTCAAAATGTAGAGAATTGTATGAGGAACACAGTGCTATTTTTAAATAAATAAAATAATGTAAAGAGAAGGTTCATAACAGAGGGGGAACACAAGGGTATAAATGCAAACAACAATAAATAAAAAATGCAGAACAGGGACCTAATTGAAATTACCTAAACTGGGGGGGTATATTCTGCAAAATGACCAAGGGGCACGTGCGAAGCACGTGCCTTTGGTCAGTGGACTGAAGTGCAATATGAAGATTTTCTAGGGGCGTGACTCCAAATGGTTCAGAGGGTCACGTGCGTCGCACGTGACCCCTCTGCGGATGGCGTTGGCTGACGTCACCCCCGTCCTCACGTACCGCGCATGTGGCGGGGGTCTCGACCTGGAATCCAGTGGCTGGGCGGCGGAGTGGCTCGCGATAGGAGGCCTCCGGCTGAGGCGGTGGTCGATGGCCGGAGTGTCGGTGACGTTGGCGGAGAAGACAAAGTCGGAGGAGGTGCTGGCGGGTGTTGATGCTCGGCGAAATACGATGGAGGCTAGTTAAGCGTCGGCGGAGTCGGCGGTGGTGTCGTGGGTGGCTGTCGATGATGGTTGTCGGAGTTGATGAAGATGCTGTATCGAAGGTGGAGTCGGAGAAGGTGACGCTGACGGTGGCTCGACGAAGCTCAGAGCTGGGGCAGCAAAGGCACTGGTAGTTGCTGCTGCAACGGCCACGGGAGCGTGGCCGGATCTCGCCGGAGAAGAAGGGCTTTGAGGCGCTGTCACTGCCCAAAGAGGGATTTGAGGTGCACTCGGCGGATGTCGTGGACTGGGGGCGGCGGAGGTTCTTTTATAGAGAGAGAGGGAGGTGGTTGGCGAAGATACGGAGGTGGTTAGGGTCATCGGCGCGGTCAAAGGCCGCGATTTGTGGCGGAGGTTACGGTGCGGCGATCCGTTGCGACATTGGGGAAGACGGGTCCGGAGGTGGGAGATGCGGGTGGGCCGTCCGATCGGCCGAGATCGGACAGCCAAGGATGAGCCACGTGGCGCGGAAGGGGCAAAGAGAGGGGCGGAGCACGTGAGGGGCACGTGCGGGGGATTTTAATTTTAATTTTTTTTTTGGAAAACTATATATGAAAATGCGAAAAACAGCTGACACGTGGCGGCCCCTGGGGCCGCCACGTGTCAGCACCAGAAAATTCGAAGAGAAATCATTTTGTAAAATCAAAAAGAAATAGCAAATGACCTCGGATCGAAAAAGTTCCTTCACAAAAAATGCTTGTCTCGATGAGATCTACAACTTTCATGAAGACATCAAAGCCAAAATCGGTCAAATGTAAAAAGTGAATTTTTGGGGTATCCCATGTACATAGAATACCTTGTTTTTTTGGTTTTCTAATTTTTTTGTCATTTTTAATCACGATAAAAATCCGGAAAAATATGAGACCTTAATCTAATTTTTTGGATTTTTATTAATAAAGAAAATATATACATAAACTACAGGTCAAAAAGCCACGAAAATATAAAATGTACAAAAGAGGCCCAAAACCTAACTTTCACATACAAGCTCCGATTCACTTGAACTTGGTCTTGTTTTGAAGGTAATTGAATGAGCATTATTTCAAAAGTGAGTAGGATCAAATCGAACACTGGATGGGGAAGATATGGGGCTTCAAGTCCGAAAATCCTGAAACTAGGGTTTGGGTTTTTGGTCCACTTAACAGGGTTAGTGAATTTTTTGTATTTTTCATTTATTCTTGTTAGTGTTGTGTACACAGTGGATGTCGTTTTGGGTTATGAGGTGTCAGCATGGAGGAGTTAAAAATAGGGGAAGTTAGGTTATTTACAGGTCATTTTTGGCTTGGAATTTTGGCTTCTTATTTGATGCAGAATTTAATGCTAAAATGCAATTCTTATGAAATCATGCACAAATGCTAATTATGCGAAATAGATGCAGATATGCTGTTGATTTTTAGGGAATTGAGCTTAATAAATGAAATTTAGAGTGATGAATCCGAGATTCATCATCCCCCTATACTTAAACCATGCTCGTCCCCGAGCATCAAAAAGACATGCCATGAAGTGAAATGAGACTGGGTTCCATACCAAGACCATGAGTTGAAGGTGAGAATGAAACTAAACTCGACCTTTGGATTTATAGTGTGGCGGAACTTCTGTGAGACTTAGAATTTTAAAATCAACAGCCCTCAAGTTCTACACATCATTGTTACAGTTTCGGCTCAGAAGTCATCTTAGATCAATCCTCTTCCCAAAGTATACCCTATGAACATTGAATAACCGACTCATGTGTGTGAAGGGTTTTAGCTCTTCCCATCCAGAATGCCGGACTACCATGCTCCTCTCTTCTCCAGTAACTCATCCTCGGGGAGTCAGGTATTTCCTTCTAAGGTCTGTCGTGCTGTGTTCACAATCGAAATGAGGGAGAAGTTAGAAGAAAGAGAAAAGAACTGGACGGGGTGGCCAGTGTAGTCACTCTCCTTGTGAAGATGGCCAGTGTAGCCAAGTCTCCACCAAGATCTGCAGGTTTATTGAAGCTTGGACCTTTTTGGTCGAATTTTTATTTGGTAGACTGCTTCTTTGTATTTGGAATTTTTGGTGGTTCTGCTTGGATCTTGTTTTGCCCCTACGGATATAGCATCTTTTTATTCCGTACATTTTTTGGGGTCTTAGAAAAAAAATTGTGCCCAGCCGTCCATCCCTTTTCCGAAGCTTTATTTCAACCCGTACTCCGATCTTTAGATTTCCACGCTACCAGAAAAGAGACTCACACAGTCTTCCAACATCCCGTCTGGGTTGAGCTAAGTGCATAGTGCGAGAGTACAAATTAATTCCCTATTCCAGAGTTGTACCCAGAATGAAGAGATCAGGTTAGACACTAAGAGTCAAATGCTGCACATTGTCATGTGGAACTTGAAGAATTAAGTCAAAAGACCTGAAGCTCTTAAAATCCTATTTCTCTGTGAAGTTCCTCTGAAAATTAGGTGGATTAAGGGCAAGTTCAGACCACTCTCGGTTTCGGCTCATAACTCGGTTCAGAACCCAATGACTTTTAACAGATGCAAATGCATGTAAAGTTGGATGAAGTGCAGGTGTGTGCAATGCAGACACATTTTTTTTGAATTTTTTGACATTTTATGCAAGGGATTTTTTATGCAGAAAATGGAATCAGAAGCCTTTTTTTTCAAAAATTTTGGGCAAGTCAGTGTTAGTAGCAAAACTCTTTTTTTTCTTCTCTTTTTTTTCTTCTTTTTTTTGTTGTTTTTTTTGTTTTTTTTAAGTTAGTACCCACCCCGTAAATACATATAGACTTACGCGCAAGTACGAGATATGGGTAAAATATATACATAGTATATACAGACCCTCCTATACTTAGCGAGTGCCGTGTCCTCAGAGCACAGAAAAGCGTAATGAAGACATAGCTCGTGCTAAGCGTAAGGGAGTGGAAAATTTATATACAATGGGTTAGGAAGTAAAGCGGAACAGAGGGAATGAGGAGAGTATATACAGGTGGATGTCGGCTCCCCCTATACTTAGGCTCTGGACAGCCTAAGTATGGAAGAACGGTGGAAATGGAGCGGTTGGGAGGATGAGAAGGATGGTATAAACAGATGGTATCGGTCCCCCCTATACTTAGGCCTTGGCATAAGTAGAGGAAGAAGCTGTACAAGGAGATCGATGTGGTCGGGAGGGAGGGTGGGTAGCCGAATGATTAAGGCGGTTTTTGGCTGATCTTCTTGTGAGCCTGCGGTGGGAGATCATAATGATGAGGTGAAGATGGAGCATATGATTCCCAACTACAATCAGTGTCATCCTCAGAAAAATCATGATGGATAATAGATGAAGTGTTTGAGTCAGATGAAAGATATCCATCATCCGAGTTATCCTCAGAGGAGTAGTATTTGAAAGTGGACATACTCCAAGTCTGCATATCTCTTTGTTTCTTTAATTGTTTCCTCAGAGTTCGTTCCTTCTTGGGGTCAATCAATTTGTCCTCAGATGATAGCTCAGAGGCACCGGTATCAGTCAGCTCATACGAAAGAATTCCAGTGTACTTGAAGAGGGCAGGAGCATCAGCTTTGGATGAGTAGTAGTTAGGAACGGGAGTTGTCCAATGAGAATTGAATTTTGGATCCTTACGAAGATATGGCTTTAGGGCTGCCGAACAGACTTCACTCATATAGACTACCTTTTCCGGACCTGATGAGGGACCATCAGACGATACCTCTTCCGAGAGGTCAAAGGTGACTCTTTTTTTATTTCATCGTGAAGGTGTCGGTTCACTTGAGTATCCAGATGAATAGCCATTTGAATTTTCCTTGGTCGGTGCTCGATCTGCGTGCTTGCTCTTAGTCTCCCGTATGTTTGAGCATTCTCGATTTGGGATGATTTGGTCAAGATATTCAGAGAATGTTGCTCCCGGGTGTGACCATGCATATGTCTCAGGATCGTAGTAGAAAGATTTGTCTATTTTGAGATCCTCGGGGATTTGAATATTGGGGGGAGTCTCTGCATGTTCTTTCTCCATTGATTTGATGTTGGTGCATTCCTGAGTCGAGTTGATGTAATCCATGTAGTCAGAGTAGGTTGACCCAGGGTGTGCCCATGCATAAGTCTCCGGATCATATGATTCATATACATGATTGTTCATGGTGAGAGCGGCTGGGAATGGAGCAGGGGGGAGATTTTCTAAACCAATAGTCTCATCAACAACCTCTATCTCAGGTCTGGCTGCGGGGTAGGGCTCTTCTACCGCTTCATGGTTATGATTGTCGGGGACTTCGTGGGTTGCCTCAGGAGATCGTGGTTCCTCAAAGACATGGTCAGATCTAAATGCTTCCAATGCTGTGAAATTGATTTCCCGAGTCTCACAATCAATACTCGCCTTGGCCAATGACAAGAATGGCTTTCCGAGAATGATTGGAGACTGGGTGAATTCTCCTTGATTCTCAATATCAACGATTGTGAATTCTACTTTGAGCGGAGCACCTTGGAATTTCATGATGACAGAAATGGTTCCTCTCGGCCGTTTTATCGATCGGTCCGCCAATTGAATGATCTCTCGTATCTTTCGAATCGGTCCGAGTTTGAGTTCATGGAATACAGAGGTCGGGAGGATATTTATTGGTGAATCGTCATCAATCCGAGCATGGGTGAAAATTATGTCTTTGAGTACACATTTAAATCTGGGCAACCGCTTCACTATGCGGCTCTTGGTTTTTCTCCTCAACACCAAGGAGGAGGCCATTGACAATATATGTCTCTCGGTTTTTGTTTGAATCCTGCCCGATTTCTTTATCGTTAATTTGTCCAATACAAATCCTTTAAGATCAGGGAAGTGTTCAATGGCCTGTAGAAAGGGAAGTTCAAAAATCAATTTCTTTCCTAATGCTTCCCGTACGGTTGGATCCAAATTCCTCAGATCGTTTTCAGTCTCAATTTTTATGAAATTTTCTAAATTTTCAATTTTTTTTGGTTTTCAAATATTTCTATTTTTTTGGTATTTTCTGGGTTGTGTGGGGTGTTCTTCAGATGGGCTCTGGAGTTCAGGGTGAGGGTCAAAATTGTCCATAGGTCCCTGAATATCCTCAAAATTTTCAATTTCAGATCCAATCACTTCCTCATCCATTTTTATAGCCGAGCTACCAGAGATTAATCGATCGGCAAGTTCTTGAAATTTATCCTCCATTAAATCAAATTTCTTATTCATCCTCAAAATATTCTCCAAAATCTCTTCTTGGCCAAATATGGGAGCAGTTGGGGTATGTTTTTGTAATTCAATGTCCTCTTCCATTTTTCTATACGTACTAGGAGAGGGATCTCTGGAGATATCCGATGTACGATCATCATTTTCTGAAAGTATCTCCTCAATAATCATGGAAGGTGGCTGCTCATATGGTGTAGGTAAGCGGAGTTGGTCCAAGGGGAGTTGTGATCTTATGTGGTCGGCCCAATCCTCTGTATGAGTGAAGAGGGGGTTATTATGTTCAATCCATGGTAATGATTTTTCTTAGGTGTTCGAGATTGATGGAAGAGGTGAAGAAGTGTCCAATTCGATCATGTGATTATCTTCTCCCATGAATGATGGATTGACATTTACCGAATATGAGGGGTGAATTGTATGATCAATGTAAAGAGGATTAAATGAATAAGTAGAGCCCTCAATCATTTCTTGGTTTGTCTGCTCTGAATACAAAGGGTTGTCATTCATGAAATAGGTCAGATTAGCAGAAGGAGATGGATTTATTGGTGGTTGAGGGGGAGGTGTTTTGGGTATAACCGATACGAATTCATTTTCATGTATAGCTCTGATGGATTCTCGGATAAACGTTCGGCTATTTTTGAAAGAGCGGAAATGAATGAGGGGTTGGGTCTGCAAGAATTATTGGACAAGAATTCCATGGTGAATTTTAAATCAAGAGAGGCGAGAGATGATTGCACGGGATAGTCAAGAGAAATCAAATGTGCAGCTATTGATCTTGAAATCGGTTCACGCACACCAATGCAAACACAATTCAAACCCTGGGTTCACCAACGCACACAATGAAGCCGTAAGAGTTCGGCTATTATCTTTTCAATTTTAGTTGGTGATAAATCAATCTTTGGCAAAAAATTAGTGAGCTGAGATTTCGGATTTGGGTTCTAGCCTTAAGTGTCGTCTCTCGCTCACTCAGATAGAAACATACAAGGTCGGGGTTGCTCTCCCGCAGAAATTCTTGATTTTATGGATTATTTTGATCGGATATATTTAGCAGTCCCAATTTTAATGAGGTGATCACTAAAAAATTTAGATGAGCACAAATACACGTCTACCGTCCAGTCTCAATTTCCTTTAGATTTATGTGATAAAACAAGGGGGAGAAAGTCGGGAAAAGCCGATGCACGCGGAAAAACTATGATGAATGCTCAGTTAAAAGACTTACAGTGCCTCCTCGCAATCTCCATGTGGGATGCTAGACAGAATTTTAAAAATTATTCTATATGCGTGCAAGCCGATAAAAATCGCACCTATGCAGAAAGTTCTATTAGCAGGAAGAATTGAGTTAAATTTTTGGCTAAGTTGAACGATCTAAGGTGCGTCTTGATTAAAGTGAAGTGTGGCTTAAGATCCTATGAGCACAATCGAAAAATAAAATGCTCTAAGAGCCGTATGTGCAGGTCTATCCTAATCGCCACTCAAGTCGGGCCCCACCCTCACCGGAGAGTGAAACAGGCCACAACACACCACAGAACAGTTCAAGGTCTTTTTTACATGCGCGAGAGTCCAAACGAACACCGCTGTAAATGAGCAGAAATGGAAATTTGCAGAAATTAAAAACCTAGACTCTACTCTCTCTCACGACTCGACTCGATCTTAATTTAATTGCGGTTTCTTCGGGTGTTGGTGAAGATGCGTCGGCTCCTTGAAAAACCGCTCCACGTGCGCCGGGTACCTCGCAAGAAAAATAAGAGAGAGAATGTAAGAGAGTGACTCAAAACAAAAAGCGAATAATTGCAGAAAAATAAATGGTATTCACAATGAGAAATTCGGGGGTCAGACTACCCGAATGCGGGAAAACCGATCAAAAAGTCTAAAAACACAAAACTAAGCCGTTTGCCTCCCCGGCAACGGCGCCATCTGACGATTCCGCATATCTGCATCTATTTCGCATAATTAGCATTTGTGCATGATTTCATAAGAATTGCATTTTAGCATTAAATTCTGCATCAAATAAGAAGCCAAAATTCCAAGCCAAAAATGACCTGTAAATAACCTAAACTTCCCCTATTTTTAACTCCTCCATGCTGACACCTCATAACCCAAAACCACATCCACTGTGTACACACCACTAACAAGAATAAATGAAAAATACAAAAAATTCACTAACCCTGTTAAGTGGACCAAAAACCCAAACCCTAGTTTCAGGATTTTCGGACTTGAAGCCCCATATCTTCCCCATCCAGTGTCCGATTTGATCCTACTCAGTTTTGAACTAATGCTCATTCAATTACCTTCAAAACAAGACCAAGTTCAAGTGAATCGGAGCTTGTATGTGAAAGTTGGGTTTTGGGCCTCTTTTGTACATTGTATATTTTCGTGGCTTTTTGACCTGTAGTTTATGCATATATTTTCTTTATTATTAAAAATCCAAAAAAGTTAGATTAAGGTCTCATATTTTTCCGGATTTTTATCGTGATTAAAAATGACAAAAAAATTAGAAAACCAAAAAAACAAGGTATTCTATGTACAATGGGATACCCCAAAAATTCACTTTTACATTTGACCGATTTTTGGCTTTGATGTCTTCTAAAAGTTGTAGATCTCATCGAGACGAGCATTTTTCGTGAAGGAACTTTTTCGATCTGAGTTCATTTGCTATTTCTTTTGATTTTACAAAATGATTTCTCTTCGAATTTTCTGATGATGACACGTGGCCACCCAGGGGCCGCCACGTGTCAGCTGTTTTTCGCATTTTCATATATCGTTTTCAAAAAAAAAATTTAAAATTAAAATCCCCCGCACGTGCGGCGCACGTGCCCCCAGGCACGTGCCCCTCACGTGCTCTCGCCCCCTCTCTTTGCCCCTTCCGCGCCACATGGCTCATCCTTTGGCCGTCCCTCGGCCGATCGGACGGCCCACCCGCATCTCCCACCTCCGGACCCGTCTTCCCCAATGTCGCAACGGATCGCCGCACCGTAACCTCCGCCGCAAATCAGGCCTTTGACCGCGCCGATGACCCTAACCACCTCCGTATCTTCGCCAACCACCTCCCTCTCTCTCTATAAAAGAACCTCCGCCGCCCCCAGTCCACGACATCCGCCGAGTGCACCTCAAATCCCTCTTTGGGCGGTGACAGTGCCTCAAAGCCCTTCTTCTCCGGCGAGATCCGGCCACGCTCCCGTGGCCGTTGCAGCAGCAACTACCGGTGCCTTTGCTGCCCCAACTCCGAGCTTCGTCGAGCCACCGTCAGCGTCACCTTCTCCGACTCCACCTTCGATACAGCATCTTCATCAACTCCGACAACCATCATCGACAGCCACCCACGACACCACCGCCGACTCCGCCGACGCTTAACTAGCCTCCATCGTATTTCGCCGAGCATCAACACCCGCCAGCACCTCCTCCGACTTTGTCTTCTCCGCCAACGTCACCGACACTCCGGCCATCGACCACCGCCTCGGCCGGAGGCCTCCTATCGCGAGCCACTTCGCCGCCCAGCCACCGGATTCCAGGTCGAGACCCCCGCCACATGCGCGGCACGTGAGGACGGGGGTGACGTCAGCCAACGCCATCCGCAGAGGGGTCACGTACGACGCACGTGACCCTCTGAACCATTTGGAGTCACGCCCCTGGAAGATCTTCATATTGCACTTCAGTCCACTGACCAAAGGCACGTGCTTCGCACGTGCCCCTTGGTCATTTTGCAGAATATACCCCCCAGTTTAGGTAATTTCAATTAGGTCCCTGTTCTGCATTTTTTATTTATTGTTGTTTGCATTTATACCCTTGTGTTCCCCCTCTGTTATGAACCTTCTCTTTATATTATTTTATTTATTTAAAAATAGCACTGTGTTCCTCATACAATTCTCTACATTTTGACATGTTGTGGATAATTTTGTGATTAACGGTTAATTAATAAATAATTGTTTTGTGGAAATTGGAATATTTTGCTCAATCTGTGCTCTGAAATTCATAGTAAATCAACCGTTGCTTTAAAAATTCCCCAAAAATCACATATTGTAGAGATTATTTTGCTTGACATTGTGCCCAAAAAATCTTTGCATTTGCACGCATAATTTTCTCTGTAAAAATCATTTTGCATCTTTCATTGTTTAATTTTTAATAGGTATTAAATCCCATATTTTTGAGGTCTAGGATATTTCTAAGATCCATCACATAGTGATAGATCTTAGATAATTTTATTTCTCGAAAATAAGTAGGTTTAATATTTATTATAATTAAATATTGAAAATCATTTTGTTTGCAGTTAAAAATTCGTAAAAAATTCATATTGCATCCAAAAATTCCGAAAATATTACAGTGCACTCATTTCATCATATTTTACATCTCGGCCACGTTTTGTATTTTTCGGACATCGTTTGATCGAAATTTACATTTTAGTCCTTAAAATAGGCCGAATTTGCATTTTGCATCTCATATTGCATTAAAAAAATTCCAAAAAAAGATCGCCTTGAAAACCGAACTCAAAATTGGATAGACATTAATCTAGGTTGTTCCTTTGCCTCCTTGTCATCGTCCTTGGGACTTGCCCAAGTAAAATAAACATAAAAACCACTTGATTAAAATTGAATAAAATTTGTGGTTATTTTCTTGACTGTTTTCGAATGCCGCCTACAACGAACGACACATATTTCTTTTCACGATCGACGATTAAAAACAACTTCTTAACGCGGCTTTTTCGGACCCGTCAGATGGCGCCGTTGCCGGGGAAGACGATGGTGCGTTGATGGCGGAGAAGAAGACGTGGAACGTTGATGTTGCTGGCTCCACGACCGAGGTCGGAGCAAGGGCAGTATGGGAGAAGGTGTCGCCGCTGCAACGGCCGTGATGGCGGCGGCCGGATCTCGTCGAAGTCGAAGAAGCCCGGGCTGTCACCCCGGACCTCGAAGCTCCATCGGCGGATGATCTGAGAAAGGGGGCGGCGGAGGTTCTTTTATAGAGAGAGAGGGAGGTGGTTGGCGAAGATACGGAGGTGGTTAGGGTCATCGGCACGGTCAAAGGCCACGATTTGCGGCGGAGGTTACGGTGCGGCGATCCGTTGCGACATTGGGGAAGACGGGTCCGGAGGTGGGAGATGCGGGTGGGCCGTCCGATCGGCCGAGATCGGACGACCAAGGATGAGCCACGTGGCGCGGAAGGGGCAAAGAGAGGGGCGGAGCACGTGAGGGGCACGTGCCTGGGGGCACGTGCGGGGGATTTTAATTTTAAATTTTTTTTTGAAAACGATATATGAAAATGCGAAAAACAGCTGACACGTGGCGGCCCCTGGGGCTGCCACGTGTCAGCACCAGAAAATTCGAAGAGAAATCATTTTGTAAAATCAAAAAGAAATAGCAAATGACCTCGGATCGAAAAAGTTCCTTCACGAAAAATGCTGGTCTCGATGAGATCTACAACTTTCATGAAGATATCAAAGCCAAAATCGGTCAAATGTAAAAAGTGAATTTTTGGGGTATCCCATGTACATAGAATACCTTGTTTTTTTGGTTTTCTAATTTTTTTGTCATTTTTAATCACGATAAAAATCCGGAAAAATATGAGACCTTAATCTAATTTTTTTGGATTTTTATTAATAAAGAAAATATATACATAAACTACAGGTCAAAAAGCCACGAAAATATACAATGTACAAAAGAGGCCCAAAACCCAACTTTCACATACAAGCTCCGATTCACTTGAACTTGGTCTTGTTTTGAAGGTAATTGAATGAGCATTAGTTCAAAAGTGAGTAGGATCAAATCGGACACTGGATGGGGAAGATATAGGGCTTCAAGTCCGAAAATCCTGAAACTAGGGTTTGGGTTTTTGGTCCACTTAACAGGGTTAGTGAATTTTTTGTATTTTTCATTTATTCTTATTAGTGGTGTGTATACAGTGGATGTGGTTTTGGGTTATGAGGTGTCAGCATGGAGGAGTTAAAAATAGGGGAAGTTAGGTTATTTACAGGTCATTTTTGGCTTGGAATTTTGGCTTCTTATTTGATGCAGAATTTAATGCTAAAATGCAATTCTTATGAAATCATGCACAAATGCTAATTATGCGAAATAGATGCAGATATGCTGTTGATTTTTAGGGAATTGAGCTTAATAAATGAAATTTAGAGTGATGAATCCGAGATTCATCAACCACGTGCATCGACACGTGAGGTGTGGTTTATTTGCATATTCACCCTGTGATTTCTGTGTGTTATTGATTAAATGTTTTAAAATAAGAATTACAATTAGGTCCCTCCGTGCCTGAAACACGTGCCCAATGCGTGATTTGTTGGATATTTTGCACGAGGGGCCCTGGGATTTATTTCTTTTTTATTGTTTGGCCCTTAGAAATACTTTTTCTTGCATTTAGGTCCCTATGCACTATGAGCATTGGTTTTCTTTAAATAAAATAACAAATTTAATACAAATTGCGTGAAATTTGGACACATGACTCCTGCCACTGTGTAAAAATTTCCCTAATTTTTGGGTACATTTTTTAGACTTTTGAGTATTTTTAAAAATTCAAAAACAGTAGTTTTTGCTTCTGTCCAGTTTAGAAAATCATAAAAAATATAAAAACTCTTTTAAAAATTCTAAAAAATAGGAATTGTTAGTTTTGGTGTGCTTGATTTTCTGTGCCATTTTTGTTGTTTTCAGACATATAAAAGGCCTAAAATTGAAAAACCATTACAAACTTATAAAAATTCTAAAAAATTGTAGAAAACTCCAAAAATAATACTCTTTTCCTAAATTTTCCTGATTATTGTTATTTTTCATAACAATTACCTCCGGGCTGTGAAAGATCATTCGATATTTTTCATAGGTTTTTGAAGCCTGGCTGGACAATAGCACACTATTTTTGCCTTGTTTGATTTTTAGAAAATTGTATAAAAATTATAAACTCTAAAAAATTCACCAAAAATACTAAAAAACCTAAAAAAACATAAAAATATTTTTGTTTGAATTTTTATAGCATTTTTGAGTGATTAAATAATCTGAGGTGTCTGCTTGTTTTTCTCCTTTTCTTATTTTTACCTTTATTGAAAATCCAAAAAAAATATATAATCAATTAAAAATCAACCTAAAATACATTTTTCCTTATTTTCGATTTGACTACTTCGTAGGCCACAAGGCCAATTCGTGCTCCCTGGTCCGACCCTAGGTGCTACACCAGGCTAATCTCATAGCCAGGACTGTTATTTTGTATTGATTCTTTTTATCCTTCTGTTTGGTGGTCTGATCTTCATATTTTTCTTGATCGAGCTGATTCTCCGAGATCCGGGTCGCAACGACCCAAGAGTGATTATTTTGCCCGGATTTTGTTGAGATATTTTTCAGCTCATCAACTACCAAGAAAACAAGTGCAGACAGCTCCAACTTCTCTTGACGGACGCACTGATCAACACCAAAAATATGCGTTGCGTAATAAGGCACTTGAGAGGATCCTTGTTCCAACGAGAGGGAGAGAAGAAATGACAAAATCCTATGCCCTCTATCAACTGGCCTTCCATCTACACTTTTAAGTCTGACAACTAAAGAGACGGTGGATTGGATGCAAGAAATGGTTTATTCCCTTGTGTTGAGGATCAGTTTCTTAGGAGAGTCTCTTGGACTGGAACCTTGGGTGACGTTGCGACTCTACTCTTGTAACTGCGGTCAACACTTAAGTCATATCCATACTATATATGTATACAAAGAGAGTCTGATTATTAGGGAAATTGGATACCTTTTGACTAGAGTTTGGTTCAGCTTAGAATTTTAGGATCTCTAAAATCAAGAGTTCTTGAACGGATCAAGTCTTGTATTCACATGCACAGTCAGGGGTTAACCCAACTTATTCATTCTTTATTTGCTCGAGGACTAGAAAAGTTTAAGTATAGGGGGTTATGAATCTGCGATTCAACATCACAATATCTTGATGTTAGCAAAATCCCTGAGCAAATTCTCAATTAAATGTACATAAAATAAATAAATTAACAAAATGATTCTTGTAATAAAATGCATAAATTATTGTATTAGATTGTACAAAATAAATTACTCATAAAAAGCCGCAAAATAAAGGAGTTTTTCAGTTGTAAATAGCCCAAAACTTCATCTATTTTTAATAATTTCAATTCAACTCCTTTTTAGCTAATTCTTTCTCTAACTTGTCCATAACAATGTATATAAAAATACAAAAATAAAAAACAAATTTCATCTCTAATAAATGCTCCTAGATCCCAAAGAGGAAAAAGCCGTAAAGTCCAACTTCCAAGCCAAATTCCCGCTCTGTATGAACTCTGAATTCACCAAACTCACTTTTAAAGTTCAAGTTAGAAAGTTATCTATCCAACGAAAGTGGTTTCATTAAAATCAGAGCTCATTTGCAAAAGTTGGGTTTTGGGACCTAAATGTACATTGTATATTATGTATATATTTATTCTTTCTTCATTTTTTATTTTATCTTTCTTAATTACTAAAAATAAAAAAATCATCGTTGTGTTTTATTTTGATTCTAATATTTTATTGTATTTTTCCGTTATAAATATCTCTTATTAAAAAGTTAAAAAAATACATATTAGAAAAGCAAACAAAAAATGTACATGGTGTTTGTCTTCTTTTGTAAATTCTCCACTATTTCTCTTCTCTTTTTATTTTATTGTATTTATAGTAGCCTTCTTTATTTATTTATTTATTTTTTCTCATTCTCTATAATAACTTCCATTTTCCTTCATTAACCACCAAGTCTTCATCTAACCTCCATTCCACTCCACCATTTTTCTAACCTCCCATTCAACTCCACCATCTTCTAACTCCCATTCTTCTTCTCTTTATATTCATTTGTACATCCTCATTTTCCCCCATCCGCCATTCTAATAGAATAAGGAGAGAGCTTGGAGTATTTTGTTGGTGACAGCGGTGAAGCATCTTCCTCAAGTGATGACCTCCTTCAGTCGAGATCCGCGGAGCTCCCCTCCTTGTCATGAGTTTCCCATCGAGCTCGTATAGCTTCTCCGATTTTTATTTCACCAATCGGATCGAAGCGATGACAGGAGTCCAACGTAGCTGCTCCACAAATCCGGTGAACACCAAGTAAATTGTCTCTCTACTTTTCCTTGTTATTTATTTTATCTTACATTTTGTTTACTTAGTTCCCCACAATCGTATTTTTTTACCACCTCATCACCATCACCACCATCTTCATATTCTTCATCAATCCCCTCTTCCAATTTTTTCCTCCTTTTTTTGTATATATTCATATTTCACTCTGTTAAAAAATTAAAAAAAATTAAACAAAAAAAAGTTTCTCATTACAGCATTCAGAAAATAAAAAAATAAAAAAGGAAAGAAACGCAGTAGTGGTGGGGAGTTCCCACCGCCGCCGCCCGCCCACCATCTCCTCTGGCCAGCCGCCACTCGCACGCGCCGCCACGCGCGGGCCCGTCTCCGCCAAGCTGCCAACCTCCAGCCGGTGGCCACTCCTTCGCGTGCCTCTCCTCGGCGCTCCGCCGCGCGCTTGCAGCGTGGGCCCCACCCCTCGGCCCCCTTTCATCCTCCGCCCACCGCGAGCTGCTTCACCGCCACCTCCGTCGACCGTCGCGCCTCCGCCCTCCGTCGACATAGCCGCCGACCGCCTCCTCCACTCAGCCGCGCGGCACCGTGCGCGGTGCCGCCGCAGCCGCCCTTCCCTTTTTGGGTGCCTCTGCCGCCTATCCAGAGGAAGAAGAAGGTCTAGTTTTTATTAATTATTTTATTTCATGAAAATTGCATCCTTTTTTATTTTTTTTAATTACGAGTCAGTCCCTATACATATTTTGTTGATAATAGTCTTTTCTGTATTTGCAAAGATACCCCTGTGTTCGCATCTTAATTTCGATATCTGTATAACATGTTTTTATTAAATGAAAAATGTTCTGATGTTGAGCAACTAGTTCTCTAACTCTTGTATATTTATTTATAGTTTTCGTATATTTGGGTAATTAATTAAAATTATTTAACTGAAATTCTGCATATTTTACCCATTCTGTGCTACTAAATCCATATCTGACACATATTTGCTCTAAGTAGAAATGATGTCTTGATATGTGATTGAGATATTATCCAAATTTCATCCATAGTGGAGTTGTCTTGTGCTTGAAATAAATCATAGAGTGAAATTCATATTTAATTTTTAATTAAATCCACATACATTCTTTTTACGAAATTTCAACTCTCCTGCATTGTTTGTATAAATATCTATTTGAGATCATTCGCTCTCTGCCTAATTTGATAATGTGGATTTATTAGGAATTAATTACTCACTGTCACTCTATTTTCACTAAAAAATCCATTAAAAATTCATGTTTTGTTAAAAAATCTAAAAATATTGTTGTACCTTCCTTGCATCATGTTTATGTTCCAGTAAAATTTTCATAATTTTTGCTTATAGTTTGTGTGAAAAATTGTGAAAAAACCCATAAAAAGTGTGCATTTCTAATTGTTGCATTTTAACTCTGAAAAATACAAAAAAAATGTATGATGCATTCATCGTTGGATTAGGATTCTAAGAAAAATATAATTTGGCTGAATTAGATTAATTTCTCATTAAAATTAATTTGGCTAAGTTGTGTGATTTCTTAGGAGCTTAATTCACCTGCATTTTCATTCTTTTTGTATAAAAAATATAAAAAAATATGCTCTGGAAACCTAGATCTAAATTTTCAAATTAACCCGAAGTTGTTCCTTTGCCTCCCTGTGTTCGACCCCGGACTTGCCCAAGATATAAATTAAGCCGAGACACTCTTCACGGAGATCCTTCTCTCGGTTTTGACTGAATCACTAAGTACACGTACTACACCGTGCCCAAATTATTTAAAACACGTATTTAGCGACTCGTGAATGTACAAGAAACATTTTTGAGGAAATTTCTACATCTTTCTTTTTTTAGTTTTTTTAGTATTTACACAGTATTTTAGCCATATTGAAAATATGAAAGTACGAGTTATGGCTAAAGTATATATATAATATATACGACACCCCCTGTACTTAGCTCGAACTATGTCCTCATAGTGATCAAAGAGCTGGAAAGAAAGACATAGCTCGTGCTAAGTATAGAAAAGTGAAAGAATAGTATACTACAACGATGATTAAAAGAATATAATCAATAGAAGTCAACGATCCCCCTATACTTAGGATCAAGTAATCCTAAGTATAGATGACTGTACACAAGGGGAAAACCGAGGAGTAGAATGTACTAGGTTTACACCCCTATACTTATTTAAAACACGTATTTAGCGACTCGTGAATGTACAAGAAACATTTTTGAGGAAATTTCTACATCTTTCTTTTTTTAGTTTTTTTAGTATTTACACAGTATTTTAGCCATATTGAAAATATGAAAGTACGAGTTATGGCTAAAGTATATATATAATATATATGACACCCCCTGTACTTAGCTCGAACTATGTCCTCATAGTGATCAAAGAGCTGGAAAGAAAGACATAGCTCGTGCTAAGTATAGAAAAGTGAAAGAATAGTATACTACAACGATGATTAATAGAATATAATCAATAGAAGTCAACGATCCCCCTATACTTAGGATCAAGTAATCCTAAGTATAGACGACTGTACACAAGGGGAAAACCAAGGAGTAGAATGTACTAGGTTTACACCCCTATACTTAGGTTAAAATATCCCTAAGTATAGGCATCAAAATAGAGGTAAAAAGAATCAAACGAATAATAACAAGTCTGACACCCCCTATACTTTGGGTAAAGTACACCCTATGTATGGAATGATCATGAGATGGAGATGGGGTGTGAGATAGAATGTATGATATGGAAAAATGTATCTATACAAATGTGGTCAATGTTGAGGTGCCTCTCAATGAGCGCTACTGTTTACGCCCCTAGCTGGGTGCAAAGGCTAGGATAATGCTGTATCAAGGTTCATGACAACATCTGTGAGGCGAATACTGTACTATCGTTGCAGTCTCAGTGAGAGAAAAACAACGAACTCAACAGAGGAAATGATGACACCTAGGTAAACAATCAAGCGGGTGTTTGCTACCGAGTAAAGAGATTGGCAGATGAAATCGGGCTCCGGTAGCACAAAAGAAATCATCGGCTCAAGGTTTGAATGGAGTGATGGACAGAGCCGAAGAAGTCGAACGTGGAGAAGGAAGGATCTGTTAGGGAATCCTCCGCGTGAATCACCGTCTCGAATAGATAACCAAGATCAAGATCACGAGACTCACTAAAAATACTGATATCTGATGTATATAATGTAGACAAATCAATAAAATCATTGAATACCTCAAAGATCGGGTCATCCTCGTAAGGGTCGTCGAGGAGAGAAACCTCAAACTCGTGATCAGAAATATCAAAATACTCAGTCTCGTGATCCGGCAGATCGGATACACTCCTAGAAAGTAAAACCAAGTACACAGGGTCCATGACATCCTCTTGTAGATCGGGGAGTAATGCCAAATCATTGGGAAATTGGGGATCTATGTTGTTAAATATCAAGTCCTCCAAAAATATATCGACCTCATCAATTGGGAGGACACAAGACTCAAATATGGAACTATCAAGGTCTGTCAAATCAACAATCGGTCCATCATCATGCCGTCTATGCTGAGATGAATCCAAATATATCTCTGAATCTGAGAAGATCTCCTGAAGAAAAGACACTAACTCAACTGGACATGGACACTAGAATGACTCAATGGATGACAGAGATGTGGGTTCCTCCTCTATTTCTTGGGATACTAGCAGATCTAGAATTCAAGAATCCTCAATGTGGAAGTGCGAGGCGTCGTGTATATCTGGCGGATGGAGGCTCCCACGACGATGGTGCACTACCGCACGAGTCCGCGCGGAGGGTTGAAGGGCGAAGGAGGTTCAGATGGGCGGCCAACGCAGAGGAGCGGGCAGTGCAGAGGCGCTAGCAGCGTAGAGGCACGACTGATAGCTCTGGGCGGAATGATGGCGCACGACGGCGTTGGGGCAGTGCCGAAGGTGCGGGTTCGAAGAGTGTGGGTTGACCGCTTGGAGGAGGGAAGCACAACGCCGACGTCAGGTGGAGGGAGGCACGGCCTCGCGCGGGCAGTGGGCAAGGTGGAGCGGGCGGTGCCCATCGACCTGCTGTATTTTTTTTATTTTTTTTATTTTCTGTAATCATATGAAAAAATGGTTTTTTTGTTTTTATTTCCTTTTAAAACATGAGATGTAAACATGAAGTGAAATGATTTTTTAAGTTTTTTGTTTTTTTAATTTGATTATTTATATTTTTTTGTTTTTATTATTTAATGAAAGTAATATTTACATTTATGTACATTATGTATATTAAAATAAATACGAGTAAATATACAAATTTATATGTAGTAAAACTGCACAAAACACACCAGAAAACTGACTTTTTAACCGTAAGTCCGAAAATTATGAAACTACAATCATTTGAAAGATAATTTAGTTTAGAGTATAATGAAAGTGTGTTTGGTTCAATTCGAGCTCGTATGGAGCCGAAATTGGTATTTAATGATCTTTTGAAAATTATTTGAAAAGTGTTTGAAAAATATTTTCAACCTTTGTAAAAATATTGTGTCTTGTAAATTTTTTTTCTTTGTATGAAAAAAAAGGATTTTGTAAAATTATTTGCAAATGTTTGGAAAAAATGGTTGAAAAATTATTTTGTTAATCTATATATACTGTTTGAAAAATGATTGCAAAATTATTTTCAAGTGATGGTAAAATTGTGTTGAAAAATTATTTTGGACTATAGTTTTCAAAATTATTTGTAAAATTATTTTCAAATAAAATTGAGGAATATATGGATCACAAAAATAAAAAATATATATTAAAAAGAGAGAAAGAAATTAATTAAAAAATTTAAAATAAAAAAACTATTTATATACCTGTATAAATCACTTAAGTTGTAAATCCTTTCTTATGATTCTTGTAAATAATAGACTCACTTCTTTGTAAATATGTGTATATAATCCCCAAACCTTATCTAAAAAAAGTGTATATACTTGTATATATTTCAAACTATTTGCATTAAAAAAACTTTTGCATGTGCATCATTTTTCAAAAATACATAAAAATTTCAAAATTTTGAAAATTATTTAACAAAAAGATTTTGTTTTGTTTTCTCTTTGCATTGTACATATTTTCTTGCATTGGCATGTGCATTTTTCAGAATAGTTTTGACATTTAAACTAAGTGTGGAATAAATTTGAAGAATGGAGCTGAGTTGGACCTTAATCCACTTAATTTCAGAGGAACCTTATAAGATTTGGAGTTAAGACTTTTCAGGTCCTAGTGACTTAATTTTTTGAGTCCAGAAGACTATGTTCACATGTCATCTTGATAAGTCTAAGTAGAATATTTAACAACACACACATGATTCATTTAGATTGTGGCTTACCTTGGACAAAGCACTCTACACCTAGCTCTTTATGGAGGAGGTAGTGAGGGGGAAGAATCTTTTGGCTTGGGATAGCAAACGAGGGTAGTACATCTAGGAGGAACCTCTCGTCCTCCTCTCGGGAGGAAGGTGCATCTCAACCTGGTTTGGTGATGTTGAGGTCTAAGGACAGGAGCTGTGGGGTTGCAATAATGCTTCAAAAGAGGGATAGTCTACTGTCTCAAGAGGAAAAACTCCTTATGTACATGCTGCACCTTGTATATATTTTCAAAAAAAATCGAAAAAATGCGGAATCTCCAAAAGTGGACATGCCTGATTGAAAGGTAAAATACCTGCCAGAGTGTATATACAAGTGAAAAAAAGAATAAGAGCTTCAAAGTTAAATATTTGTGAGCTTGCAGTGGGTGACATGGCTACACTGGTCATACATCCAAGGGTAGGTAACTACACTGGTTACCGTCCATTCTCTTCTCCATCCCCTCTTCTTGAGCTGGTTGTACTTGAACTTAGAAGGGAATATCCTCGCTCCTCGAGGAAAGAGTTGCTAGACCGGGGGATTAGAGTTACCTTGTTGAGAGAGGCTGTTTCTTTGTTACTTCTGAGATGAGGAGTTATATTTCACTTAGATCGTACAAGTAAGAATTCAGTCATAAGAATTTGTGTAGGTCAATTTGTTCTGGTCTGACTATTGAGGAGACTTGAATAGGAGTCTTGTGGAACTTAGAGGCAGTTAGGTTTTAAATCCATTTCCCAGTAAGGTTCCGACACACTAATAATCCAAAGGTCTGACAGAGCTCCTGACTACATTTTTATGAAGATAAGTTTAAAAGTCAACATTATTCTAACTTCTTTCCTTTTTCTTTTCTTTATTTTTATTTTCACTTATTTTCCAAATAAGTGTTTGCCAAGGGACTAGCAAAGGTAAAATATAGGGGAATGATGAATCCACGATTCATCACCTTTATTCTTTTATTTTAGCTTCATTTTCTTAGTCAACACCTGTAAATACCCACTAATTCCATAATGTTACCATTTTGCATGCATTTGTTAAATATGCATTTTAACACTTTTGTATACAAAATAAAAGAATAAAGAAGAAAATAAAAAGAAAAGAGAAATAAAAGATGTGTTTACTAAGTAAATACAGACTGACTCGAACCTCGAGAGAAGGTCAAGACTTGACCTGATCGACCAGGAATACTGTAGGGGGAGATAGGGTCTTCTGTCAAAAATCCAAAAATAATTTGTACATAAATTCCTTGTATATTTTTATAAAACATGTACTATTTTATTTGTACATAATTTAACCTCAAATTAATTACTTTTGTAAACAAAAGTTGTAAATAAAAATGTTTTATAAAAAATAAAAATAATTGTAAAATAAAAAATAATGTACATATTACAAATAATTACCCTAAGAAAAAACCACAATGCGATCATTGAAATACTAATTCCGGCTCCATGCGAACTCAAATTGAACCAAACTCACTTCCATTATACTCTAAATTAAATTATCTTTCAAATGGCTATGATTTCATAATTTTTGGAGTTACGGATAAAAAATCGGCTTTCTGAGGTGTTTTGTGATGTTTTATCATGTACATATTTATATATTTACTCGTATTTATTTTTATATACATAATGTACATAAATGTAAATATTATTTTCATTAAATAATAAAAAATAAAAATAATGAAATTAAAAAAAATAATATGTTTTAAAAATTATTTCCTTGTTTGTACCTATTTATATTGTATTATATGTGTATAATATGTGTATACAACGAATTTCCTTATATAAAAATTACCAAAAAAATTAATTATCTAATATTAATAATATAATTTATTTTAATTTAATTACGAAATTTGTATTTAATTGATTTAATTGATTTAGTTGATTTAAATACTTACCATGTATATAGGATTTTATTCCATACCTTTAATGACCACCATTATGCTGGCTAATTATGTTTTAGAAATTATTTAATTTATTTAATTCTGAAATTCGTAATTAATTAATTATTTATTTTAATTATTTATTTAATTATTTTATTGAATTAACCAATAAATACCTTCCTCATTTGTAGATACTCACCATTTTTATTTTTGTCTTCTTTTTAATGGGCTCCTCCTCAACATTTCCTTTTGATCAATCTTTGGTGGAAAGGAGCCTGATTTCCGAGAGCGGTCTTGTTGAAGAAGGGTGCCCAGCCTCCGAATTGGCCAGTGACAGCGCGCCGACCTTCATCGAGGCCATTACAACATTTACGATCCTCGAGGTGAAATCCAATTTCACTTCTCGTCATTTTTCGTAGATAAATTGCAGGTTTAATCTTTGCTTCGATTTTATTAGATTTTAGATATTAAAAATCCGAAGAAAAAAAATTCCATATCACATTTCCACCTCGAGACCGATTTTTCATCTCATCTCGTGATCTTCACATTTATATCTCACGCAATCTTCCACCTCTGGTCACGTACGGTGATCGGAGTTATGGATCTCTTTTCCATATCACAAGATCCGACCCATTCACTAACTCCACTTTGTTTGTTAATAAATAAAAAACTTGTATTTATTTTTCTGTAACCTTTGTTTTGCAGTAGAATTAAAAAAATAAAAAATATAAAAAATAACATAATAATTTTTCTTTCTATCTTTGTTTGCATTTCCTATTTAAAAAACCAAAGAAAACTTTTTTATATCAATTCTATTTACACAAAAAGAAAAAAAAGGAAAAAAATAAAAAAAATAAAAACAACAGTAGGCGACTGGTCCCCAACCCCACCGCCCGTACACAGCCGATCAGCCCGGCCCAGCCACCGCCGACGCGCCTCAATCGCTCCAGGTGGCAGCGCCGCCCGAGCTCCCAACTGTAGCGGAGGGTACGTCGCGCCTCCGGCCGTCCCCCATCCACTGACGCCGCGTGAGGGACTGCCCTTCAGCGCTCCTCCCTCCGGTCACTCCCTCCAGCGAGGCAGCATCGCAGCACCTCGTGCCCTCCTCCGTGCGTTTCCGCGGCCCCATCTCCACCCGCACGCAGCCGACCAGCCCGACCCAGCCACCACCGCCGTGCCTCAATCTCTCCAAGCAGCAGTGCTGCCCGAGCTCCCAGCTATAGCGGCGGGTGCGCCGCACCTCCGCCTGTACCCCATCCGCTGATGCCATAGCAGCCTGGCACCGTGCCTCCCTCTGCTGAAGGCCCACGCAACCGCCACCGCCGTCGTGCCTCAATCGCTCCAGGCGGCAGTGCGGTCCGTCCCTCCGCGCACTGCGTCGAGTCGCGCATCGCCTTGCCTCCTTCGTGCCAGCGCCGCGTGACTTCCGCCACGCCGCTGCTGCCATCCGCCCCTTTGCTTGAAGGCGACGCCCCCTTGTCTCCTTGGTTGAAGAACAAGAACGAAAAAAAGTGCACGTACATCCCTGGAGGAACTTGAATTTGCAAAGAAGTCCCCGCCTACAGGCATGTCACGTGCTTTGCACGCCACCACTGCGTAATTTACACATTCTGTCCGCATACTTATTTTTATTATATTTTAAGACAGAAACTTTAAGTATTTACTTTTTAGTTTTATTTTCTAGACTGTGAATTTGCTTGCTCTCTTTGAATGAAATAAATATTTTTATTGATCTAAAAAGTCAAAAAAATTTGGATATGCTCCTGATGTAGTATTTATCATTGTGTAAAACTTTCATCAATTTTTATTGCCATTTCATGTATTTAAAAAAAACAATACTTTTTTGTCTGTCCAAATTAGAAAATTCATAAAAATTCTTAAATTAGCCTAAAAATTCCAAAAAAATTACTGTAGGTGTCTTTTAGTGTCATTTAATTTCTATCCAATTTTCGTGCTTTAACTCTTTATAAATCTCCAAAAAATGCAAAAAATGAAAAATCTTAAAAAAGTGTAGACAATTTGAGAAAATTAAAAAATTGTGATTTCAATTTCTGATTGTAGATATTGCTTTGTAGTTTAAATTAAAAATAGTTTTCATGATTATTGAGCACTTAAAGTATTTTTAAGTTGCAAAATAATCTTGGTTGTGTACTGTTTGCTCTGTTTTTCACATAAAATCATAAAACATCAAAAAATCTATTAAAATTACCAAAAATATTTTAACACATTTAAAAAACAAAAATATTTTCTCTTGAATTTTCTGAGCATTTTTGACCATTTTGAAAAATTCAAAAAGAGTGTGGTGTTGTGTGTTTTATCCTTTGTGCCTTGTTTTGAAAATAAAAAAATAAATAATAAGAAAAATAAAAATAATAAAAATTGTTTTCGAAATTTGGCTATTTAGTTTTTAAATCATTCTCCTTGTGTTCGACCACGGTCGCTATACCAGGTAAAAAGAATAGCGAAAACCACTTACATTCACACTTTCATTGTTTGATATCTTTTAAGTGGTTTAAAATAAATATTTTTCCGTTGACTGATTCGAGTGGTTGAGAACAACGACATCGTGATATTATTTATCTCTTAACCAATCGATTTTTGTGTCATCACTAGACCAGGTTGAGACGCACTTCCTTCCCTAGAGAAAGATGAGAGGTTCCGCCTAGATGTACTACCCTCATATGCTACCCCAAGACAAAAGATTCTGCCTCCTCACTACCTCATCCATGAAGAGCTACGTGTAGAGTGCTTTGTCCAAGATAAGCCACGGTCTTAAATAATCATGCATGTGTTGTTAAATATTCTATTTAGACTACTCAAGATGACATGTGAACATAGTCTTATGGACTCAAAGAATTAAGTTACTAGGACCTAAAAAGTCTTAACTTCATTTCTTATAAGGTTCCTCTGAAATTAAGTGGACTAAGATCCAAAAAAGCTCCATTCTTCAATTTGATTCCAGACTTAGTTTAAATATCAATACTATCCTAAAAAAATGCACATATAAATGCAAGAAAATATGTACAATGAAGAGAAAGTTTTTTTTTTGAAAAATGACGCACATGTGAAAAAAACATATTTTTTTGAAATAATTTTCTAATTTTGAACATTTTATGGATTTTTGGATAAAAAACTGTAGATGTAAAACAAATTTTTTTTGTAAGGACAAGGGTTTGTAGAATATATACAAGAGGTTTTTTTTTCTTGTTGTTTTTTTGTTGTTTTGTTGTTTTTGTTTTTTTTATTTTTGTTTTGTTTTGTTGTTTTTTTTGTTTTTTACATACGTGGATTTTACAAATATATATACATATCCCACAAAATAATTATCTTAAAAGTACGAGGTATGTCTAAAATATATATACAATATATACGACACCCCTCATACTTAGCTCGAACTATGTCCTCATAGTAATCAGAGAGCAACAAAGGAAGACATAACTTGTGATAAGTATAGAAAAGTGAAAATACTCCTATGCTACAACGACTTAAGGAAAAGATAAAAATAAGAGAAGTTGGTGATCCCCCCTATACTTAGGATCAAGTAATCCTAAGTATAGTAGAGCGTACAAAAGGGAAAACCGATGAAGAGAATGTACAGACTCAAAAATAAAAAGACACCATACGAACAACATCACCCCCATACTTAGGGTAGAGTATCCCTAAGTATAGGCAACGACAAGAGTGATAAACAGAATGAATATGAACACCACAAATTCTTCACCCCCTATACTTAGGATAAAGCACGTCCTAAGTATATCATATATACATACGAAAAAGGGGTGAACGATAAAACAGAAGAAGATAGAGTGAAATGAAAGGATATACAAAAGGTAGTGGATGTACAAAGGTCAAGAAGGTCGAAAGCGGACCTTCTTACGGTACCGCTGAGGAATGGATTTGATAAGGTATAGGTCGATATTGGGATCATCATTAGACACAAATCGATTGTGATCGACCATGAATGTATCCTCAGGGTTTCAGAATGTGCAGGCCTAAACCTGTCAGTAGAAGTAGTATGGTCATGTCCGGCCTGGGAAGTCTCGCAAATATCAAAGTAAAAAGGCTCAAATTCATTATCTGAAAAACTAAGATCAATTTCATCCTGGCGAGCCTCTATTGGATCATTATCTTTATCAAAAGGCCTAAATTCCTTTATAAAAGCATTCAAATCAAAATCGGCCTTATCAGTCTCTTTTAAATCATGGTGATTAGGAACAAACTCATCAATGGAAGTAGTCAAATCATGTCCGTCCTATCTAGTCTCAAAGTCTGCCTTCTGCTCTAGGTTATCTATAGTGTAAATCTCGCGGATGTGATCAATGCACCGCTATGTACCAGAGGAGGGAACTCCAAGGTCTATACTTTCTAAGTCCTCCTCCTTGCATAGGAATTCTTGGGTCTCAATATCATCAATCATACAACAAAACTCTCTGGTAGTATCATCATGGTCAAATTCCTTGGGGTTGGCTAACACAAGAACACTCTCATGGGATGCAGGTCTCTGGTCATCAATGGGTGTAGTGATCAACACATCGCTTCCTACATCAAAACAGAAGCGAATCTCTCCTAATCCATAATCAATAATGACTCCCGCAGAGGCGAGGAAAGGGCGTCCCAGGATGATAGGAGGGTTCTCCACAAAGATGGAGGTCTCCATGGGCAATACGACAAAATCAGAAGTGAATTTCATGCATTTAATAAGAATGACAATATTTTCTAGAATACCCTTCGGCCTCTTAATAGATCCATCAACAAATTGAACTATCATCCGGGTTTTCTTGAGAGGCCCAAGATGAAGAGATTGTACCATAGAGAAGGGTATTATTATATCAATTGATGAATCACCTTCAAGGAGAGTGTTATCACAAGAATAGTCAGAGATGGATCAAGTCACAAGAGGTGTGGCAGTGTTCCCTTTCTTAAAATATGGAGGGTGAGAAATGGCGTAGGCAGTAACCATGGTCAAGATGTGATGCTCAGATCTTCTCCTTCGCTTTCTCTTTTTGTGTTGAGGAGTAGATATATCTGTAATGGCTTGTTGAAGTGGGGCTTTAATGATCTCATGAAGGTGGCCACCACTTCGGGTTCAGTCAATATTTTTTTGAATTGTTGGACCTCCTAGGGAGGAGATCGAAATCAGCATCTACACGAGGATTGCCAAGAGCAATCTGTACAATGGCATCCTTGGGGTCAAGGTTGGGACATGGATGTATAGGAAAATGGTTTGGAATGGGTGCCCTCTCCTCACAAAACGAATCAACAACGTGCCTCTCGAATTCTTTTTGGATTTTTGAAATTTTCTTATTTTTTTGTATTTTGGGTGATTGTAAGCTCTCATGATTATCCTCAAGTGATTCCATATCCTCAAATAGTAGAGCGTCATTTTGGCTTCATTTATGTTAAAAAGATTGGAAATCCTTGAATTCATATGCTCCATCACCTGGTTCAATGTCTCAAGTGTGGTAATCATGAAAGGTGACTCCAAAATCCAAGGATCGGGTGAGTGGGATGAGATTGGGTGAGAATCAAAGTCCTCCTACTCTTGAAATAATGGGTTAGGTAGATATGCACAAAATCAAGAGGAAGATCCTGATGGAAAAGGGAAGGTTGATCGACTGGAGGGTACGAGGTATTCGCGAAGATCGGATTAAAATAACTCCAGTCGGCCATCTTTGAAACAAAAGACGGGATTGGGAGAGCACGAGGGTCAGTCAAAAGATATGAAGAAAAAGGTGCAAATACGCAGACAGATCTAGTATGCACACAAGCAATCGAATACAATACAAAGCCCCAATTCACCAACTCAACACTATGTGAAGATCGTGGAGGTTCGGTCTCTTAATCTTGTCTGTTTTAGAGTTAGGTGATAATCACAAAAATTGTACAAATACTTAGGTTGAATTATGAGATTCGGGCACTAACCTTAGTGTGTACGCGAGCAAGTTAAAACAAATACAATGAGGGGGTTTACTCTCCACAAAACAATGATTTTTTTCTTATGTTTTATTTTAGGGTCAAGTTTTCTTTAGCAGTCCCGTATTTTAGGCAGTTGTCACTTGATTAATATATTTTCAAAGAATCGCCTACCGAGTGTCTAATTTCCTGTTTACTTTATGTGAGTGAAAACAAGGAAAGAGATCGAAAATACCAATGCACGATTAAAAACGATGATGCATGTAGGGGTTAGAGATGCGTACCTTGTCGCCAGCACTCTACATGCAAAGTGATCCGCGTAAAATTTAAATACAAAAAAATAATCTATCCTATATGATGCAAGTGAACCGTCCTAGACAATGGGCAAGAACAAGTTAATTTGACTAAGTCCAAATTATCCTCTACTCTATAGGCACAAAAATTCTTGTTTAGGGTGTTTGGACCTAATTAATTACCTGACTCAAGCAAATTAATTAAAGCGATCAAGAGGTTCATGAATCCGCGCGAAACAAAAAAAATAAAGGCAATGAAAATAATTCCGTTGAGGTCCCCCAATTGCACTGGCACTTGGTGAAACGGACCCCGTAACAAATGAATGTCCTTGTTACAAGTGTTCAAATGCTAGAAAATCTCTCTCTCTCTCTCTCTCTCTGTTTGGTCTCTTTCAAATCTTCTCCTCCTCCTCTCACGCTATCCTGCGGCTTGGTGAATAATCAAGCCACCTCCACTTCGCTTGGGTACTTCAACTCTCCTAGGATCACCTCCTTCGCTCCACGGGCCCTCGCTAGAAAAAGAAAAGAGAATGTGTAAGAAATACAATTATCAAATATGGGAAAGAAAAATGTAGCAAATGCAGTGAATATGAACAATGGATTAATGTAGCAAGATTATTTGCAACCAGGAATATCAGGTCAAACGAGAAACCTAACTATCCTCGTCGTGCCTCCCTGGCAACGACATCACTTTGTTGGCACAGAATCTTCGAGGACCCATAATTAATGATATAATGTCGTTGTTATCCCCAAAAATCTCGTGACAAACAAGTTTTTAAAATTTTTTCTACTTATTAACCTGTATAGCGGACATGATCCAACTCAGGGAGGCTACAATTCCCAAGGGTTATTCAAATAATCGACAAAAATCAATTAGAAGAAAAAACAAGAATCTCGTAGGAAAATTATCCTTGGATTTTGTGGAATTTTTCTCTTTTTATTGTTTTTTCTTTAAATTTTTTATTTCATTTTTTATTATCTGATTTTCAAAATTTTAGTGATTTTAATTTTTCAGATTGTTTTATTTTAAAAAATAAGGAGCAATATGCACAATATAAGAAATACACACACCAACTCTTTTGTAATTTTCATTTATATAAAAAATGCTCAAAAAATTAAGAGAAAATATTTTTGTGTTTTATAGGTTTTAAAATATTTTTAGTAACGTTTTCAATTTTTTCTGAAGTTTTTGTAATTTTATAAAAATCAAACATTGAAAAATAAAGGAAACAGTGCAAAGAAAAGAGTATTTTGCAACTTAAAAATAATTTAAATACCCAATACTCCTGCAAATTATTTTTAAACTAAACTACCAATAAATATCTACAAACAAGAAGTAAAATGACAATTTTGGTATATTTGTAAAAATTTTTGTGATTTTTATAAGATTTTTGGTATTTTTCTTTTTTTTGGCTTTATAAATAGTTAATGCACGAAATTTCTGTAGAAATTAAAAGATAATGACATACAATTACTCTATTTTTTTGGAAATTTTTGGAGCAATATTTAAATTTTTATGAATTTTAGAATTTCAGGAAGAGAAAAATACACTGTTTTTTATTTTTTAATAATAATAAATTATGACGAAAATGCAATAAAAAATTTATGCTAAAAAGATAAGCACATCAGAAGCATATCATGATTTTTGGGAGATTTATTGAGTAGTGAAAACATTTATTTCAATCAAACAGACTTGCAATTTTATGTTGCGGAAAATAAGGATTGAATTGTAAATAGTTCAAAGTTTTCCATGAAAAAGTTATATAAATACAATGCAAGGGAGAAAACATAATTTATCCACATGTAGTGTACTCTGCACGTGCTTGAGGCTTTAGGGGTCTTCTTTGCAATTGTTGGTATCTCTAGGGGAGTGAAATGTAATTTGCCCAAATGTAATCGTGCATTGTATGTGATAGATTCTAGCAAGAGCTAATTTGTAATTTCCGAGAATTCCAAGGACGTTCTTGTAAGTTTTCCAATATTATATTCCAAAACCCTTTCCTGGTTTGATCTTGTTTGCTTCGTTAGACCCAAAAGAGGGGAAGCCGTATGGGCCGCCACACGCATTTCACGCGGACTCTCGGTGGTCCTGGCGGTACAGGCGCTGCCGCCCGCTGTAGATGGAAGGGGGCGTCGCACTGTGTGGAGCGCGGACGGGGCTGTAGCGTGGATTCTGGAGGAGGTCACCGCCAGACGCGCGGCGAGGCGCTGCGGCGCGGGCAACACACGCGGAGGGGCCGCAGCGACACGTCGGGCCGCGAGAGACACGACGGTGCCGCGCTGCTGTGCGGCCGTCGGTGAGGACTAGATGCCATGGTGGTGCGGTGTGGGCGATGGCGGACATCGGACGGTTGCGGTGTTGCGTTGAGGTGCGCCACCCCAAACGGTGGCGATGGCGATCTGGGGGTGCGCCTCCCCAAACGGTGGTGATGGCGACCTGGGGATGGTGGTGCACGAGCAGCTTCGACGAGGTCGCGCAGGTGGCCAACGAGCGGTGGTCGGCAACAATGATGCGACGGCGTGGAGGGTCGTTGCTGCGCCAACTTTTTTTTGACATTTTTTTAAAAAATAGTAGCAGAAAAAATATTTTTTAAAAAAGAAAGGAAGAATTGTAAATAACTTTTTTTAATTTTTATAATATTTTTTAGGTGATCATGCAAAACAAATGTTAGAGAGAAAGAAAATATTTTTTTTATTATTTTTATTTATAGACAAATTAGGATGCGAGCTTGATGACTCGATCCCAAAAATCAAAATGGAATGTGTAAGCGGGGATCCGTGAAAAATGAGGGATGGATCTGAATCTCCAGCCACCATACGCGACCGGAGTTGAGAGATCGTGGGAGATAGAAAAGAATGCGGAAAGATCACGAAAATGAGATGAAAAATCGAGTTGGTTGCGGATCAAATCGTGATGGAAGTTCTAAGATCTAGATAAAAAATGACGATAAAATAAATAGCGAAAAAGGAAACTAATGTTAATCTAGATGAAAAACGAGAAGAAAATAATGGATCTCACCTTAGAAGCAGAAAATACCTTGATCACCTCGACGAAGACCGATGCGCTGTCACCAGACGGCTCGGAGGCTAGGAACCCTTCTACGACAAGAAGACTCTCAGAGATCAGACTCCTCTCGCTAAAGATTGATCAAGTTGGCATGATGGAGAAGGAGTCATATAAATTGGAAAAGATAGAGAATGAAATTTGAATTTTTGAATAAAGATAAGAGATAAAATTGAAATCAAATAGAGATAAAAAGATAATTATCAAAAAAATATTTACAAAAATTATTTTTTTTAAAAAAATTTTCGTCACTTTATTTATTGGAAATTAAAATTTAATTTTTTTATTTTTTTTGTGGAAGTTTGTTAAGAAAATTGAATATTTACATATGTTATATACATATATGACATTATCTACAAGGATAAATAAGCAAATTAGTTAGTTTTTTTTTATTTTTTATTTTTTTATTTTTTTAAATAATTAGTGAAAATATTGACATATATCTACAAATACAATATGCACAAAATACATGGGAAAATTGTACAAAACACCCCATAAAATCGACTTTTTACTCGTAACTCCAAAAATTATGAAAATACAACCATTTTAAAGATAATTTAATTTAGAGTATAATAGAAGTGAATTTGGTTTAATTTGAGTTCATATGGAGCCGTAATTGATCTTTCAATTATCGCTTAATGGCTTTTTCCAAGTGTGGTTGCTTTTATTCTATACATGATTTGATTATGCAATTATTTTTATTATTTAGCCTACATTTTTATGTACAACTTTTATTTTGAAAATTATTTTGTTTGAGGTATATTTATGTACAAATAAAATAGTGTAGTATACAAATATACACAACACACAATTTTTTTGGATTTTCTGATTAATTACCCTATCTCCCCCTACTTTATTCATGGTCGATCAGGTCAAGTCTTGATCTTCTCTCGAGGTTCGGGTAAGCCTATATCTATTACATATATACAGTCTTCTTTTCTTTTCTTTATTTTTCCTTTATTTATTTATTTATTTTAGGTTAAAATAATATACAAATATATAATATTTACACACAGATGCAAATTATTAAGAATGCGAAGTTAGTATTATGTACATGTGTTTTATAAGAGATTTTAAGCTAAAATAAATGAATAAAAATGACGAATTATAGATTCATCACTACCTTATAGGAGTATTTTAGAGCACATGCATGACTCTCATTGATAATGACCTAGCTTGCACACAAGCGCTTTTTACTTTTCTCACCTAAGTTAAAGTGGTAGAGGGATGGATTTACCGGCATGAAACACAAGCCAATGGAAACATAAGAAGTCACAGATTTGTAGCCATTGTACCCCAACCCGATCCAATGGAGACAAGGTCTAAAGACAGAAGTTGTGAGATGCAATAAAGCTTCAAAAGAGGGATAGTCTACTAACTCAAGAAGAAAAAGTCCATATGTAAATGCTGTTGTATAGTATTAAAAAATGTAAAATCAAAAGCTCTAGAAAAGTGGATAGGCCTGATTAAAATAAAATGCCAGTTGGAGTGTACATATTTGTATAGTCAATAAGCAAGCTTGTGCTTCAAAGTCAGATATTTGTGAACTTGGAGCTAGATGACTTGGCTACACTGGTAAAGTATCCTAGGATAGGTAGCTACACTGGTTACCGTCCATTCTTCTCTCCATCTCCTCTTCTTGAGCTGGTTGTACTTGAACTTAGAAGGTAATACCCCATTTCTCGAGGAAAGAGTTGTTGGATTGAGGAATTAGGGTCACCATGTTGGAGAGGACTGACTTTTACCGCTTCAGCTGAGGAGAGCTATATATCACACACAATGTCCAAGATAAATTCAAAGTCATAAGGATTTGCGTATGAGTTGATTTATTCTGACCTATCTATTGAGGAGACTAGAGCAGGTTTCTGTAACTCTCAAGGACTATTGTGTTTCAAATCTGTTTCCCAATAAGGTTCCGCCTACACCTAAAATCTAAAGGTCTGACTTAAGCTCCGACCGCACCTAAAATCCAAAGGTCCGACTTAAGCTCCAAACTTTGATCTTATGAAGATAAGTTTGAAATTAAAATCAATCCACTTTGCTTTCTTTTTCTTTTATTTATTTTTATTTTATGAACTTACTGTATAAGCGTTTGTTAGGGACTAGTTAAGGCAAGTATAGAGGGTGATGAATCTCTATTTCATCCCTTTATTATATCATTTTGGTCTTAAAAACCCTAGCTAAATGCATGTAAATAACATTATTTATACAAATTAACATTCACTATTTATTCTATTTATTGTATATAAACTATTACTTTAATGAAAAATTATAGAATAATGAAAAAAATAAAAAAGATTAAATATTAAAGGTATTATATGACCCTAAACCCCAAGATCAAGTAAGAATTGACTTGGTCGATAATGAATAAAGTAGGAGGGGATAAGAGCGAGATATACAATAAAAAACCCATTTATCTATTCATCAATAACTCATTTTGGGACCTATTTTATTCTTTATTATTTATATCTCAAATAAAGACTTTTTACATGAAAGTTAAGATAAAATACATAGAAAAATGGAAAATTAATGTAATACAAAAATAATGTAAATTGTACTTTTTATACTCAGGAAAAAAAGTCAGAACCCAAACTTTTTAGACCCATATCTTCTCAATAAAAACTCAAAATACATTAAAATCACCTTTAATTATATATTACTTTTAATTACCTATTTAAGGTAGGTAGTTTCATTTAATTTGAGTCAAGGCGTGAACGTTAAATTTTAGATCCCTATCGTATACTTTACCTGAATAAAATTTTTGTTTTATTTATTCTTTGTCATTTTTTCAATTTTGTAAATATTATTTGTAGTATATGTACATATTTAGAGTATAATAAAACCATAAAAAATACTAAAGTAAAATAATATACCAAAATGCATAGATGAATATACAATACTTATACATATATAATAAGTATACATATTTATTTAAGTGTGCATATTACATCATAAAAATAAAACAAAACATTTGGTATACTAAATAAGATATACATATATAAAATAAGAATATAAAATAACAAAATTTAAAATACAAAATTAAAAAAGAATAAACTATATAGGTAAATATACCTATAACTATACATGTAAACAATAACTTATAATAAATAACATCATAAAAATAAATTAAAATAGGAATCAAATAATACATAAAATAATAAGTAAGTTTTATTTTATAACTTTTAATTCAGTAATTAATTAATTATTTTATTTTTTAATAATTATCATTTTTAGGCTATTTTGTCTTTTTGTGTCCCTGGTGGACCAATGGGCACCCAGGGATTGCTGATTGCCAGTCAACTACCCCCTCTCTCTGCTGTGCATGAAACCATCACTTCCCCAATTTTCCTCCATTTTTCTTGGGCGTTGATGAATCCACGATTCATCATCTCAGTATATTGACCTTAGCAAAATCCCTAAGCAAATTCTCAAATAAATGTATATACAATCAATAAATTAACAAAATGACTCTTGTAAATAAAACACATTAATTATTGTATATTAGATCGTACAAAATAAATTACCCATAAAAAGCCGCAAAAATAAAGGAGTTTTATACATGTAAATAGCCCAAAAATTCATGTATTTTTAAAAATCTCATTTCAACTCTTTTTTGGTTAATTCTTTCTCTAACTTGTTCATAACAATGTATATAAAAATACAAAAATACAAAAGAAATTTCACCTCAAATAAATGCTCCTAGATCCCAAAGAGAAAAAGCCGTAAAGTCCAACTTCCAAGCCAAATTCCCGCTCCGTATGAACACTGAATTCACCAAACTCACTTTTAAAGTCAAGTTAGAAAATTATCTATCCAACTGAAGTGGTTTCATTAAATCGGAGCTCATTTGCAAAAGTTGGGTTTTGGGACCTAGATGTACATTGTATATTATGTATATATTCTTTCTTTATATTTCCTAATTACTAAAAATACAAAAGAATCATGGTTGTGTTGTATTTTGATTGTATTATTTTATTATATTTTTTCGTTGTAAATATCTCTTATTAAAAAGAGAAAAAATACATATTAGAAAAGCAAACAAAAAAATGTACATGTTGTATGTATTCCCTTGTAAATTCTCCACTATTTTTCCTTCTTTATATTTTTTGTTGTATTTAAAGTAGCCTACTTTATTTCATTTTATTTATTTATTTATTTTACATTCTCTACAATAACCACCATTCAACTCCATTCTACCACCAACCTCCATTCAACCCCACCATTTTTTAAACCTCCCATTCAACTCCATTAATAATATAACCTCCCACCACTTTAATAACCTCTCATTTCATCCTTTTTATATACATCCCATCCTCCTCAATTTACACTTGATCCATCTTTATGTGAGAAGAGACTAGTTCTCAGAGTTGAATCGGTGACAGCGACGCACCGTTGGTTTTTCGACCAACATCGCAGCCGCACCCGTGCGCTGCTCGAGCTCATCGCTCGCCGACGATTTGAGCAAAGACCGTGCTCTCGTGAGCACTTCATAGGCGATCGTCTCCATCATAGGTAATTTTATTTTCATCTTGTCATCATTTGTATCTTTGCAATTTTGTTTAGCACACCACATTACCACCTACTTAGCTCCATTTCATCATCTTCACCACCATCATCATATTTTTTCTCTCTTCTTCACATCATTTTCAGTCCCTATTTTAACAAAATTAAAAAAATAAAAATCTAAACAAAAAATATAGTACAACAGCATCAGTAAAAAAACTCAAAAAAATAAAAAAAATAAATAAAAAACAACACGGGAGGAGGATCAGCGGCTTCGCCGCCATCCCCCTTTCCAACCGTCAACGTCAGGTCGGCACCCGCCTCCACCGGCCCGCTACCACAACCTCCAGGCGGCCGCGCTCCTCCAGCGGTGGTCAACCGTAGCCGCGCGGGCTGCGCACCTCATCCCCCGCGTGCACGCCCAGTCCACCCTCCGCGTCGCCGCCATGACCAGCCCTCCACCGCCACAGTGCGCGGCGCCTCCGCCGCTAGCCCTTGCCGCCCTCTGCCTCGTTGCCACCGCCCTTCCTCGCATTGACGCGGTGGCGTCGCCCCGCCTGCACCTCCCCGTTGGGTTCATCTCCAGCCGCCAAGGAAGAAGGTATAATTTCATTTTAATTTTTTATGGTAAAAATTGTAAGTCTTTTCTTCCATGTTTCTGTAATTACAAATAAGTCCCTGCACATATTTATTTTGTTTAATTCGTTTCTGTTTTGCATATACAACCCTGTGTTTGTACATTATCAACTTTGCATCATTTTATTCAATGAAAAATATCTTGATGTTGAGCAACTAATTCTCTACCTTGTGGATATTTATTTATATTTTTATGGTATTTAGGTAATTAATTAAAATTGTCTAACTGAAGTTCTGCATATTTTACCCATTCCGTGCTATTAAATTCATATCGGACACGTAGTTGCTCTAAAAATTCCACAAAAATTAGATGATGCCTTGATATGTGATTGAAATACTGTCCAAATTTCATCCAAAGTGGAGTTGTTCTGTGCCCGAAATAAATTATAGAGTGATATTCGTATTTGATTTTTAATTAAATCCACATACATTCTTTTCGCGAAATTTCAACTCTACTGAATTGAGCATCAAAATATTTATATGGGATAATTTACTCTCTAGCTAGTTTGACAACGTGGATTTATTAGAAATTAATTACTCACTGTCACTCTGTTTTCACTAAAAAATCCATAAGAAATTCATATTTTATCAAAAAAATTCAAAAAAAGTAATAGTCTCATTTCATCATGTTTTGTTTTCAATAATTTTTTCATAATTTTTTATTACTGTTTGTGTGAAAAATTGCAAAAAAACCCATAAAAAGTGGATATTTTTCATTGTTGCATTTTAACCCTGAAAATTCCAAAAAATATGTGTTGTATTCATTATTGGATTAAGTTTACTGGAAAAATATTTTTTGGCTAAACTGGATTAATTTCGCATTAAATTTTATTTGGCTAAGTTATGTGCTTTTTCATTAACTTAATCCACTTGCATTTGCATTCTCATTTATTTTTTCATTATAAAATATAAAAAAATCCGCACTGAAAACCTAGATCTCAATTTTTGAATTAATCCCAAAGTTGTTCCTTTGCCTCCCTGTGTTCGACCCCGAACTTGGTCGGGATTTAAATTAAAGCCGAGACACTCTTCACGGAGATCTTCTCTCGGTTCTGAGTGATTCGCTAAGTACACGTACTACAACGTGCCCAAATTATTTATCATATTTAGCGACTCATCAGATGGCACCATTGCTGGGGAGTCAAACGGCTTAAGGACTAATTTAAAAATTTGGATTTAGATTTCACTTATTTGGGTAGTCTGACCCCCGAGCCACCTTGTATTTAGTTCATTTTCTTTCAATTATTTCTCTTCATATTCTTGTATATATTTTGTTTTTATCTCTCTAATATAAATCTTATTTTCCTTGCGAGGGTTCGATGGACTTGGAGTGCATCGGAGGTCGACGGACGCGACGTGTGCCGACTGCTGAAGGGCAAGAGAATCGATTTATCTTCGAGAGAATTTTTGTAATTTTTTTGTAATTATTGTTGTAAATATTTAGGTAGCTTGCTCATTTACAACGGCTCTTGTTTGAGAGCTCGCGTGTGTAAAGAGACTTGGACATTATTTGTGGTGTGTCGAGACCTATTTCACTCTCCGGTGAGGTTGGGGCTCGACTTGAGTGACGAATTTAAGGATTAGGCACACTGTAGTTTAGATTCAAATTTGTTTGTGCCCATCATAATTTTGGCCACACATATCTTAGAAGATTCACATATATTATAAGATTCATAATGAGATGCATATAGACACGTACTACTTAGCTCAAATCAAATCAATTCTTCCCCGTTAATAGTATACTGTTTAGGTGCGGTTTTCTCGATCTGTATGCATTTAGTGTAATATTTACAAATTCAGTTTTGCATAATGCATGGAGAGTGCTGGGATTCACTATATGTATACCTTCTTCTGAGCATGCATCATAGTTTCTCGTTTGCATTCTAATTTCCGATTTACCTCTTGTTTTACAACTTAAGGTCAAAAGGATATTGAGACTGAACGGTAGACGTGCTTGTGTGTTCACATAAATTTTAAGTGATAACCTAACTCTAAAATTGGGACTGAATTGAGCAGGTTGACTAAAAAAATTGGAATAAAAAGAACCCCTGTTCTCGGGTGTATAAAGCCCTTATTGTTTGTTTTACTTGTAAGTGAGAGAGAGAGACGATCCTAGGATAGAGCCAAGCCAGGATTTCTTACTTACTACTGGTTCTTTATTTTCAGGCGATTAGATACTTTTCAGTGAGCAGTACGGGTAGCCGTATTTATACGGTCCAGACTTCCTTAGCAGAGTGGGTGGTTTAGAGGATGCTTTAGTCCTCAAGGAACGGGCTCCGGCCTGTACTTACTCCTATACTGGCTGAAAGTAGGTCAAACTAGTCGTAAGAATTGGGCCAGTCTGTAGGAAAATACGGGCACCTAACAACTCATTAATATTTCCAAGATTGTATTTCTCACCAACTAAAATTGACATGATTATTCAGCCGAACTATTACAGCCATCACGTGTTGAGTTGGTGAAATTGAGGGTTTGAATTGTGTTTGTATTGTGTGAGTTTATTTCGCACATTTACGTGCACCGTAGAACTAGTGCCTTATTCAATATCATGATCTAATCGGTTCTTTTGACATCAAAGATGATTGATTGGGGGGATATTTATTTGAACTTTGCGAATATCTCGTTGAACCCTCCAAGAAGTATGTCTTCACAGGTCCATGCACAACTTGGACCAACCTGGACTCATGACCCTCTTAAGCCCAAGAACACCCACTCTCGGGATGGTTACTATCAAACCATTCCATTTCTCTCTTCCCACCTCACCGAGGAAGACCTTCTCCATGGTGAGAATATCTTGATTCATAAATCCTCTTCTAATCAAGAACACCTTACTGATTCAGGACCTAAAGAAGATACAAGAAAAATACCTCCAAAGAAGAAAGAAGAGGAAGAAGAGAACCATGAAGACCCAATGAGAATGATACTTGCCAGATTAGCTGCATCTGAGCAACAACATGCATTACTGAGAGCTCAGTTAGGACAGTTAAATGTTGGGGTCAAACCACCAATGGATGCGGCGTATAAGACAATATCAAATTCAGAACTACTTGAGTCCGGCCGAACCCACTATTGATTTTGAATTGAAGCCGCATTTTCTGAACCTTTTGCCATACTTTGATGGGAATGCTTCCGAGGAGACATATGCATTCCTAAGGGACTTTGAGCTCATCTGTGCTAACCTCAAACATAATAATGTTATCCAGGATTATATTAGGCTCAAAGCCCTTCCATTGGCCTTGGATGGAAAAGCCGACTACTACGTGAAGAATCTTGGAGTTATAGTCACCACTTATGCCTAGTTCAAGGACTTGTTTCTAAAGAAGATCTACCCGTTAAGTAGAACTAACATGATGAGGACACACATTACTAGTTTTTCCCAATTACCCGTGAAGCCTTTTGTGATGCTTGGGAAAGATTCAAGGACATCCTGCAGAAGTGTCCCTATCATGGATTCGATGACAACATCTTGGTCCAATCATTCTTCACTGATCTCAATCCTGAGATGCAGGATTTAGTGAGCGTTGCCTGTGGAGGAAGCTATACATCACGAGGAGCGGATACCGTCTGGAGGGTATTCGAGCAGATGGCTGAAACTAGCCACTCACAGATGGCCAGCATGGCCTATACACCATCCCCCAGTTCACTCTCATCTGGAGGGGGAAAATCAGTTGAAGTTGATCTCTCTTAGGACGTGATCCCTAGCATGGGACTCCTTGCTGACAAGCTTACTTTAGTCGAGAGGATCGATAGGAGGATTGATGAGTTAGACTGGAGCGTCTCCAAACTTTCAAAATAAATGGAGGAGTTGACTGAGAAGGTATCTAAGATAAAGATACCTGCCATGACTGCACCCTCTACTCCCGTATACCGAGTTCACCATGTTCAGGAGCAGTTGGTGTTAGGGCAACCCCAGCCGTGGGAGCAAGGCCAATCCTACACCCACTCTTTCCAGCAACCACCTCCATTAGTAGAAACAGTCCAGGAGGAGCCTCCATCGGTTTGGGAGGTGAATGGGATATGGTATACTCAGGACCCTGCCATGCAGGGAAGTACGGGAGACCGACAGACCTATCAGCGTCCCCCGACCTTTCACAACACTGTATTCACCTCTGCACCACCTCCTTCACAACAGAACCCTGGATTCCAACCACCCCAGCAGCCGCAGCAGCAGTACCAGCAGTATGGCTGATAGGGCCATTACCAGACGGGCCAACAGGGCCCGCAACCCCAGCAGCAGCAGAGGCAGTATCCTGGCCAGCAGTGCCAGTCTTCCCGTTCTTCTTCCTAGTCTTATCCACTTCCTTCATCGTCTAGTCCCGTGGATATTCAGCAGCAGATACTCGACGAGCTACGTTCCTACAGGAATGAGATTCATGACTTACGGGTGGATGTCAACCGCCTGTCCAGATGGAGAGACGAGCAGACTGCACCCTCTACCTCTATTCCAGCCCAAGTTCAGGATATCCCCATTAGCCTGAACCGATCTAGTTCTCAACAGCATTTTGGTAAGGTATACTATTTAGCATCTCCTAGATCTGAAACATGAGATTCTTTTGTGTAACGAGGCTAAGCACATGTCACTCAGGAGTAAAAGGACCGTGACCGTACCTAAATGGGCGAGGGATATGAGGAGGGGCATCTCTGGAGCTCTGCTCTGCCTAAGGAGTCTTCAGAGGACGAGGAGGAGAGGCAACATATTCTGGAGCCCCATCAGCATTATTCGAGGATTTCTACTCAGGGAGATGAGAGGAGGAGGAGAGCACGAATGCAGCGTCAACAACATGGATATTCTTCTGATTCTTCATAGGACCTTGCATCTCCGGTTGTGGCGGATACCACTCCAGTAGCTATTCCACAACCTATAGTAGATAGATTTGATTTCTATCCCATGTTGCATAAAAAAGATTCTTTTATGAAGAACTCTATTTCCGTTAATGCAAAAAATGATCTTTCAGTTCATGATTCAGTCTCTTTATCCTCTGTTTCCTTAGCTTCAATCCCTTTCCCCCGTGCTCTTACGACAGGAAAGCGCATCAAAAAGATTCATAAAGATGACCCCGGTATGGCACGGTTTTGTAAAGAGAACATCACTATAAAGGTGCCATTTGATGAATATGTGGTTAAACATCCTGCATTCCAAAAATACCTTAAGGTGAGATGCACACCTACAAGGGTTAGTAGGAAGAAAGATAATCGAAATATAAAGACACATGTCTTATCAGTAGCCACAACCTATTGTCTCAAAAATAAAACTTTGCCAAGGAAAAAGAAAGACATGGGTGCTCACTATGTGGAGAGTCGTATTGACGACATTGCGTTTGCACACACACTTTTAGATAATGGTTCTTTGATTAACTTACTTCCCTTAGCACTATATCAGAAATTGGAGTTGGGACCACTTCGCAAATCTAGAGCTTTACTCCAATTCGCTGATCGTTCAGTGAAGAGACCTAAGGGAGAAGTGAAGAACATCGTTATCTCGATTGAGGGGCAGAACTATCAGGTTGACTTCACAGTCTTGGACATGGAGACCCCAATCATTGGAGAGAATCTCAGATCATTCTCGGGCGTCCATTGATGAGCCGAAAATCAATGAGCGACTAAGGGAGATAAATAACTCAGGTCATTGCGACCTCAATCACTCGCAAATCGACCAATCAAGAAAATAAGGAACCACCAAAATAAGATATAAAATAATGAAATCAAAGCAGTCCTCGCTAATTTATTAACCTGGTAGAGCGACTAGGGTCGGACTCAAGGAGCACGAGATGGCCTTGCAGCCTACGAAGTAGTCAAATCGAAAAATAAGGAAGAAAATGTTTTTGGTGGATTTTAATTATTTTTCATTTTTTTGTGTTTTTAATTTTATAAGAAAATTTATAAACAAGCACAAACCACAATTTATTTAAACACCCAAAAATACACCAAAAATTCAAATAAAATTGTTTTTGTGTTTTTTATTTTTTAAGTATTTTTCGTGAATTTTTCAGAATTTTTGAATTTTTATATGATTTTCTAAAAATCAAGAAAGAGGAAAACTGGAGATCAATGTACAACCATATTTGAAAGATCAATTAAAAATATAAAATTGATTTATAAAAGTCTGGAGGCACTTTTTATGAAAAATATATGTAAAAACTAAGCTACAGGAAAATAGTTTGTATTTTTTCGATTTTTATAGCGTTTTTTAGAATTTTTATAAGATTTTTAGGGTTTGGCAATTTTTATGGGTTTTATAAATCCAAATAAGCCAAACTTTGATAGGAGCTAGAAAACACTAAAATTAACTATCACTAATTTTTTTAGAATTTTTAAAGAATTTTTGATATTTTTCTTTGATTTTCTTTTTCAAACAGTTTTGAAAATGCATATTTTTGATTTTTTAAAAATAGTAAAAAGCCTAAAAAATGTCCCAAAAATTTAGGAAAATTTTTACACAATGGCAGGAGCCACATATCCAAATTTCACCTAATTTGGATTTAATTTTGATATTTTATTATAAAAAACAAGGCACACCGCTCACAGGGGCCTAAATGCAAAGAAATATAGTTCCCGGGGTTTAAAAATAACACGTATGAAAACTTTAGGATAAAAGGCGCAAAAAGCCTAGATATTCAGCACATGTTTAATAAAATCCACGCACAGGGGTATAACTGCAAATATCAAAAACATAATTTCATTTCATAACACGTACAAACCCCAAGCCCATACACGCAAAATATCCAAAATATCACGTGAGGAAGCACGTGTTCCACGTAGACAGGGAATAAAATGCAAATAAACTAAACATTGAGATCTAATGTGCAAAATATCCAAATAAAAACAACTATGACAAATATTTACATGACTAAACAGTAAATGCGATAAACATAGGGGCCTAAGTGATATTGCCCCTTTATTTAAGATCGACGGTCGAGGAAGCGCCACGTGGAGATCCGACGGCTGAGAATAGAAGGTGCCTCTTCGTTGATGATCGGTTCGGATCGAGCCCTAGGTGGATCGAACGGTGGCTGAAGCTCCGCAGATGGACGACGATGATCAAATCTGGAGCGGAGGGGCTGATCCGACGGTGGAGGAGGGTCTTGGATGAACTGACCTCCTGCGAACTTCACTGGCTCACTACGGGCGCATGGGACCTCCTCCTGGGCTGTTGAGATGGGCGAAACGAAGCTCAGACTCGTCCACAGCTCATGGGCACCTCCGATGAGGCCGAGAAGCTCCAAGGAGCTCCGGCAACGAAGGAGGAGCCAAGCTCCTGTGCCTGGACTGCTGGACCCTCAGATGGGTCTCGTTGACCTGTAAAAGGGCACAGAACAAACACTGGGTCGAGGGCAAAGTGCCTCGACCTGTCAGGGGGTGAAATGGATGATCGGAAGGGGTCAGAGCGGGGTCTCCGGTGAGGCGACGGCAGAGGAGACTTGATTCTTGGTTCCGGGGCGAACCAAGGTGAACAGAGGGGCGTAGAACGTGGGTAGGAGTCTCGTGAAGGTGAATAGGGGGTCCGATGATCGAATGGGTGACTGAGATGGTGTGAATTGGCCGGCGACGACCGACGGCGCAAATTGGGCGTAGTAAAAAATTAAGCTAATCTAGAGGGTATCGAAGCTACCTGATGGATGAGGTCGACTGTGGATGAGCTGGCGGAGCTCTGGGGGTCTTTGCCTCAAGGAATCGTCGGGGTCCGAGGCTCAGCGTACCTTGCGACGGCGCACAACGAAAGAAGATCGTCGGATCAGTGGCTGGGACCTTCCCTCCTCGATGCAACACTCCTATCCGGTAGCTGTCACTCTAGGGAATAGAATGGAGCTCCTGGGAATGGAAGACGAGGCCAAAGATCGAGAGGAATTGCGGCTGGAGGTGAGGTTTTATATGATGAAGGGTCCGACAAGAAGGGGTCGGGTGAGGTGTAATGTTGCACGGATCCCTAAAATCTCCCCCGGGCGAGTGTCTCGGATGGATAAAGTGTAAATGGAGCCCAGGGTTTATGCGAATGGGTGTTGGATCGAGTGGGGGAAATTAGGAGAAAACGGGGCAGGGCACCAGATCCGCGTCTGGTGGTCCAAGTGGGGGAGTTGATCGGGGGTCAACAATCCCCCGTGGACCAATCAGAATTCTCCATTTATTAGTTATTTGGAAATTCAATTAAAATTATTAAATGATTTTATTTCGAAAAAGTTAAAACATGAAAAATGTTTATTATTTTTCAAATTATTTTTTGCGATTTTTATTTATTTTTTTGAAAAATATATAACGTATTTACATTATATTATTATTATATACATGTAAGGTATTTTTATTTTATTTTTATGATTTATTTACTTGGGTTAAATAAATAGGTGTATATACATTTGTACATGGTATATATACAAGGTGGGAAATGCTTTTTATTATTTTTGTTTTATTTTTCTGATTTTTATTTTATTTATTTACATCATAAAATATGGAGTATAAACAAATAAATAAATAAATATTTATTGGGTTTATTAATTATTTACAAGGAAAAAATAAATAGGTATTTTATTGTATATACATGGTCTATGTACATGGATGAGAGAGAATTTTATTTCCTTTTATTTTTCTTTTATTTTTCCATTTTTATTTTAGTTTTATTTTTGCAAATATGTACCAAATATGAGAAACACTTTTTAATTTTTATTTTGAGGAAAATAATTTTATTTATATACATAGGATTATGTACACCATGAATGACCTTATCTCTCTATACTTGGGTTCTTTTACGGTCAGGCCCAGGTTGGGCCCTCCCTTGGAATTAGGTCACTCAATATTTATTCTAAATATTTCCCTCTTTTTCTTGTGTTTCTTTATTCCTTTATTTTGGCACAAAAACATGCTAATTATGCATATTTACATGATGGTAATTTATGATAATTACACATATTTACAAGGTATTTGGCTAAGGTTTCTAGCTAAAATAAAGGAATAAAGAGTGATCAATTGGGATTCATCACCCCTCTATATTTTACTTTTGCTAGTTCCTTAGCAAACACTTATTTGAAAAAGAAGTGCAAAAGAGAAAGAAAAAGAAAAAGAGGAAGGTTGATTATAAAACTTTCCTTCATTAAATTGAAATATGGAGCTCAATCAGACCTTTGGATTATTAATTTGTCAGAACCTTATTTGGACTTAAGCTTAAAACTTAACAGCCTCTAAGTTCCACCAATTTATGGTCAAGACGCCTCAATAAACAAGATCAGAACAAGTCTACATACACAAACTCTAATGACTATGAATCTTTCCTTGTACGGTGTAAGTGATATGTAGCTCCCCACCTCAGAAGTAATAAAGAAACAACCTCCCCCAACCTGGTAACTCTATTGCCTCGGTCTAGCAACTCTTTCCTCGAGAAGCGGGGTATTCCCTTCTAAGTTCAAGTGCAACCGGCTCAAGAAGAGGGGGGAAGAAGAGAATGGACCATGACCAGTGTAGCCATGTATCCTTGGGAGCTCTAACCAGTGTAGCTGAGTCTCCCTGCTGCAAGCTTCATGAGATGGAACATGGATATCAAGCTTTGCTTATTGCACTATATACACTCCAGTGGGATTATCATTTTCTATCAGACCCACCACTTTTTTGGAGTTCTCTTCTTTTTGCACATTTTTTTCATGTGCATCTGTACACCATATCTACATGGTGCAGCATATATACAAGGAGTTTTTCCTCTTGAGCTTGTAGACTATCCCTCTTTTGAAGCTTTACTGCAACCCACAGCTTCTGTCTTTAGACTTCATAACCACCATACCAAGTTGAGATGCACTTACTTCACTATAAGAAGAAGAGAGGTTCCGCCTAGAAGTACTACCCTCATATGCTACCCCAAGCCAAAGGAAACTGCCTCCTCACCACCTCATCCGTGGAGAGCTATGTGTAAAGTGCTGGTGCAAGTAAAGCCATTGTCTCTGAGAGTCATGCGTGTGTTGTTAAATGCTCTACTTAGGCTCATCAAGATGACATATGCTCATAGCCTAGTGGACTCAAAGAATTAAGTCCCAATGGACCTGAAAAAGTCTCAATCCTAAGCCCACTAAGGTTCCTCTTATTATTAGGTGGATTAAGGTCTTCACCAAGCTCCATTTGTCAATTTAATTCCAGGCCAGTTTAAATGTGAACTATGATTTGAAAAAACTGTGCAAATATTTACACAGATGCCATTTACAAATATTTACAATTGTGCAAAATTTTTGAAAAATGTTTGAAAACATGGATGTATGCATGAATGCGAAGTTTTGCAACCTATTTACAAACATTTACACAAGGTTTTTACTAACTTTTTGTTTTTCAAAACATTTTACAAAAATTTTGTTACATAATTTTGATATGAAAATATTTACACACTTATTTACACAAAAAGATTTTACAATCATTTGTACAAAAATAATTTGTATAAATAAATAGGTATGTGCAAGAAGAATTTTATTTACAAGGGAAAGAAATTTTTAAATTGAATTTTTAGTCATTTTTATTTATTAACACACTCACACAAAGTATGAGTTATGGCTAAAGTATATATGAAATGTATACACACCCCCTATACATAGCTCGAACGATGTCCTCAGAGTGATCAAGAGCGATGAAGAAGACATAACTCATGCTTAGTATAGGGAAGTGAAAAGGAATGGTATATACAAAGACGAATCAAAGAATATAATGAAGAGGACTCGGTGTTTCCCCCTATACTTAGGATCAAGTAATCCTAAGTATAACAAGCTGTACATGAAGGGAAATCCGAGTGGAAGGATGTACAGGGTCTACCCTCCTATACTTAGGGTAAAATATCCCTAAGTATAGGCAACAAACAGGGGTAGAAAGAATCAATAGAATACCCGAGAGTCCTACACCCCCCTATACTTAGGGTAAAGTACACGCTAAGTATAGCATAATCATAAGATGAGCAAAGGGGTGTGGGACTAAAAATAGAGTGATATGGACAACTGGTTCTATACAAGTCGGAAGAACAGTGATAATCAGGCATGAGATGCAATAGATGTGAGTCAAAAGACCACATCTCACGCAAAATGAATCGGGGCAACATCAACGACCCGCGGCTCATGATCTAGATATGGTTTGAGCCGCTGGCCGTTCACTCGAAAGGTATCATCAGAAGACAACTCAGATATATCTATACTCCCGTTGTCATGTACCTTTCTAACCAAATAGGGTCCCTTCGATTTTCTCTGCAGCTTCCCTGGAAATAGACGAAGCCTAGCATCAAACAACCATACTCTTTGTCCTGGCTCAAACTGCTTGTGGCTGATATGAGAATCATGCCACTCCTTCACTCTCTCCTTATAATGTAGGCTGTTTGAAAAGGCGGTATCACGAAGCTCCTCCAGGGCTGCTAACTCTGCCCTCCTCTGATCTCCTACACTCTCTGGATCCAAAAGTATATCAGTGACTGCCCAAAGTGACCTATGTCTCAGCTCAACAGGTAAATGACATGGCTTGCCATAAATGAGGCGAAAGGGAGATGTACCCAAAGGAGTCTTGAAATACGTCCTATATGCCCACAAGACCGAGTCCAAAAGCTGTGACAAATCCTTTCGGTCAGTACGGACGACTTTCTGCAATATAGTCTTGATCTCCCTGTTCGACACTTCAGCAAGACCATTCGTCTGAGGGTGGTATGGATTGGCAACTTGATGGTCTATGCTGAACTCGCTAGCAAGGGACTTTACCTTGTTGTTGACGAAATGAGACCCCCGTCAGATATCAACACTCGAGGTACCCTGGACTGTGAAATGATATTCTTCCTCAAAAATCTGCATACAGTCCTAGCATCTGCGGTTCGGGCGGGGATGGCCTCAAACCAACGACTCACATAATCCACGGCCAACAGAATGTACTCAAATCCCTGACTCCTAGAGAATGGACCCATGAAATCGATGCCCCATGCGTCAAAAACCTCACAAGAAGTGTATGGGCTGCATCGACATCATATCACGCTGTCCACAAGTGCCCATCCTCTGACAATCAATACACCTCTTCACGAACTCATCAGAGTCCTTGAAGAGAGTAGTCCACCATAGGCCGGATTGGAGCACTTTCTGTGCTGTTCTCCTCCCTGAGTGATGTCCTCCTCCCTCAAGCTGGTGGCAGTAAGTAAGGACACTGTGGTGCTCCTCCTGAGGAATGCACCGACGCCAGATACTATCCCCTCCCTCATGGTAAAGGACGGGATCCTCCCAATGGTGAAACTTGGCCTTCGCGAGGAAGGTCTCAAGTTTCTACCTGGGCCAATCTCGTGGAACTTTCTTGGCGACAAGATAGTTCACAATATCGGCATACCATGGGAGCGAGGCGATAGCAAGGATCGCCTCATCTGGGAAGGTCTCACAAATAGGATCAATCTGCTCAGAATCCTCAAGACACTCCAATCGGGAGAGATGATCCGTCACCACATTCTTGACTCCAAGCTTATCCTTAATCTCTATATCAAACTCCTGGAGTAGAAGGATCCATCTGGTCAATCTAGCTTTGGCATCCTTCTTTGCCATGAGGTACCTGATGATAGTATGATCAGTGTAAATGGTCACTCTAGATCCAATGATGTAAGATCTGAACTTATCGAGGGCAAAAACTACGGCTAGAATCTCCTTCTCAGTGATGGTATAGTTCCGCTGCGCAACATCCAATGTACGGCCAGCTAGTGAATAGCAAATGGGACTCCATCCCTCCTCTGTCCCAGCACGGCCCCCACAGCAAAATCGGAGGCGTCCGTCATGATATCGAATGGGAGAGACCGGGTGGCTGGAGAACAGGAGCCTCTATAACACAGCTCTTGAGAGTCTCGAACAACGATAGACACTTATCATCATTAAGGAACTCGATGTCTTTCGTCAGCAGATCAGTCAACGGTCAGGCAATCCTGCTGAAATCATGAATGAAGTGTTGGTAGAAACCGATGTGCCCCAGAAAAGACCGTAACTGCCGCAAGTTGGACGGTTGATTGAGTTTTGTAATGACATCCACCTTGGCCGGATCAACCTCCTTGCCCCTGTTGGAGATGATATGGCCAAGCACCGTCCCCTGAGTCACCATGAAGTGACTCTTCTCCCAAGACAACACAAGGTGAACCTCTATACATCGCTGAAGGACTCGGTCTAGGCAGTCAAGACAATAATCGAATCCGTCGCCGTAGATCGAGAAATCATCCATGAAGACCTCCAAGCACTCCCCCACCATGTCCGAAAAGATGGACATCATGCATCTCTGGAATGTCACCGGAGCGTTGCACAATCCAAATGGCATGCGTCTGAAAGCATATGTCCCGAAGAGACAGGTGAAGGTAGTCTTGTCCTGATCCTCTGTCGCAATGGCCACCTGATTATATCCGGAGTACCCATCTAAGAAACAATAATTGGCTCTTCCCTGCCAGTCTCTCAATAATCTGATCAATAAAGGGCAGGGGGAAATGATCCTTCTTGGTGGCCTGGTTCAATCATCTGTAGTTCACATAGACCCGCCAAGAAGTGGGTACCTGGGTAGCGATCTCCTCTCCGGACTCACTGAATACTGTAGTGATGCCCGTCTTCTTGGGCACCACATGCAATGGACTGACCCACTTGGAGTCGAAGATGGGGTAGATAAAATCGGCGCTCCACCATTTCGAGATCTCCTTCATGAGAACCTCTCGAAGATTCGGGTTCAGCCGCCGGTGGAACTCATGCGACGACTTTGCCTCCTCCTCGAGATAGATATGGTGGGAGCACAGAGCCGGACTGATCCCCTGGAGATGGGCTACACTCCATCCTATCGCCTTGCGGTTCTTTTCAAGAACCCCTATCAGACGGGATTCTTTCTCTCCAATCAAATCAACGGAGATAATGACTGGGTACATCTCATGCTCACCCGTAAGGAACCTATACTTCAGCGATGCAGGTAGCGGCTTCAGCTCTGGACAAGTAGGTGCTGGCAAATCTGGCCTCTGAAAGGTTTGAGTGAACGCTGCCGAATCTGCATGGGAGAACGTAAACTCTCGCTCGCAATCTAAATCTGGAGAAGGCTGCTCGGCTAGACTGTCTCTGCTCTGCATGGACTCAACCTCCTCCCTAGCTGTAGGCTCAGTGGAAGTCAGACACGGTATCAAATCATCGTACTCTGCCCAATCAATATATGACTCCGAGGGATCTGTATCATACTCACAAAAATCTATCTCGTGGTCGGAAACCGAATCTGCTGCCTGAAAAGTATCCTGGACCACGAATGCGCTCTCCAAGCTCTCCTCTGCGTGCGTCTCTGCATCAACGAACTCTGCAGGTGAGAGGATGACCTGTGCGACTGGATCTGGGCAAACTGCCTCTTCATCTGTAATCACAAAATCACAGTCCTGGTGGATGTCTCGCCCTGCCTCTGTCATCTGCTCTGAATCGGAAGTCGACTCTGAGCAAGCTGAATCTCTGGCTCTAGTCTCCTCGACCGTCTCTATTTGTATACTCACACCCTCGAAGCGAAAGTACACCTTTTCGCTATCATGGTCGGACACTGCCTTGGCTGTGTCCAAGAACGGGCATCCTAAAATGATGGGGGTATCGATCACAGACTCAAGGATCTCCATGTCCAACACAACGAAGTCCACGGGGAATTTCATGCCTTGAATCATGACAACAACGTCCTTCAGCAACCCCTTCGACCTATTGACAGATCAATCATCAAACTGAAGGACCGTCCTGCTCTGTCGGAGAGTGCCCAACTCGAAGCGGTCGAGAAGGACTGCCGGAAGAAGGTTGATCGAAGAACCGTTGTCTAATAGAGTGCAATCGAACCTTTGCTCGTGAATGTGGCATCTGACATATGGGGCTCCTGCATCTGGCCTCTTGGCTGGCAGGCGGTTCTGGATCGCGAAACACGTGGCTCTAGTAAGCACATGGATCTCAGACTGATGGTTCCTCCTCTTCCTCCTAGCTGTGGTCCGATCTCTGAGTGATCTCTAGAGTAGAGGGATGCGCTCCAAGGCCTCCTGAAGAGTCAGCTGTATATGGAATCGATCTATCATCTGCTGGCTGAACTCTATCTGATGATTCTTTTTTGGATTATCTGTTTTCTTCCCCTTTGCCATGTAAAGTGCTCGTGGAAAGGGGATCACATGGTCCTTCTCAGATGAAGGACTAGGAGAGGATCTGGCTTGCTCATGAACAACAGAATCCACACAAACATCATCAATCAACACATGTGGATCCGAAAATAACATACCCTTTCCTTTATTTCCAGAAACGTCCTGAGATACATGTACAGATGGAAAGACAACAAGACTCGCAGAAGTAGAAATGGTGGCCTCAGTACCACCCTCGGCATGTCGTCTTGCGACATCAGTACCGCGCTCTAGCTCCGCAACTGTGGTGGCATCAATACCACCTCCTCTCTCTTGTGAAATGGCACCCTCAGTACCGTCGGTTGGATCAACGTCCAGGGTGGCATCAGTACCACCGTCATCATCTCCTGCAGCCTCAGTACCACGCTCCTCCTCGCCTGGCGCCCTGGATGTGGCGTGGGATCGTCGCTCAGATGAGGCGCCGCTTGCTGGCATCCTACCGCTCCTAAGTGTAACAAAATCAGCATCAAACATGTATGCAGACAAATCACCAAATGAATCGCTAGGAGTGGTAATCTATGTGAACTCTACCTGCTCAGACTTCCTCTTCAGATTGTTCGGGTTCGGCTCAATCTGAGCAGGAATATCGGCCTTCCCTCTCACAATCTCCCGCATCTCCTGGCGGAACTCATCCATCTCTGTCTGAATGTAGCCTGCTGCTCTGTCATGAGGCGTGCTAGGTCGTCTAAGGCGGGGTTCTCATAGGCTGGCCCATGAGAACCTGACAGGTGGACTCGCTGATAGTGAGGTTGCTGCTGTGGCTGGTGCGGGTGAGAGGGGTACTGCTGCGGATAATACTGCTGAGGCTGATTTCGCCTCCACGGTTGTCCCTGCTGATAGGGACGGGGACGATACTGGGATGACTGCTGCTGTTGCTGCTGGTGTACTGGGGGCTGGGGCTTTTGGTGCTCTCGTTGATGGCCGTACTGGCCACCTTGAACCAGAGGCTGCTGCTGGGAACTGGCACCTCCGGCTGACCAATGGAATCCGGGATGGTCTCATCGGATACCGGGCTGGGGTCGGTCATACCAAATCCCGTTGACATCCATCAACGGCTCTGGCTCGCACGAGGGTGGCAAGAGTACTACCAGGGGTTGATCCGGCTGGTAGACCACCATCTGAGTGTCTTGAGATGGTGGTGACTGGTAGTAAAGCTGTGGCTACTGGTCCGCCTGTACAAGGTGAACCTAGCTAGGCTGACTGGAGCGTTGGGATGAGCTACCACTGCTACTCGGATCTCCTCGTGCCTGAAGACGGGGTTGAGAAGCTGTCTGTGCCTCTTGGAGACACATGAGCTGTGTCTCCAGGTCACTCAGCGTCTGTGCCATCTGATCCATCTTAGATATGCCCTGGCAATGCTTCTTCTCTATCAGCTCGATCCGGTCCAGCTTCTTGCTGATGATGCCCATGTCGGCGGCTGTGGACTCGACCTGTGCAGCTGCCGCTGAGAAGTGGAAGGACCACATCGACCCGTGCTATCCTCTGAAACTGCACAGTCTGCGGTTGGGGGCGTCCCTGAGTGTAGAGTCGGGTCTGGGACATCACTGTATAGTTCTCGGCCATCTCCTCGTAGATGGTCCAGACCTAATCCTCATCCTTGGCGAAGTAGGAACCGCCACAAGAAGTGTTCACTAGGCCCTGCAGCTCTGGTGTCAACCCGCAGAAGAAGCTCTGAACTAGGTTTGGCTTCATGATGTCGTGGTGCGGGCATCTGTCAGTAAGCTCGCGGAACCTCTCCCATGCCTCGTGAAACTGCTCATTGGGGAGCATGGAGAAGTTGCTGATCAGGGCCCTTGTTGCTTTGGTCCGCCTGAGTGGATAGTACTTGTTCAAGTACTCGGTGCGGAACTGCTTCCAGGTGTACACAGATCTCCCTAAGTGCTTCAGCCAATTGGCTGCTCTCTCTGCAAGGGAGAAAGGAAAAGCAATCATCCGGATGGTATCCTCGTCCACCTGCCGATCGTGGACAGTGTTGTAGATCATCTCAAACTCCTAGAGATGAAGATGGGGCTCCTCAGTGGAGAGCCCGTGGAAGCGGGGAAGGAGCTGAAGTGTGTTCGGGGGGAACTTGAAGTCCCCCACGATAGATGGAAGAACCACCCACCGGTGTGTCAGTGTCGATCTGGGGTTGTGCAACTCCCGCATCGATCTCGGCTGCTCTGCTGCCGGCTGGTCTCCTGGCTGGTCTGCATCCCTGCGTCCATCGGCTCGCGGCTGCTCTCGTGCGATTCGTAGCCACTCCATTTCTCTCCTCATCTCCACAATGAAAGCCCTCTGGTCTCGTATCTGCCTCTGCATCGTCTCAAGGGAGGCTAACATGGTGGTGTTGATCACACCCTGGTCCAAAATGTAAGTGGTCGTCTCTGGCCTCTGACCCTCGGTACGGTCCTCGCTGCTGGCCATGGTCTCTACAAAGGTAAAAGACCCAAACTCAGGTGCCGAAATATCATCTGTCTGTCGTCTCGCATCTGGCACTGGCATCTCAGGAATAGAAGAGTGGTCAAGGGGGAACAGGGCGGAATCGAACTTGGGTTCGGAGAGCGGGTCTGGGCTCTCACAAACCAACCTAGATGAACGGACTGGAGTGTTAAAAAGCGGTGCAGCCAGAGGCTGCCTAAGAGACCTCCTGCCCATCATCTTGATCTGGAGAGTCGGGCGGATAAGATCTGGAAACAAACAAGATGAGCAAACAAACCCCGGGTTCACCTACTCCACGCTGAGCTGAAGACCGTAAGAGCTCGGTCAATTATCTTGTCGATTTTATTTAGGTGATCATGTCATGATATCAGAGCGGTTACGTGACCTGATAGGAATCCAATACGCCAACCATACTGTCCCGTATAAAAGGCCAGGAGTCTGATCGGGGCTCGGATGTGGCTCTAGCCTAGTGTGCAGGTCACACTCTCGCATAATCAAACCAGACAATGAGGGGGTTGATCTCCCCAAGACATATTTTTAGGTGAGGTGTCTTTTAGGGTCAAGTTTGTTTAGCAGTCCCAAATTTTATAGTTTTTGTTTTTTAAGTATTTTTCAAGCAAACAACGCCTAACGAATTTTTCAGTTCTCCTGATTATTTTAAGTCCAAAACAGGGGGAGAAGACGAAAAAGCCGATGCGTAGGAATTAATGATGCATGCAGAGTAAGAAATGCGTACCTGACTCCAGCAATTTACATGCAGAGTGATCCGCGCATAAAATAAAGACTGAATATAAACTACCTATATGATGCACACGAAAACCGGCCCTAAATAAAGCAGTTCTACTCGTAAAGAACAGTAGCCGGGTACTCGAGCCCAAGTCCGGAGGCCTATCTTGGGAGCTACTCGGTGTCTGCCACAACAGATCCTGCACGCGCTGTATGTGACTCCTCAAGGCATGTGGACTAGAGCTCAAATAATCCGACTTTTTCTTGGCGATTTAATTAATTAAGTCCAATTATTGATCTATAGGAACAAGCATAAATATCTACAAAAAGCCATGGAAACGAAAAATAAAAAACGACTACTAAGTCGTGCTCCCCGGCAACGGCGCCATTCTGATGAGCCGAAAATCAACGAGCGACTAAGGGAGATAAATAACTCAGGTCGTTGTGACCTCAATCACTCGCAAATCGGTCAATCAAGAAAATAAGGAACCACCAAAATAAGATATAAAACAATGAAATCAAAGTGGTTCTCGCTAATTTATTAACCTGGTATAGCGACCAGGGTCGGACTTAAGAAGCACGGGATGACCTTGCAGCCTACGAAGTAGTTAAATCAAAAAATAAGGAAGAAAATGTTTTTAGTGGATTTTAATTATTTTTAATTTTTTTGTGTATTTAATTTTATAAGAAAATGTATAAACAAGCACAAACCACAATTTATTTAAACACCAAAAAAACACCAAAAATTCAAATAAAATTGTTTTTGTGTTTTTTATGTTTTTAGGTATTTTTGGAGAATTTTTCAGAATTTTTCAATTTTTATATGATTTTCTAAAAATCAAGAGAGAGGAAAATAGGAGATCAATGTACAACCAGACTTTAAAGATCAATTAAAAATATAAAATTGATCTCTAAAAGTCCGAGGTAATTTTTATGAAAAATATAAGCTACAGGAAAAGAGTTTGTATTTTTTTGATTTTTATAGAATTTTTTAGAATTTTTATAAGATTCTTAGGGTTTTGTATTTTTTATGGGTTTTATAAATCCAAATAAGCCAAAAATTTGATAGAAGCTACATAACACTAAAATTAACTATCACTAATTTTTTTGGATATTTTAAAGGAGTTTTGATATTTTTCTTTGATTTTCTTTTTCAAACAGTTATGAAAATGCGTATTTTTGATTTTTTTAAAATAATAAAAAGCCTAAAAAATATCCCAAAAATTTAGAAAAAATTTTACACAGTGGCAGGAGCCACATATCCAAATTTCACCTAATTTGGATTTAATTTGATATTTTATTTAATAAAAACAAGGCACACAGCTCACGAGGACCTAAATGCAAAGAAATATAGTTCCTGGGGCTTAAACGTAACACGTGCAAAAACTTTAGGATAAAAGTTGCAAAATCTTAGATATTCAACATATGTTTAATAAAAACCACGCACAGGGGTATAACTGCAAATATCAAAAACTTAATTTCATTTCATAACACGCACAAACCCCAAGCCCATACATGCAAAATATCCAAAATATCACGTGACAAAGCACGTGTTCCACGTAGACAGGGACTAAAATGCAAATAAACTAAACATCAAGGTCCAATGTGCAAAATATCCAAAATAAAAACAACTATGATAAATATTTACAAGACTAAATAGTAAATGCGATAAACAGAGGGGCCTAAGTGATATTACCCCTTTATTTAAGATCAACGACTGAGAATAGAAGGCGCCTCTTCGTCGATGATCGGTCCGGATCGAGCCCTAGGTGGATCGGACGGTGGCTGAATCTCCACAGTTGGACGACGATGATCAAATCTGGAGCGGAGGGGCTGATCCGATGGTGGTGGAGGGTCCTGGATGAACTGACATCCGGCGAACTTTGTCGGCTCACTACGGGTGCTTGGGACCTCCTCCTTGGCTGCTGAGATGGGTGAAACGAAGCTCGAACTCGTCCACAGCTGATGGGCACCTCCGATGAGGCCGAGAAGCTCCAAGGAGCTCCGGTGACGAAGGAGGAGCCAAGCTCCTTTGCCTGGACTGCTGGACCCTCAGATGGGTCTCGTTGACCTGCAAAAGGGCACAGAACAAATGCTGGGTCGAGGGCAAAGTGCCTCTACCCGTCTGGGGGTGAAATGGATGATTGGAAGGGGTCGGAGCGGGGTCTCCGGCGAGGCGGCGGCGGAGGAGACTCGATTCTTGGTTCCGGGGCGAACCAAGGTGAACGGAGGGACGTAGAACGTGGGTAGGAGTCTCGCGAAGATGAATAGGGGGGTCCAATGATCGAATGGGTGACTGAGATGGTGTGAATTGGCCGGTGACGGCCGACTGCGCAAATTGGGCTTAATAAAAAATTAAGCTAATCTAGAGGGTATCGAAGCTACCTGATGGATGAGGTCAATTGTGGATGAGTTGGCGGAGCTCTGGGGGTCTTTGCCTCAAGGAATCGTCGGGGTCCGAGGCTTGGCGTACCTCGCGGCGGCGCACAACGAAAGAAGATCGTCGGATCAGTGGCTGGGACCTTCCCTCCTCGCTGCAACACTCCTATCCGATAGATGTCACTCTAGGGAAGAGAATGGAGCTCCTAGGAATGGAAGACGAGGCCAAAGACCGAGAGGAATTGCGGCCGGAGGTGAGGTTTTATATGATGAAGGGTCCGGCAAGAAGGGGTCGGGTGATGTGCAATGGTGCACGGATCCCTAAAATCTCCCCGGGCGAGGGTTTCGCATGGATCAAGTGTAAAAGGAGCCAGAGGTTTAGGCGAATGGGTGTTGGATTGAGTGGGGGAATAAGGAGAAAATAGGTCGGGGAACAAGATCCGCGTCTGGTGGTCCAAAGGGGGGAGTTGACCGGGGGTTAACAATCCCCCGTGGACCAATCAGAATTCTCCATTTATTAATTATTTGGAAATTCAATTAAAATTATTAAATGATTTTATTTTGAAAAGTTAAAACATGAAAAATGTTTATTATTTTTCAAATTATTTTTTGTGATTTTTATTTATTTTTTTGAAAAATATATAACATATTTATATTATATTATTATTATATACAAGTATTTATACATATGTATTTTTTATTTTTATTTTTAATTGTTTATTTTTATATAATTATTCCAAATTTATATTTTATTTATTTATAACATAAAATTTTGAATAATAAGGTATTTTTATTTTATTTTTATGATTTATTTACTTGGGTTAAATAAATAGGTGTATATACATATGTACATGGTATATATACAAGGTGGGAAATGCTTTTTATTATTTTTGTTTTTATTTTTCTGATTTTTATTTTATTTATTTACACCATAAATATGGAGTATAAATATATATTTTTATTTGATTTATTAATTATTTACAAGGAGAAAATAAATAGTTATTTTATTGTATATACATGGTCTATGTACATGAATGAGAGAGAATTTTATTTCTTTTTATTTTTCCATTTTTATTTTAGTTTTATTTTGGTAAATATGTACCAAATATGAGAAATACTTTTTAATTTTTATTTTGAGGAAAATAAATTTATTTATATACATAGGATTATGTACACCATGAATGACCTTATCTCTCTCTACTCGGGTTCTTTTGCGGTCAGGCCCAGGTTGGGCCCTCCCTTGGAATTAGGTCACTCAATATTTATTCTAAATATTTCCCTCTTTTTCTTGTGTTTCTTTATTCCTTTATTTTGGCACAAAAACATGCTAATTATGCATATTTATATGATGCGTGTGTTTTGGCAATTTATGATAATTACACATATTTACTAGGTATTTGGCTAAGGTAGCTAAAATAAAGGAATAAAGAGTGATGAATTGGGATTCATCATCCCTTCCTTAGGACCATAGGCGTAGCTTTCGATTATGGTAAGGGAATGACGAAGTTCCGTTCTCCAGGCGGAGAAGTGAACCTTGAGATGAAGCAAACCAAGTGTCAGCGACCCGATTCAGAGAGTAGCACAGAGTACTCATCATCAGAGGCAGATTGGAGAATGATTAGCACCGTTGGGTTTTGGGGACAGATTCCTTCAGGACTGAGCGAGACCCTTTCATCTGGAGAGGACATAGTGCATGATGCAGTTTGCCAGGTGTTGTCTAATCTTGGTAGAGATGAATCTACCTATTCCTATGATGATGTAGAGATCCATCTGGATCTGTCAGTTCCATCCTCTTCGGAACAATCATGGGACATAAATGACGAGTCGGACGTGGCTTTTGCTGATTGTTTGGATATTTTTGACGACCAGACTCCCGATCCTTTTGATTTGGTAGAGAGTCCTACACATTTGAGCCCACCTTCATGCAACACGGAATCGGATTCAGTTCAGCCTGATTTGCTTGATGATACTACATTACCAGAATTGAAATCACTACCTCCTACACTCAAGTATGCCTTTTTTGCGGTACCAAAGAGAGATATCTTGTCATTATTAGCTCAGACTTGACTTTAGAACATGAGTCTAGGTTGTTAGAAGTCTTAGAGAGGAACCGCAAAGCAATATGCTGGACAGTGTCGGATCTCATGGGGATCAACCCCGCTCTCTGCTCGCACCACATTTTTACTGAGGATAATGAGAGACCTTCCCGTGAGTTCCAAAGGAGACTTAACCCCAATCTACGGGAAGTGGTGAAGAAAGAGATTGAGAAATGGTGCAAAGCAGGGTTTATATACCCTATTTCTGACTCCAAGTGGGTGGCCCCGCTTCATGTTATCCCGAAGAAGTCGAGAATTTAGATGTTCACCAACGAGGAGGGGGTAGAGATCGCGACATGAGTACCTATGTCGTGGCGTGTCTGTGTTGACTACAGGTGCCTGAATGTTGGGACCAAGAAAGATCACTTTCCCTAGCCTTTTATTGATCAGATCTTGGAGAGACATGCAGCGAAAGAGTTCTTATGTTTTCTTGATGGGTATCAGGCTACAACCAGGTGGACATAGCCTCTGAGGACCAAGAAAAGACCACATTCACATGTCCATTCGGTACTTATGCTTTCAGGCGCATGCCATTCGGGCACTGCAATGCCCCGGGCACATTTCAGCGGTGCATGATAGCCATATTTGCCGAGATGGTGGGAGATTTCCTGGAAGTGTTCATGGATGACTTCTCGGTCCATGATGATTCTTTTGATACATGTTTAGCGCATATGGACTGAGTCCTCACGAGGAGTAGAGAGGTAAATCTGGTACTCTCCTGGGAGAAGAGTTACTTTATGGTGACGGAGGGTATCGTGTTGGGGCATGTCATCTCCAAAAGGGGAATGAAGGTTGACCCGCCAAGGTGGAGGTGATCAAGACCCTAGATCCACCTACCAACATGAAATTAATGCGGTCATTCTTAGGGCATGTTGGATTCTATAGGAGATTCATTCGGGATTTTTCAAAGATCGCCCGCCCACTGACGGAGCTCTTAGGGAAAGACACATAGTTCGTTGTAGATCACAGGTGTCTGGAGGCCTTTGAGCTCTTGAAGAGGAAGATTTGTGCCTCGCCTATCCTACAAGCTCCCGACTGGTCTCTTCCCTTTGAGATCATGATTGACGCTTCAGATTTCGCTATAGGAGTCGTGTTAGGACAACGACGAGAGGGGATTCCATTTGCGATTCACTATGCGAGCAAAGTATTAGATCCTACACAGTAGAATTATACAGTGACTGAAAAGGAAATGCTTGCAGTAGTATGGGCCCTTGAGAAGTTCAAATCATATATTTTGGGATCTAAGGTGACAATTTACACTTATCATACAACCATTCGATACTTAATGGAAAAGAAGGACGCGAAGGCACGTCTTCTTAGGTAGATTTTACTCCTTCAAGAATTTGATTTGGAGATTAAAGATAAACTTGAAGCGCAGAATGTTGTGGCTGATCACCTTTCTCGGATTGAACTTAAGGATTCTCCTGATTATGAGCGGATTAGAGAGACCTTCCCAGATAAGTCAATTTGTGTTATTGACTTACTCCCATGGTATGCCAACATGGTTAACTATCTTGTTCAAGCAGGTTCCCCATGGTTGGACTAGGAGCAGCATTGATCGACTGAAGTCGGATTCAAGGAGATACCACTGGGACGATCCTTTCCTTTTCTTCGAAGGACCAGATTGTGTTTAGAGAAGGTGTATTCCTCAGGAGGAATACCAGAGTGTCCTCACATATTGTCATTCACTTGAGGATGGAGGACACCAGTCGGGAAAGAGAACCGCTCACAAAGTACTTCAATGTGGATTGTATTGACCGACCTTGTTTAGAGATGCTATTGATTTTGTACGGTCGTGTCCGATCTGTAAAAGGATGGGGGGGGGACAGTTGGACAGAGAGATGAGATGCCCATGCAACCGATGATTATTTATGATGTTTTTGATGCATGGGGCATAGATTTTATGGGTCCCTTTCCCAACAGCCAAGGACATGAGTACATATTGTTGGCGATTGATTATTTATCCAGGTGGGTGGAGGCTATCCCAACCCGAACTGCAGACAACAAGACTATCTGTAAGTTTGTGAGAGACCATATTATTGCTAGGTTCAGGGTACCAAAAGTTTTGATATCTGATGGGGGTAGCCACTTTGTGAACAGAAATATGAGATATTTAGCTAAGGACTATGGATTTGAGCATAGAGTTACTATTCCTTACCACCCACAGACCAACGACATGGCAGAAGTTTGAAATAGAGAGGTGAAGAGTATTTTACAGAAATTGGTTCGTCCCGATAGGAAGAACTGGTCTCAGCTCTTGGACCAAGTTCTGTGGGCCTATAGGACAGTCTACAAGACACCATTGGGTACTTCACCATTTAGAATGATCTATGGCAAGCCATGCCATTTGCCCGCATAATTGATTCATAAATCCGAATGGGCAATTAAGAAGATTAATTGGAGTTGTCACCTAGGGAGGCTTTGTAGAGACTTGAACTTGAATGAGCTCATGGAAATCCGAAACAGGACATATGACAACAGTTTTATTTATAAGGACAAAGTAAAGAGATGGCATGATCAGCACATTAGGTGCAAAGACTTTGTCCCTGGGCAAAAGGTATGGTTGTTCAATGCCAGGTTGAAGATGTTCCATGGGAATCTCAAATCTAAATGGACGGGTCCCTTTGTTGTTAAGAAAGTGCACGAGAATGGAAGTGTAGAGATAGCTGATCTCATAGATGGTGCACAATCTCATGTGGTGAATGGACAACTGTTGAAGCATTTTGTTGATTCGAAAGAGCAGTTAGTCCAAATCGAGGTCATCAAATTCATACAGAGTGAGCACAGAGCAGATACATCATATTACTCGTCATGATGATGCAACATCAAGATTCAACATCTTAGAAGATTCATTCCTCTAGTACATTCTCCCTCCTTTGTATATTCTCCAGATCACATCGATTCTCACACTTACTCCTGTCCAATACTTAGGCTGACCAGAGCCTAAGTATAGGGGGAACTGATGCCCGCCATGTGTATACTCATCCATTTCTCCTCTTGACCTCGACCACCCCATTTTTGCTCCTCTTCTACACTTAGGTTGACCAGAGCCTAAGTATAGGGGGGCAGATCGACTTCTATACTTTTTATTATTTTAGTCATCCTACGCTTAGCACGAGCTATGTCTTTTTCTCTCTTCTTGTGCTATGAGGACATAACACATACTAAGTATAGGGGGCGTGTATATATTACATATATACTTTTTCCATACCTCGTACTTTCACGTATTTTTGTATATATTATACAATAATTATGGGGTGGGTAAAAAGTTTTTCAAAAAAACTCTCTTTAAAAAAAACTTTTAAAAAAAACTAAAAAAACTCTTTTTCCTTATTTGCTTCAAAAAGGTGTTTTTTTCTCCAAAAAAACCTTTCTTATCTACCAATCTTTTTCAAAAAAAACTTCTGAAAAAAAAGAAAAAAGCAAAACTTTTTCTAAAAAAATTATATATATCTTTTTTGCCTTTGTTTGTAAAAAAACCTTTAAAAAAACCTTTTCTAAAACTTAAAAAAATCATCTCACAAAAAAGAAAAAAAACTAACTAATAAGTTGGTTTAATCCCTGACACTTACACTTTCACACAAGACTAGTGATGTTCAAGAAAACTTGGTTAATGTGGACTTGAGATTTTGAGTTAACCAGCCTTAATCATTAGGGTCTTAGACTTAATTATTCATATTTCCCTAGTTTGAAAGATTTGTGTGCTATATTGCATGCTTAGTCTCTACCTTAAGAATATGATCAACACCTCACATACAATACTGCAGTTACGATGAGATGAGTTGAAATTTCACTTGAGGAACTGGTATGGGGAATTTGAGTTTGGACTTGATTTGATGATGCTCGAGGATGGGATAAAATCAATGAAGGCTTCATGAAACCTGAGTGTCTGCATCTTTAGCCAGTATGAGAAAATGGTTCTTCTAGTATTTCTTGACTTTTACCTATGTGCCAGGGTGTGATAAAATAAAAAAATTGTTGATCAGTATGCGCCAACTCTTGGTAAAAGCAGTGGAGCTAGCCAAAAATACTACAAAGCAGTGAAATTTTAAAGAAAAGCTCTCATTCCACAAAGTCAATTATAAAAGAGCTTCCACCAAAGGCGAGCGCTCCCAACCATTTCAAAGTGTCCACTTGGACCACCGCTAGTAGGACCAGGAGTAGGGCTTGCACCAAAAAAGGGCTCTACATCGTAAATGCTACAAGTCTGGGTGTAGAAGGTATAATAGATACTCAAAAAAGGTACATCCCGGTGTACTCCCAGGAAAACAAGTAAAGATGGCTCCAACTTCTCTTGACGGACGCACTAATCAACACCAAAAATATGCATTGAGTAATAAGGCACTCGAGAGGATCCTTGTTCCAATGAGAGGGAGAGAAGAAATGACACAATCCTATGCCCTCCATCAACTGGCCTTTCATCTACACTTTTAAGTCTGACAACTAAAGAGACGGTGGATCGCATGCAGAAATGGTTTATTCCTAGTGTTGAGGATCGGGTTCTTAGGAGAGTCTCTTGAACTGGAACCTTGGGTGACGTTGCGACTCTACTCTTATAATTGCAGTCAACACGTAAGACATATCCTTACTATATATGTATACAAAGAGAGTCTGATGATTAGGGAAATTGGATACCTTTTGACTAGAGCTTGGTTCAACTTAGAATTTTAGGATCTCTAAAACCGAGAGTTCTTGAACTGATCAAGTCTTGTATTCACATGCACAGTCAGGGGTTAATCCAACTTATTCATTCTTTATATGCTCGAGGACTAGCAAAGTTTAAGTATAGGGGGGGTGATGAGTCCGCGATTCATCATCTCAATATCTTGACCTTAGCAAAATCCCTAAGCAAATTCTCAAATAAATGTATATAAATACATAAATTAACAAAATGACTCTTGTAAATAAAACACATTAATTATTGTATATTAGACTGTACAAAATAAATTACACATAATAAGCCGTAAAAATAAAGGAGTTTTATACATGTAAATAGCCCAAAACATCATGTATTTTAATAATCTCATTTCAACTCCTTTTTGGCTAATTCTTTCTCTAACATGTTTATAACAATGTATATAAAAATACAAAAGAAATTTCACCTCAAATAAATGCTCCTAGATCCCAAAGAGAAAAAGCCGTAAAGTCCAACTTCCAAGCCAAATTCCCGCTCGGTATGAACTCTGAATTCACCAAATTCACTTTTAAAGTTCAAGTTAGAAAATTATCTATCCAATAGAAGTGGTTTCATTAAAATCGGAGCTCATTTGCAAAAGTTGGGTTTTGGAACCTAGATGTACATTGTATATTATGTATATATTCTTTCTTTATCTTTCCTAATTACTAAAAATACAAAAGAATCATGGTTGTGTTGTATTTTGATTGTATTATTTTATTATATTTTTTCATTATAAATATCTCTTATCAAAAAGATAAAAAAATACATATTAGAAAAGCAAACAAAAAATGTACATGTTGTATGTATTCCTTTGTAAGTTCTCCACTATTTTTCCTTTTTTATATTTTTTGTTGTATTTAAAGTAGCCTACTTTATTTCATTTTATTTATTTATTTATTTTACATTCTCTACATTCAACTCCATTCTACCACCAACCTCCATTCAACCCCACCATATTTTAAACCTCCCATTCATGTCTATTAATAATATAACCTCCCACCACTTTAATAACCTCTCATTTCGTCCTCTTTCTATACATCCCATCCTCTTCAATTTGCACTTGATCCATCTTTATGTGGGGAGAGCCTAGTTCTCAGAGTTGAATCGGTGACAACGACGCAACCACGGTAGAGGGACGACAACCCTCTCTCCGATCCGTTGGTTTTTCGGCCAACATCGCAGTCGCACCCGTGCACTGCTCGAGCTCATCGTTCGCCGGCGATTTGAGCGAAGACCATACTCTCGTGAGCATTTAATAGGCGACCGTCTCCATTGTAGGTAATTTTATTTTCATCTCGTCATCATTTGTATCTTTGCAATTTTGTTTAGCACACCACAATACCACCTACTTAACTCCATTTCATCATCTTCACCACCATCATCATATTTTTTCTCTCTTCTTCACATCATTTTCAGTTCATGTTTTAACAAAATTAAAAAAAAATTAAAAATATAAACAAAAATCTAGTACAGCAGCAGCAATAAAAAAATTCAAAAAAATTAAAAATAAAAGAAAAATAAAAAATAACACGGGAGGAGGAGCAGCGGCTCCGCCCCCCCTTCCAGCAGCCGACGTCAGGTCGGCACCCGCCTCCACCAGCCCGTTACCACAACCTCCAGGCGACCACGCTCCTCCAGTGGTGACCAACTGCAGCCGCGCGGGCTGTACGCCTCATCTTGCGCGCGCACGCCCAGTCCACCCTCCGCCTCGCCACTGCAGCCAGCCCTCCACCGCCGCAGCGAGCGGCGCCTCCACCGCCAACCCTCGCCGCCATCCCTTTCCGCCCTCCGCCGCAGCCCTTCCTCGCGTCGGCCCACTTGCACCTCCCCGTTGGGTTTATCTCCAGCCGCCCTAGGAAGAAGGAGCAATTTCATTTTAATTTTTTATTGTAAAAATTGCAAGTCTTTTCTTTCATGTTTCTGTAAATACAAACAAGTCCCTGCATATATTTGTTTTGTTTAAGTTGTTTCTATTTTGCATATACAACCTGTGTTTGTACATTAATTTGGATATCAACTTTGCATCATTTTATTCAATGGAAAATGTCTTGATGTTGAGCAACTAATTCTCTACCTTGTGGATATTTATTTATATTTTTATGGTAAAAATTCCACAAAAATTAGACATGATGCCTTGATATGTGATTGAAATATTGTCCCAATTTCATTCAAAGTGGAGTTGTTTTGTACCTGAAATAAATTATAGAGTGATATTCATATTTGATTTTTAATTAAATCCACATACATTCTTTTCGCAAAATTTCAACTCTCCTGAATTGAGCATCAAAATATATATATATATATATATGGGATAATTCGCTCTATAGTTAATTTGACAACGTGGATTAATTAGAAATTAATTACTCAGTGTCACTCTGTTTTCGCTAAAAAATCCATAAGAAATTCATATTTTGTCAAAAGATTTCAAAAAAAAGTACTGTAGTCTCATTTCATCATGTTTTATTTTCAGTAAAATTTTCATAATTTTTATTACTGTTTGCGTGAAAAATTGCGAAAAAACCCATAAAAAGTGGATATTTTTCATTGTTACATTTTAACCCTGAAAATTACAAAAGATATGTGTTGCATTCATTATTGGATTAAGTTTACTGGAAAAATATATTTTGGCTAAATTGGATTAATTTCGCATTAAATTTAATTTGGCTAAGTTGTGTGCTTTTTCATTAACTTAATCCACTTGCATTTGCATTCTCATTTATTTTTGCATTATAAAATCTAAAAAAATCCGCACTGAAAATCTAGATCTCAATTTTCGAATTAAACCCAAAGTTGATCCTTTGCCTCCATGTGTTTGACCCTGGACTTGCCCGGGATATAAATTAAAGCTGAGACACTCTTCACGGAGATCTTCTCTTGGTTTTGACTGATTCGCTAAGTACACGTACTACAACGTGCCCAAATTATTTATCATATTTAGCGACTCGTCAAGCGTCTCCTAACTCTTTTTCACTGACTCTTCACGCAAACCTCAGCATCTATCATTTCTAATCCAAGTCCATTTCCTGGAGCCGTTGTTCATAGCCTTGATTTGTTCCAACTCGCTGGTCAATAAGGGTCTACCACCTTGTTTATAAACAAAAACATCCTCTTCCTTCTCAAATTTGGTCCCTTTTTGATTCCTTAAACCCTCTACCTTCGGTCAAGAGTGTCACTAGGTGATATATGGTGTACGCCTGAAGCTCTGAAGCGGCTCACAGAGGAGGAGAGGTGACCCACATCTGAGCTCTGACCCACCCTACTCCTTAGCTTTTTGGTCAGGTTCGAGCTGTGCATTTACTTTTTTAGATAGATTTTGATTCTAGATTTCATTTTATACTTTTATTTTATGCGTTGATTGCTTGAATAGATTAGGAATTAGAGATTAGCTTTGTCGGAGCTTTAGAACTCCGACCAATGTTCCACACTGCTTTCCCTATCCGCTTGTCTACTTTCAACCTTTCATCTTCCACCTAGATCCAGTCGGATTTGACCCATCGAGGTTCCTGTTCAACACTTCATCGGACCTCATCATCACCACCTCCATTTCAACCTCCACCTTTCCAATGAAAGCCAGAGAGCCTCTCCCGGAATTCTTCTTTGATTTTATGTAGGTTGTGCATTTGGAAGAGCACATCTTAGGGCTTCTTGACTCAAGAACACATCACATGTCGTACAAAAGAACCCAAGAGCACCAGGGGTCAACTGGTGACCCCCGAACCTAATTCAAGCCTTTGGGAGAAGCATTGAAATTGCAAGAGCATGTAGAGCCACTCAGAGGTGCGCGAGGTGGTCAGAGACACACATAGTACCAAATCCAAACTTGCTTGAGGTGAGTTCTTTGCTGTTGTTTCACCATCCTCGCCCAACGTCTGATCATGATGGTGCTACCAGATTGCACAGGACACATCTGATCTTGAGAGCCCTAGATATAGGATCCTTGCACATGATCTAATCTTGGACGTCAAATTCGAAGGGGTATTGGCCATTTAAACGATGACACATGTTTAAGTGAGACAATCACGACTATTCATTAGTGCGATATTGGGTGTAGTTTACGTATTCTCCCTAAATAAAATTTTTAATTTAAATAAAATTGTAAATATTGCATTGAGACCCCTAACATTTATTGATATTAATGGGTCTAGTCCAGCTCGGCTCACGTGTAGTCCCACGTGAGTTGGGCATTTTCACATATGTCCTCAAGATTTTTAGAAATTCTAAAATAGTAAATAAATTTTAAATACCAGTTGTATATTTTGGATAAATTGCATTAAGGTCCCTACCTTTATTTTTAATTGATTGTATTTCATTTATTAAAATAGCATATGTGCTTCAAAAAGAATGAAAAAATAGGGTTAAATGCTTGCTAGAATGTACTTTCACGCCATATAATTATTTTGCATTTTTAGGCATTTTACCTATTTATTAAAATTTAAAAGAACATATTTTCCCTTGTTTAACTTAAAAATTCCAAAAAATATAAAATCATTTTGAAAAATTCCAAAAAAAATATATGTTGAGTATTTTAGTAGTATGTATCTCTATAGGAAAAATTCCTAAAAATACAAAAAGAAAAAGATAAAAAAATCAAAGTGCTCCAACATCTAGGAAAAAAGGAAAAATCACTAAAGTGCCAAAAATATTTATTTTTGTTTCTGAATTTTATTTATATTATTATTTACTTATTAAAATTAATTTATAGAAATTTTGATATTTTTTGCTATTTTTAATTTCTAAATCAATTCGACCCATTTATGTAATCCCTATTTTGGGATATTTTTGACTTTAAAACTATATAAAATTGAGAAAAAATCCCTAGAAATCACAAAAATAGTAAAAAATATAAATCCAAAAACATTTTATTCTAAATTTTTTTGTGTATTTCTTATAATATTAATAATTATATGATCCTAAAGTATATATAGTTATATATATATATATTCTTATATAACATATTAAAAATAAAAGAAATTAAAAGTAAGAAACTATAAAAATAAATAAAAAATAAAAAAATAAAAACACAAAAAGTATAAAAATGAAAATGCTTATATATATATATATTGAAAAACCCAAACAAAAAGGGAATAAAAAGACAATAAGGGAAACAAATTTAGTGCATTATTGCCCAATCTATCGTTTGCTCCCTATGTTTGATACTCTACACATGCTTACACACTATATACACTTAAGGTGGAGTTATAATAAATTTTAACTCCACATTTTTGTTTGACACTGCTATATTCATTTATGCGTTAATTGTTGTCTAATTCGCTTCTAGTGAGCGGTCGCCTCCGTGAAACTCTATCTTTGCTCTCTAGTGAGGATAATCTTAACCCTCGTCGAGAGTATTTCAATAGTATATGACTGATCTTTCCCAGACCAAATGTGCTCAGGGACCTGAAAATTTAAGGGAACATATGAAGATCAATTAATCAAGTAGCAGGCAGTCCAAACCTCCTCATCCCAAAAGGTCTTGGGAAGCTTCACTGTCTTCAGCATGCAACAAAATCTCTCCAAAATGGTCTTATTCATTTGTTCAATGACACCATTGTTCTGGGATGTGCTAGGTTCTGTCCTTTCATGCATGATCTCGTGCTCTATATAGTAGATCTAGAAGTTGTGAGAGGTACATGTTAGACATGCGAGCCCACGACGAGCCATTATGCAATAAATGTTATTGCATATATCATTCCCTGATCTGAAATGAAGAATAAATAGTTTTCATAATAGGTCCCTTAGTACAATTAGGGTTATGTACCATGGCCATCTTAATAATCATACAGCTATTGATTCAACTATTGAATAATAGAGGTTGGTGCTTGAATGAGTATCTAAAGAGTTAGATTAAGGACTCATCAAGCATTGTCAAATGATTGTTAAGAGATGATCTCCAGCCTGAGTAAGAGATGACAATCCTTATCTCTAAAGGCTGATATCTGACCGACCTCTTGATGCAGGTCCTCTGCATAGGAATAGAGATTCGGAGGTGTCAGATTAGTTAGGTCAAAGAGTTGACTTAATGAGATCGAGATAACCAAAGTCCTATATCGTATGCTGTCACGATACATGCATGCATCCTCTAACCGGAGACAGATGTGTTACTATATGTTTGAGTATGTACATTTGGCAGACCAATCGGTTGGTGACCCAACCAAGGTCTATACACCGGCGTACTGGTGTACATATAAGGGCATATGAGTAATACGATCTCTCAAAGAGATCATACAAATTCAGTTACTGAATTGGAAGACATGAGCTCACTCACGAGATATTGAGAAGAATCAAATTCCGTGCGCACGGTCGTCTCGTTTGAAAGCTTGACTGAATTTGTAGGTTTGATATATACTTTTGGAAAGTATATGATCAAGACCTAGGTATGATATATGCTTTTGGAAAGTATATGATTGATACCGATTCCCAATGATCGAATGAGAAACTTACCGATAGAACCCTGAAGTAGACAGTGTAAAGTTGATCTAATACTTTGAGTTTATTCTGAGTCTTCCAGTATGCAAGATGTACATGTATTGGGAATACCTGAGGGTGATGCGATGATAAACGATTGTATAACCATGACGCTTCCATTCCTAGGGAGTGATGAAACGGGTCTGGATTTTAGTGACTCCTCTCAGTAGAGAAGTAATCTGATCTTAGTCTAAATGTTGGACATTGATCTGAATGTGATTCAAATGCAATGAGAAGATTGGATTTGCGGTCTTGATTTAGTCAAGCATCTATGGGAGGCCCGCGATCTGGATTTAAGATATGATCTCAATACCCAAGTCACTATACGTGGAACAATACAATCGCCCTGTCCTTATCTCCAAGTATTCACGGAGAAAGCGCATTATCCTTGAAAGGGTTCATGATAATTTCATTGTTGATAATATGTATCTGAGCATTGAGAAAATGGATAATTAAATGTTATTTAATTATCGTGAATAATATGAATTTGATTCATATTATAAAGAGAGTTATCTTAGACAATTAAAAGACATTTGATTATCAAAGATATAAATAATGTGAATGTGATTCATATTATTTGGGCACATGAGAATATAGATCCAAGATGATTAAATGTGATTTAATTATCATGGATATGAATAATATGGATAGCAATATCCATATTAGTCATATATATTATAAATGTGATTTATAATATATAAGAGAGAGCTATTTGTAATTTACATTTGTTAATTAAATGTTAATGTGAATTGGATTCACATTGGACATTAAATTGAAAATGTAACTTACATTTTATTTTGGGTTGTGAATGTGATTCACAAATTTCCAATGGCAAGATTGCAATGTCTACAAAATAATTGTGAATTATTTTTGTAGAATAATTTGCAACAAAAGTTGTTGCATAATCTTGGAGATTACACTAAAGAGATGAGAGCCACCTTCCATATAAATGGAGTGGACGGCCACCACTCCTACTAGGAATGTGTGGTCGTCACCTCCTTCCTACATGGAAGGAGGCACTTTCTCTCCTTTGATCTCCAAGAGATCTTGATTTAATTTGGTGATTGAATTATATTGATTTATCAATATAAATTTAATCCAAATTAAATTAATTATTGTTGGTTTTTACCAACACAAATGTTAGCCATTAAAAGAAACACAATCAATGAGAGTCATCGGATTTGTGTTGTCCCATGGATTGAGATCCATGGATCCCAAAATATTGTAAAAGGAGAGGCACTCCTTTTCTCTTCTTTACACAGCACAACAAGTGAGATAAACTCTCTCTCTCTCTCTCTCTTTCTCTCTACACGCCTACTCTTTCTTCCTCTCTCATGGTCGTCCACCATGGATGTCCTGTAGAGAGTCTCCATCGCCGCAGCGTAGTTGTTATGCTGCCCGATGGTTTGTTCGTGGAACTCCGTCTACTTCGGCATGCCTTGCTCGTGAAGAAGATGTCGTATCTCGTTTGTTGAGAATAGGAGATCTGTGGCTTGGAACATCAACATGTATTGTGAGAAGCATGCGGTTCATCCCCGTGCTCGCAAGTGTCTCCTCCGTCGGATCGGACTTGAGATAGGAGGTCTCTTTGTTTAGAGACTTGATTGCAACCACGCTTCAAGAGGTAACCCTAACACTTATTTGTGGTTTAGACGAAACAATCCGAGAAGTGTTCTTGGATCATGTGGTTTCGTCGTATGTATATGTATATATATATATATAATTTCCGCTACATAGAACAACTAGTTCGACTAGTCGTTCTTCATCGTATTCGATACGATGCTCACACTTCCATGATGCGCTTGAGGATTTAACCATATCCTTCAGTACACTTCTTCCATTGTCCGTGCACATACACTTCAACACTTTCCATGTCTCGTGCACGATCATTGCATGAAATTTCCTGAAGCAATCAAAGACTTGATCCTTCTTCCTAAGCATATAAACACATACCTTATATGATGCATCATCAATGAAGGTCAAAAAATACTTATATACTCTTAAATACGTTGTGCCCATGGGAATACACACATCATAGTAAATCAACTGCAGAAGGTATTCCTTCAACTTTTATCTGGCCTTGAAAGGTACACTCTTGTTCTTTCCAACCTCACATGACACATAACGTGACAATGTGATGTCACCGTGGTATGTAATCAACTCTCTCATGCTTAGAAATTGTAAGACCTTTTGGCTCATGTGTCCGAGTTGACGATGCCAAAGATCTGACGTGTCAGAATTGCTAGCATGTAGGCTGTCATCCATGACCTTCGCCCAAGTCTTATAGAATGTGAAGCACGACCTTCCTCTAGCCATTATAAGAGAGCCATTGTTGATCTTACATATGCTGTTGCGAAGCTTCATATGGTAGCCTTCCCTATCCAATTGAGAACCAAATATAAGGCTGAGCCACAAGTCATGAATGTGCTTAACATCCTTTAGAGTCATTGCATGTCCAATATCAATCTGAATTGAGATGGTACCCTTGCCAACGACCTTGGAGTAACTGCTATTACCCATCTTGGCTCTCCAAAAATCTTCCTCTATATAGGAAGTGAAGAACTCCATGCGTAGAGTCATGTGATAGGAGGCAACTGTTAGCCATGTGAGCCCTGGGCGAACGATTCTTACAATAAATGTTATTGTAATATATTTGTTTATCAATAAAAGTTATTGATGTTTCACTCCCTTTCAGAAATTAAATGAATGAATGTACTATAAGGTCCCTCTATACAATTAGGGTTATGTACCATGGCCATCTTGATGATCATATAGCTGTTGATTCATTAAATGAATCATAGAGGCTGGTGTTTGGATGAATATCTAAAGAGTTAGATAGAGGACTCATAAAGCACCGTCAAATGATTATTAAGAAATGATCTCCAACCTGAGTAGGAGATGGCAATCCTTTCTCACATAGGTTGATATCTGACCGACCTCTTGATGCAGGTCCTCTGCATGGGAATAGTGATTCGGAGGTGTCAAATTAGTTAGGTCAATGAGTTGACTTAACGAGATCAAGATAACCTAAGTCCTATGTTGAATGCTGTCAGAGCATATGCACGCATCCTTTGACCAGAGACAGATGTGTTACTATATGTCTGAGTATGTACATTTGATAGACCAATAGGTTGATGACCCAACCAAGGTCTATACACCGACGCGATGGTGTGCATGTAATGGCATATGAGTAATACGATCTCTCAAAGGGATCATACATGTTCAATTATGAACCGGAAGACATGAGCTCACTCATGAGGTATTGGGACCGATCAAATTCCATGCATGGTCATCGTGCTTTGGAAGCATTACATGAATTTGAAGTACGATATATGCTTTGGAAAATCATATGATCAATACCAATTCCCAATGACCAAGATTGAGAAACTTAGTGACCAAACCCTGAAGAAGACAGTGTAAAATTGATCTTGATCTTCATGTTGATCATAGGTCTTCCAGTATGTAGGATGTACAGGTATTGGGAATACCTGAGGGTGATGTGATCATAATTGATTGTATAACTATGACGCTTCCATTCCGAGGGAATGATGAAACCGATCTGGATTTTAGTGACTCCTCTCAGTTGAGAAGCAATCCGATCTTGGTCCAAGTGTTGGACATTGGTCTGAATGAGATTCAGATGCAATAAAGATTAGATTTGCGGTCTTGATTTAATCAAGCATCTGTGGGAGGTCTATTAGACCTGGATTTGATATGAGATCTCAACATCCTAGTCACTATACATGGAACAATATAATCACCCTATCCTTATCTTCAAGTATCTGCAAAGAAAGCACATTATTCTTGAAGGGGATCAAGAATAATTCATTTGATGAATTATATATCCAAGCAACAAGAAGGTCTTGATGATTAAATGAGATTTAATTATCAAGAATAGTATGAATGAGATTCATTTTAAGAGAATGATTATCCAAGATAATTAAATGTGATTTAATTATCAAGGATTGCATATTATGGATAGTGCTATCCAGGATATATGTGTATATGAATTATAAATGTGATTTATAATATATAAATCATAGAGAGAGAAACTTTGTAAATAGAATTTGTTAATTATTAATGTGGATTGGATTCACGTTAGTTAATTAATTGGAAATGTATTTTACAAATTAGTTTGGGTTGTGAATGTGATTCACATATTTATCAATGGCATGATTGAAACATTCACAAATTAACTTGGAATTAATTTGGTGGATATTTTTGTAATAATGGTTATTACAAATTTATTAAGAAATAATAAATAAAATAAAAGGGAGATAAAATCACCACAAAAAAGGTGGTGTCACCTACAAGTGACGCCCCCCTAATTTTGGGGGTGATTTGATTATCTACTCCTTTTTTTATCTTGTTATCCCTTGATAAATAATTTATGTTAAATTAAATTATGTTGATGATAATGCAACATATGTTTGATTTAAATATAAATTAATGTTGTTCGTTTTTTAGCCAACAACAATCATGACCATTGATTAATACATGGATCAACCTAGCTGTTGGATCTATGTGTGCCATGGATTGAGATCCATTGGATCCCAAACTAATATATATGGAGGGCAACCCTAGCCCTTTCAAAGTACATGAGCAAGAGTTGTACAAGGCTACTACTACTCTCTCTCTCTCTCTCTCTCTCATTCTCGCCTACTCTCTCTCTCTCCATCAAGGTGGCTGTCCATCTTGTGCATTGAGAAAGGGAGTTCCTCGCCTTCGCCTTCGACTACTCGAGGATCTCCATCTTCTTTGGGGTTGCTTGCTCTAGAGGAAGACGACGGATTTCGTTGGACGAAATCAGGGCACTCGAAGCTTGGATCTTCATCGAGGATTGCGGGAGGAACGCGTCTCATCATCGCGACCACAAGTACCATCGTCGTGGATCGGACTTGAGACATGGGGATTTCTTGTTTTAGAGATCTCGTGATCACAACCACGCTTCAAGAGGTATTTCTAATACTTTGTGGTTTTATGAAACGATCCAAGAAATGTTCTTGTGATCATGTAGTTTCATCACTTGATTAAAAAAGTTTAATTTCCTCGCATGAGATGCGATCAACATGCTTCCGTGATGCGCTTGAGGATTCTCAATATCCTTCAAGTGGTATCAGAGCCTTAGGTTGAATAAGGTTTTGGATTTGATCCGTAAACCTAGGACGACTTGGGTTTGAAAGGGTCGCGAAAGTTTTATCGCATTTCAATTTTCGCACCTCTGTCTAATTGGAATTTTTCGGCACTGTTTAAATTGTTTAAACATGAAATTTGCAATTGGATTTTGTTCCCCATTAATTAAGGACCATAGGATCTGAGAACATGTATTCACTGTTGCGGGAACAACAGATCTGAACGTGATTAATAAGTTTATTACTGTTTTGATCCGCCTCGAAATGCGTGAAATATCACTTAGGTTCTATTGTAAATCAAGTTGGAAATCTTAAGAAACTGATTTTGCAAATTTTGGATTTATATTAATCGAGATAAGTTAATTTTATTGATTAGGGGTCACTGCTGGAAATTGACAATCTTGATCATGAACCTTGTGATAGTCATTCAAATATGTCGATGGAAATTAATTGTTAATTTTCTGAAATAATTAGTGATAAATATTTTTGAAATATTTAAAGAGATAATTATTTCATTGAATGACATTTCCCTAACCAAGAAGATAAGATAGTTGATCTTGATCATTAATTGGTTCATCAACAAACATTGTTTTCATGAAAAACATTAGTTTATCCTACAATAGTTGTAGGACAACTTTTACATGCAAAACCCTCTTGGTTGAATAGGATTGGGGATTTGTTTATCAAATCTCCTTATAATATTATCAAAAATGTTTTGATGAATATTATATGGTATAATTTCGGTTGAAAAACCGATGAGCATCTCAAAGTACATGATGATCTATCTGGCATTATCCTTCCCTGAGGTGGATATGGTGACTATTCGGAGAGCATTGGGGTTGCGGGTTGCAATGTATGTGGTTCATCCCACTCTCATCGGTACTGGCCATGACAGCGGGTAGGGACTCGATAATGCCGGAGAAGTCAAAGCGTATTTTTCTAATTATTCAAATTCGAATAATACGTACGTTGAGATTATACCTACTATTCAAGTAATAATCAAGTTTGTTGATTGATTATTGGATTGATGATTAATTTAATGTGATTAAATTATTTATATCCAATAAACACTCTATTATGAATAGATGTGTATTTCCCTTGGAATAATTAATTATGCGAATATGTTTCACGATAATTAATTATTACAATTTGAATATGAGGTGGAGGATCACATAAGTGACATCCATGGTCTCCCGTCAAGGCAAAGGATTCTGTCGCCAAATGTTGTATATAGGAGACATCTGTCCGAAGTGACATATCCTGTATATGATTTATTTGGATCGGGTACTTTGCTTCTCGAAAGAGTAAGGCCGTATACACAGTGACCCCAATATCGGGTCCTCATATTATTGGGGTGATATTGGATTGCGTATAGCAAGTATTAAGCATGTTGACGGTTGTTTCAATTAACAACGGGTCAACATCATCTTAGGGGTGGTGGGTCCATGTGTTAAAGACCGAATTAGGAAATACAAGTTGGACTTGCAAGGCGGAATGTGTTCCCGCTTCTCTTTTTTCGAGTCACATGTTCTCATATTATTGGGATGTGATAAGGATAGAGAGGAGATCCCAGATCTCACTTGAGATATAGCGGTAAGTATATCTCTTACTTTGAAAGACAATAAGGGAATAATCTTTCAAAGTTGACATAGCAAGACAAATTTGATTTAAAATGCCTTAATAAAATATTCTAAAAATGAATATATAATTATTTATATGTTCTAATATAGTGCATTCTTAATTTTAGAAAATGAAGTCCATGAGCCCACTTAGCAGGCTCCTGGAGGTCAATCAGTTGATCGGACCAAATTATTCGGATTGGATCCGAAATTTGGAACTTGTCCTTTCTACGGAGCGGATCTCGTATGTGTTATCCAAGGACAAGATAGCAGACCCTCAGACTCCGGAAGATAAATCATACAATGAGAAATATGATGAAGACCATAATCTAGCAAGGTGTTATATCCTTGGGTCATTGTCTAATGTGCTTCAGAAGCAACATGTGGAAATGAACCATTGCCAAAAGATTATGCTGAATTTGAAGGAAATGTTCGGTGACATAAACCGCACACAATGTTACAATGTGATGAAAGAGCTTATTCACTGCAAGATGCAGGAAGGGACTTCTGTCAGAGAACACCTACTCAAAGTGTTTGGGTACCTCTCTAAATTGGAAACCCTGGGAGCCTTCATGGATGCTGACATGCAGGCTGATTTCATTAACCTATCGCTCCCTAAGTCTTTCAACAACTTTGTTGTGTCATATCACATGAGCAAAGCTGATTTCACCAACGTTGGGATGTTAGATGCATTAAAGTCTGCAGAATACGTAATGAGGAAGGACGACCCCTCTGCTAGTGCATGGTTGCACAAGTGAAGGGAAAGCGCTGTCGGAAGCAAGGTTCTCGGAAGGGCCTGGTCCAGAAGAGAAAGAAGAAGAATCAAGGAGTTGGTTCATCTTCTAGTGCTTCCACACTAATGACATCGAAGAAGTCCGATGTCTGTCACTACTGCAAGAAGCCATGGCACTGGCGGCATAGCTACCCAGATTACCTAAAGTCTGCTAACAAAGGTAAAGCCCCAACAAGTATGAAATCTACTTTCATCATTGAAACTAGCTTTCTCGTTGGACGAGAAGGAAGTTGGGTTGTAGATTCTGGTGCTTCTGTTCATGTATTCAATTCGTTGCATTTGTTTCAGGAAACTAGGAATCTGGAGCAAGGGAAGATAGTCATCCAGATGGGATCTGATGCAAGTGTTGCAGCAGTCGCCATCGGGATATGCAGACTATCATTATCTAGTGGTCGAGTCCTAGTACTTAAAGAGTGTCTTTATGTACCTAAAGTTAGGAGGAATTTAATATCTGTATCTAAGCTTGTTAGACATGGATATTCCTTCCCGTTCTGTAATAAGTTAGTCATTAATCAATATGATAAATTTATTGCGGAAGGTGTTCTGACTTCTGGCGGACTCTATGAATTATGCATTGATGAATGTGTCAGAAATATCACTACCACTGACAATGAAAACCTTAAAAGATCCAAAGAGAATGGAAATCATTCGAATATGATTTGGCAACAAAGGCTTGGTCATTTATCTGTTGATAAGATCAATAGATTGATAAAGGATGGACCTTTAGATTTTCTACAGGTTCAATCTTTACCTACCTGTGAACATTGCATTCGAGGTAAAATGACCAGGATACCTTTTCGTAACAAGGTCACGAGATGCGAAGGTAATCTTGACCTAATACATACTGATGTATGTGGTCCCTTCAGTACCATGACTAGAAATGGATATCGATATTATTTGACGTTTATCGATGACCATTTGAGATACGGGTTTATCTTCCTACTACGTCATAAATCTGAAACCTTTGAAAAGTTCAAAGAGTTTAAGGCTTTGGTTGAGAACTAAACCGATAGGAAGATTAAACAGATTCGATCTGATCGAGGTGGCGAGTACCTCTCAGATGAATTCAAGGAATATCTTAAAGAGAATGGAATTGCCTCCAATCTCACTACCCCTGGAACTCTCCAACTTAATGGTGTTGCTGAAAGACGCAACAGAACCGTCATGGACATGGTCCGTTCAATGATGAGCAGAGCACGTTTACCTCTTAGTTTCTGGGGATATACAGTAGAGACTGCAATATATATCTTGAACAAGATTCCTAGCAAATCTGTACCCAAGACTCCTTACGAACTGTGGTATGGAACCAAACCTAGTATTAATCACTTGAGGGTTTGGAGTTGCTAGGTCCATGCGAAAAATGTCGATGCAAGTAAGCTAGAATCTCACACTTGTGAGTGTTACTTCATTGGGTATGTTAAAGATGGTATTGGATACCAGTTTTATGACCCTGAGACCCAAATGGTTTTTGTCTCTAGGGATGTAAAATTTCTAGAGAATGATTTCCTAAGGTCAAGAAAGAAATGAAGCAGAGGAACTCACTGAATCCCTTGAGGATTCTGAGATTCGTGGACCAGAAACTGAAGAGATAAATAAAGATGAAACACCCATACCTCTTCGAAGGAGTTCGAGGGTGGTTGCACCACCTGAAAGGTATGGATTCCATGTGTCAGGTGAAACTGACAATGATCCTTCTTCATCTAATCAAGTACATGCGGATCATGACATAGATAGATGGATGCTAGCAATGAAGTCAGAAATTGACTCCATGCATAAGAATGATGTATGGACCCTAGAGGATCCACCTAAAGGGGTAAAATCCATTAGGTGTAAACGGATCTTCAAGAAAAAAGGGAACCTGATGGGAAAGTAGAGACTTTCAAAGCACGACTCGAGGCCTAGGGCAACACACAGAGAGAAGGCATCGACTACGATGAGACGTTCTCTCATGTGGCTATGCTTAAATCCATCAGGACACTGCTACCTATAGCTGGATCTCTTGACTACGACATCTGGCAGATGGACGTCAAGACAACCTTCCTCAATGGATACCTCGAGGAGTATATCTATATGGAGCATCCCTAGGGCTTCATAGTTTAGGATGGAAAAGTATGCAAGCAAAAGAAATCTATCTATGGGCTCAAACAAGCTTCTCGTAGCTGGAACATTAGATTTGACGAAACCATACAGAGTTATGATTTTGTGCAAAATCCTGATGAACCTTGTATGTACAAGAAGCTTCGTGGTAGCGCCATTGTGTTCATCGTGCTTTACGTAGATGATATCCTTATCATTGGGAATGATACAGGAATGATGACCAGTGTGAAGATTTGGCTATCCCATACCTTCGAGATGAAAGATCTTGGAGAAGCCTCTTACATCTTAGGTCTGAAGTTGTTCAGAAACCGAGAAAAGAGGATATTGGGATTATCACAACATGGATACATTAAGAAGATTCTTGAACGATTTTGTATGGATAGTTCTAAGAAAGGATTCCTCCCCTTAAGACATCGCATTCATCTGTCTAAAGGGATGGTTCCTCAAAGTGTTGAGGAAAAGAAGGCCATGGTTGGATGCCCCTACGCATTAGCTGTAGGAAGCTTAATGTATACCATGATGTATACTAGACCAGACATCTGCCATGCAGTGGGAGTGGTAAGTCGTTACCAATCCTTCTATGGACAACAACATTGGAATGCAGTAAAGAACATATTCAAATATCTAAGACGGACCCAAGATTACATCTTGGTCTATGGAGATTGTGATCTCCAAGTCTTGGGATATACATATTCAGACTTCCAGTCGGATATTGATGATCGAAAGTCGACATCTGGGTTTGTATTCCTATTGAACGGTGGTGCTGTGAGCTGGAGAAGCAAGAAATAGGACACTGCAACGGATTCAACGACAACAACCGAATACATTGCCTCATCGGATGCTGTAAAGGAGGCGGAGTGGTTGCGCAAGTTCATCTTGGAGCTTGACGTAGTTTCCTCTGATACTCTCATCCCGTTGCTCTGCGATAACACGGGAGCCATTGCCCAGGCAAAGGAGCCCAGATGGCATCAAACGAGCAAGCACGTGGAAAGGAAATACCACATCATTCGGGAGATTCAAAAGCGTGGTGATATCATCACCACCAACGTGGCCTCTACCGACAACGTTGCTGATCCTCTTACCAAACCTCTGACACAGAAGGTTTTCGACCAGCATGTAATGAGTATGGGTTTACGGATTGTACTTGAATGGTTCTAAGGGCTAGTAGGAGATTGTTAGACATGTGAGCCCCGAGCGAACCATTCTTACAATAATTGTTATTGTAATATATTTGTTTATCAATAAAAGTTATTGATGTTTCACTCCCTTTCTGAAATTAAATGAATGAATGCACTATACGGTCCCTCTGTACAATTAGGGTTATGTACCATGGCCATCTTGATGATCATATAGCTGTTGATTCATTAAATGAATCATAGAGGTTGATGATTGGATGAATATCTAAAGAGTTAGATAGAGGACTCATCAAGCACCATCAAATGATTATTAAGAGATGATCTCCAGCCTGAGTAGGAGATGGCAATCCTCTCTCACATAGGCTGATATCTGACCGACCTCTTGATGCAGGTCCTCTGCATGGGAATAGTGATTTAGAGGTGTCAGATTAGTTAGGTCAATGGGACGACTTAACGAGATCGAGATAACCTAAGTCCTATGTTGATTGCTGTCACAACATAGGCACTCATCCTTTGACCAGAGACAGATGTGTTACTATATGTCTGCGTATGTACATTTGGAAGACCAATAGGTTGATGACCGAACCAATGTCTATACACCGGTGCGCTGGTGTGCATGTAAGGGCATATGAGCAATACTATCTCTCAAAGGGATCATACAGGTTCAATTATGAACCAGAAGATATGATCTCACTCATGAGGTATTAGGACCGATCAAATTCCATGCATGGTCATCGTGCTTTGGAAGCATGACATGAATTTGAAGGTATGATATATGCTTTGGGAAAGCATATGATCAATGCCAATTCCCAATGACCAAGATTGAGAAACTTAGTGACCAAACCCTGAAGAAGACAATGTAAAATTGATCTTGATATTCAGGTTGATCGTAGGTCTTCCAGTATGCAGGATGTACAGGTATTGGGAATACCTGAGGGTGATGTGATTATAAATGATTTTATAACCATGACGCTTCCATTCCGAGGGAGTGATGGAACATGTATGGATTTTACTGACTCCTTTCAGTAGAGAAGCAATCTGATCTTGGTCCAAGTATTGGACAATGGTCTGAATGAGATTCAGATGCAATGAAGATTAGATTTGCGGTCCTGATTTAATCAAGAATCTGTGGGAGGTCCGTGAGATATGGATTTGAGATGAGATCTCAACATCCAAGTAACTATACGTGGAACAATACAATCGCCATGTCCTTATCTACAAGTATCTGCGAAGAAAGCACATTATTCTTGAAGGGGTTCAAGAATAATTCATTTGATAAATTATGTATCCAAGCAACAAGAAGGTCTTGATGATTAAATGAGATTTAATTATCAAGAATAATATGAATGAGATTCATATTAAGAGAATGATTATCCAAGATAATGAAATGGGATTTGATTATCAAGGATTGCATATTATGGATAGGTCTATCCATGATATCTGTGTATATGTATTATAAATGTGATTTATAATATATATATCATAGAGAGGGAAACTTTGTAAATAGAATTTGTTAATTATTAATGTCGATTGGATTCACATTAGTTAATTAATTGGAAATGTAATTTACAAATTAGTTTGGGTTGTGAATGTGATTCACATATTTATCAAATGGCATGATTGAAATATTCACAAATTAATTTGGAATTAATTTGGTGGATATTTTTGTAATAATAGTTATTACAAATTTATTAAGAAATAATAGATAAAATAAAAGGGAGATAAAATCACCACAAAAAGGGTGGCGTCACCTATAGATGATGCTCCCTATTTTTGGGGATGATTTAATTATCTACTCCTTTTTTATCTTGTTATCTCTTGATAAATAATTTATGTTAAATTAAATTATGTTGATGATAATGCAACATATGTTTGATTTAAATTAAATTAATGTTGTTGGTTTTTTAGCCAACAACAATCATGACCATTGATTAATACATGGATCAACCTAGCCATTGGATTTATGTGTGCCACAGATTGAGATCCATTGGATCCCAAACTAAAATATAAGGAGGGAAACCCTAGCCCTTTCAAAGTACATGAACAAGAGTTGTACAAGGCTACTACTACTCTCTCTCTCTCTCTCATTCTCGCCTACTCTCTCTCTCTCTCTTCATTAAGGTGGTTGTCCATCTTGTGCATTGAGAAAGGGAGTTCCTCGCCTTCGCCTTCGACTACTCGAGGATGTCCATCTTCTTTGTGGTTGCTTGCTCAAGAGGAATACAAAGGATTTCGTTGGACAAAATTAGGAGACTCGAATCTTGGATCTTCATCGAGTATTGCGGGAGGAACGTATCTCGTCATCGCGCCTGCAAGTGCCATCTTCGTGGATCGGACTTGAGACGGGAAGATCTCTTGTTTTAGAGATCTCGTGATCACAACATACTTCAAGAGCTATTTCTAATACTTTGTGGTTTGATGAAACGATCCAAGAAACGTTCTTGTGATCATGTGGTTTCATCACTTTATTAAAAATTTTTAATTTTCGCTGCTTCTAGCGACTAGTGCGACTAGTCGCCCCGATCACATGAGATGCGATCAACACGCCTCCGTGATGCGCTTGAGGATTCTAAATATCCTTCAGCAACAGTATAAATGACCCACTCAGATTCATCCCCTGCATGTAGATACTGCTCCTGAATAGTGAGAACCAATTGATCCTTATCGTCATCGGCCATTACTGCAGCAATCTTCTCATCTTCATCTTTCTTCTGATTCCTTTTGGCTTCTACTTGCTCTCTTTTCCAGACTCTACAATCTCTTTTCAGTGACCAAGATTGTTGTAATGATGACACTTTCCTCTGTCCTTGGACTTCTCCCTATGTCTCTCTCATGATTGTCCCTTGCTGTTGGGTTTGCCTCTTCTTTCAACAGTGTAGACATGTGAAGAAGAGGACTCTCCAAATGATCGTTGTATGATTTCTTCATTCAGGAAACTTCTCTTGACCATAGGGATGGTTATCTTGCCGTATGTAGCAGAGTTTCTCATGGTAATCACTAGGGTTTCCCAACTGTCTAGCTGGCACATAGTAGAAGAAGCATATGCAATTCATCATCTAGTACTGTGTCAATGGTACTCAATTGATTGATGAGACTCTGGAACTCATTCAAGTGCTCAGCAACCTTATTCCCATCCTTGTACTTTAGATCCACAACTTCCAAATCAAGAATTCCTTGTTGGTGGTTGTCTTCTGCTCATAAAGCTCTGCCAGTTTCTCCCATAGTTTCTTTACTTATGTCTCTTTTGTGACATGGTGGAATACGAATAAGTACAACCACTTCCTGATAGTACCGACTGACTTCCTATTCAACTTCATCCAATCACCTGCAGATATGTCCTTAGGTTTGGCTATTTCTCCTTCAATCGGATCATGGAGGTCCTTGCATTATAGGATGTCCTCCATCATAGCCTTCCATATTTTCCAATTTGTGCTTATCAACTTGATCATCGTGCCTAAGTCATACTTTCCCATCTCAACAATGCGAGCTCTGATACCACTTGTAGGGAAATAAAGATTCCCTTAACCTATCCTGCAAAGGGTGATTGAAAGCAGAACGTTCCTCATATGAGAACCAAGCACAATAATCGAGGCACAATAATCAAGCAAGCACAACGAGATGAGAAATTTTATGTGGGAAAACCTTCCTCGATGTGATAAAAAGGAAAAATCCACGGGACACGATGACCCACAACTAATCCACTAGGTTAAAAAAGGAGAGGGCCTAATGTCTTCTTAGTTTTGTTGCCCAACCAAACTGAGGTAAAATTACAAGAATAAAATCAGATAATTGTCACCGTATACTTGGAGAACACGATATCGATGCTTCTTCTCATCACGAGATGTCCCTCCTCAAGAATGAACCCCTTGCGACTACTCCTCACACCTCCGATGTGGATACTACTCGCAGATGCGGTTGCTCTTCACGCCTTTGAGGGCTACTCTTCGTACCTTATGTAGGTTGCTCCTTATGCCGTGTAAAGGTTGCTTCTCTCCTTGCATGGGGAGAGAGAACTAAGAGAGAAAGAGAGATGTATGAGTGAGAAATGATATCCTTTGCCTTGCATAGGGTCCTTATTTATGTCATCTCCCCACCTATCTCCCTTTTAATCCTATTTGGAATAGGTCCCCAAGGGGATAATGGTCCAACAACTCCATCCATTTTTGGGGCTCGATAATAACTACCCATCACAATAGTGGTTGATCAATCAATCTAAGGTGATTGATTGATTAGAAAAGCTGCATTATTATGTAGTAATTGATAAGTTTTGAATGACTATAGATCAACGAATGACCGATCTATTTTAGAAAATGGATCGACTAATGGATAGGTTGGACTCGAATTAATGAACGAAAAATATGTTGTTTAACCGTAATAAAGAAGAAAATACATATGACCAAGGGAGTATGATAAAAATATTACAAAAATATTATATATACATACATGATTCATATTTATAGTTAAATGACATTTCTATTATATTAGATGTAAAAAATGGATCCAACTTCCCATGAAAAGTAATAATATATACATTTTGAGCTCCAGAAGTTAATGCATAGTGAGGAGTGACATATCCAAATGCAAATCAAAATGTATAATAAGTTGCAAGTACTTGTTATGATTATCTTTTCTTGTAGAAAGGCTTTTTCCATGACGAACTTTCACCTTCCACAGGGATAAAAATTTTCTTTTGTTGCGTGGGTAGATGGAGACATGATTTGTAAGGGATAGGTATGCATCCTTGGGCTCAAGATTAGAAACTATGTATGCTATGACTCCAACCATAGAGGGAATTGGAGACATGTATTATGATCTTTAGATATCCAACTGGTTGCTCGATGAAGTCAATTGTGACGTGATTGTCTATTACTTAATATATAATCTAGACACAAGGTTAGTCTTCAACATAACAATGAATTGTGACCACATAGGGTGATACTGAGTTCTGGTGCTCCGAGGGGTGTTTTGGGTAGCAAATAATTATTAAGGAAAACAACAAACTGATGTCCTCTAACCTGACAAAAATAAAGGCCCTTTGAGGAATATATGTGTGCATGCTATTAGAAATGGATAATGATTTGAGATGCCATCCTCTCTTGCCAATGGTTGGTGGTTTTAACGTGTATTACGTTGAGTTTTATAAATAATTAAATGATATACTTGTGGACATGTGACCAAGTGTGAGATAGCATGCCTTATACAAGCCATTACTCAGTGATGCATGCAAGCCCTTGAGAGAGAGAGAGTATACTATTGCTTACTATTACATTAGTGATTAGTGTTAACGCCATCACTGCCTAATTGCTCATCATGTTACCTTTTGTATGAACTCCATGATGAGTACATGAACAACCAAACTAATAACAACCATGTGTGTTTAAGCTTTCACTATCAGAATTTCCACCACTCATGTGATGAATCTCCATTTCATCATCTTTACTATTTCATTCTGACCTTAAATCCCAGGCTAAATGCATGTATATAGCATTTATTTGTACACAATAACACTCGTTATTTAGTCTATAAATATTGTGTAAATATTGATATTTAATTCCAAAATAAAGAATAGAGGAAAGGAGAGAAAAAATGAAGTGTCAAAGACACTGAATGATCCTAAACACTGAGATCTAGTCATCATGATGACTTTATCAATAAAGAATAAAGTAGGGAGAGATATGGTACTGAACTGTACAGAAAATTTTACAAACCCTAGTTTTTATTCATCAATAATAGGCTTTTGTGACCTATTTTATTTTTCCATTTTACACCTCAAATAATAAAATCCAAAACATGAATATTGGACATAAAAATACAAAGAAAAATACAAAATTTATATCAAATAAAAATAATACACAGTGCATCTGGGACACATAGAATAAAAAGCAGTAAAGAAAACTTCCCAAACATGTATATCCTCCATACAGATTCAAACGTGACCAGACTTACCTTGATTGTTCATACAATTTAATTATCTATTTAATGAAGGTAATTTTATTTAATTTAGAATTGAGATGCAAAAGTTAGCTTTTGGGTCCCTATTGTATTGTATACCTGTATATAATATTCAATATATTCATTACATACATTTTTAGCTTCTTCATATTTTATATACTTGTAAATATTATTTGGAATACATAAAAACAATTAACAAAGAATAAAACCATTAAAATACATCAAAATGAACGAAGTAATGAAATATATAGGCAAACTATACCAATATAATACATATGCTTATTTATTTAAGTAAATAAATAAAATAAAAAATAGAATAAAAATCTGTAAATGTTTAATTAAATAAGATATAAATATATAAAATACATGTATATATTAGTAATACATAATACACAATAAAAATAAAAATACATCCAACACATGAATATTATGAAACCCCTGAAATTTGGATGTGGGCTAAATTACAAATTTTGTATCCATTCAGTGTCCAAAAAAACATTTTAATAGCCTATCGCGTAATGCTCATCAAAATCTTTCCAACAAATCCAACAATGCAAAAATTCGAGTTCGGGGAGCCCAAGTTACGACTATTTTAGCGAAATGAGGTCCATGTCATACTCAGATCCTGACATGGATCCGGATCTGAGTTATAACCCCCTCTCCTCAAAAATACCGAACCCGAGTTGCAGCCCTTCCTCTTCCCCTCGTCCTCCCTCCCTCTCACCGGAGCATCGCCAGAGCACCTCGGATCGACGATCCATGACCATCCCCATGTTATGCCCGAGGGTGCGGGGGGGACTAGTACCCTTCCACTGCTGACATTCGCGAGGATAGAGCCGTGCAAGCCGAGCATAAGGCGCACAGGACTCCGTTGAGGCCCTTCCACTCGGGTGCTTTCAACAGTAGTGCTCGTAGCTGAGGCCGACCTTAGCTTTTTATTAACCTCCGCGGAGAAAAAGGGACTCGACTTGAAATTACGTCCGCTTTTATCAGCCCAACGCTTTCTTCTTTTTAGAAGGGGGGTTCTGGGGGGCCGTCCCCTCTATGCTGGCCCCGGCCGGCCCGGGCTGGCTTTTTGGGAAGCCCGTTCCCACCGCGCTCACGGCCCAGCTGGCCTCTTGTACTCGTCGATTCGTTTACCGTTCACAAATGAGTAGTTCCCGGGCTTTCATCTTCGGTTGTTTATTTCTTTTCCCATCCCCGACCCTCACTGGGACGACTGTGAGATATATGGTTTCTGGGCATAATTGAGTATATATGGTTTCTGGCTTTCGGAATCAAGCAGCAGATCAAACTCATAACGGCCAAAGTACACGTTCTCCACTGAGGGCCAAAGCTTTTCGACAGAAGTCCAAGCCGGATCAGATCTCCACAATATCAACATTTCAATACAAACCACCTTTATCAGATTCACAACGCGGGAAACCAGAAGCCCTTCGAACTCAACCTTAGTTAGCATTCATGCACACGTCAACTTTCACTCTCTGCCTTTGCAGAGGAATACAAAAAAAGAAAGAACTGCCTGACCTCAGCCAAGAGTTGATATCAGGTAGTTATTGATATCAGGAGGCTAACTCGGGCCTATCATCAGGTCTCAACCGCCTCTCTCTCTCACTCCTTCATCTCCCCGCTACGTGCCCATGCACCCATACTCCTCATGGAAACAAGAGAGCCCCAACTAGATATTCGGGCCAGGAAGAGCTTCCGATTCTAGTCTAGTCTTTCTCCGAGACTCCTCCTTCCGCAAGAACCCATTGGGCATCTACCAGCAGCCAGCTCTGAATGCGACGATTGAGGGCATTTTGAAATGGCAGAAGAAGCGGAGGCAGATAGTTGACGAAAGAAATGAAAACGGGAAAAGACTAAAAAAAGCAAAAGTGAAAGAAAAGACGAAGAGGAAAAAGTGTGGGGGTGCCGAGTCCCTTCGCTTCCAGGGCCCAAGGCAGCCGGACTGAGATAGAAGAGGAAGGAGGTTTTTCTTTCGCTTTTCACCCCTGCTGCATCTTTTTCCTCCCCACCTCTGACCCCCTAAGGTCATAGCGAATGCACCTCACACTCCTCTATCTACCTGTATCCGATAACAGGAGGAGAGTCATAAGGAAAGAGCATATCGAAGAGACCACGGGATGAGCCGCTAATCAAATCAGTAGTAGGGCGACTCTTCTCAAAGAAGAAGGAATGCTATCGCCCTAACCTTCCCTCAACGATGCTTGCATTCGATGCGGATGAGATTTCCTTGACTTTCTCGGGGAGATGTTTTTTATTTGGCTGAGTCAATAGCTGCTTCTTCTTTCACTTCCGAAAAAAGGAAGATCGCAGCCCCCAGACGCGAACCTCGAACATCTATCGCGAGTAGAAGATCCCCATCTGGTTCACGGCCTCATTCCCCCCTTTCCCCCAACTTCCTTATATATGCGGAGGCTCGATGACAGAAGTGGGATGCCGGGATAGGTGAATAGTTGATAGCAGAAGGGGAAAAGCAAGGCAGGTTGGTTGAGGTCTTGGGCGATTGACGAGGGGTCTGTTTCAGGGGGCCGTGATAAGGTTGAAATGACTGTGCACCATTACTTGGCGGTCAAAAGTCTTCTTCCAATAAGTACTCTATTCCGGAGTGGGAATCCACACTATTATAGTCCTTGCGTTATCACTACGAGTCCTTCCTCGTAGCTTTGCGTCCGAATCTGATTCTAAAGCTTTTGCTAGAACTTAATAGGAGAATTTCACAAGGTCACTTTCCTTACAGCTTAGTCTGACTTTCACGCTCGTCAGGTACAAAGGGTCAGGGATATCAAGTTCTCTTCTATACCTTTGACTTCGCATCGAGAAGCTTCTTTAAGAACATCAGCTTTTTGAATAACCGACTTTCACGCTTTCTTTACATGATTTTTCGGGAACTTTCAATTCCTCTTGCGCTAACGCGCTCAGTCCGTTGACCTTCCTCTCTTTTTGTGCCAAGCATTCATAAGATGGCAAGGGGGGATAAGCAAGAGCTGTGCTTACTGTGAATCTGTCTCATAGCCTGAGAAGCGGAAAGAGTTCATAGAATCAATCCCTTCAGCTGGAAGAATGAATAGGCACAGTACAAGTTACGAAGTCAAGGAAGAAAGTTGCCAATGCTATTTCTAGCTAGTCTTCCTTTACCTATGGAGATTATAGAAGATAGAAGAAGAAGAAATTACTATTACTATTACATACGGCTGCGTGCTAAGCGCGGGCAAGCGAGGGCAAGCAGTATTTTGAAGCTTGAGCAAGCGAGCCCTTATTTGTTGTCAAGTTCCAAGCGCATCTCTGACTCGACTAAGGAAAGATAGACTCCGCTCCGCTAGTAGAAAAAGGCGCTTGCATCTGACTTTCATCTTCTCTGGAATTTTTATTTCTTATCCTTTGATCTGAAACTCCCCTTTCATAGACCTCTGTATATCAAACAGTTCTTCTTAGAGGTTTTCCTTCATATCTTCAGTTGCCTGGCGCATGGAGCTTGGCAGAAAAAGAGAAAAGGGGACACAAACTAGAAGAAGAGAAGAGCGGATGAGAGAGAGAGAGGCAAAGAACGTCAGGCTTCGGGTTGAGCTCGGGTCTAGGATCCCCCAGTCCAACCAGGAATCTGGCAATTGGGCACAAGATGAAAGGAGTGAGGTTTTGACAAATAGCATCACAGAGAAGTCTAGGTAATTGTTCTCTGATCTCATCTTTGAGACTGTCTATTAATGAGTGGTAGAGATCGAGTATCTCATCCTTCTCAGAGAGGATCAAATGAGAATGAGAGGAAAATTCACCTAAGATCAAATATTTCAAGCCGGCTTCCGTGGAAAATTCTGACTTTCTTTTTGATGCTGCGATTACATAAAAACATAAACTGGCTTCGGACTCACTGATGTCTGGAATGTCCCGCTGATGTGACTTTTCGGGTAGAACTGAGAGAATTGAAGGACGTGACGAAGTTGATAACAAAGAAATAGTTCAGAAAAGCGCCGAAGAAAGCAGAGCACAAAGGAAGGGACCTATGAGTTTTCCCTTGATCATTCGCTTCAGATCGGTCCCCGAATCAATCTCAAACAAGTTGGGCACTGGCATTCTCACAGGCCATTGTCAGAGGAGATAATCCTTTGAGAAATCTGTCTTTACCCATCACCACCCTCATCAAAAGGCCTCGGCACTATATATCTGGGGCTTGACCTTTTAGAAAGAAGCCCTACACAACAACTGGGCAAATGATTTTCTTAAAGAAATGCAAGCTGACTTATCATTCTCACCATCACTTTATCTTTGCCCTAAAGCAACTGGCAAGAGCCTATCTGTGCACCGGAGACCTGAGGGGGATTTGATAAATGCTAATCAGGCGGTCCAATCTTTGATTTATTCATTCCATTATTTTCTCTAGGTTATGAATTTGATCCTGCTTACTTTTCTTTCGTAGCTGAAGTATGACTTTCTCTCTCGGAAGATCATGTCTTTTGCTTACTTCCTATCTTTCTCGTCTTTTTTCTCTGTGAGAACTCTTTCCGAAAGTTGTGCGTCTATCAATGGGGTCATCGTCTAATCGCAAGGGTAGGGCTAATTGTAAATGTTATGTAAATCTGGATATTCTAGTTACCAGAATCTCTATAATGAAATACAAGCAAAACCACCCAACACGGCAAGGTATAGGACAGAGATAGAGAGGCCGAAGTGGGTTTGCGCGGCTGTTCACGGGAGTTCCGCTTGCTATAGTTAGCAGTTGAGGGGAAGGCAAGAGAGTCCTATTATTGAATGAACAGAGTGGAGTTTGAATTAGTAGAAGTTAACTGGTTTTAGGAAAGCATGAGAAGAAGGAAGACCTGCTTTGAGTAGTCTGTCTCCATGGACTATTATTAAGCCGACACCTTAGTTGTCTTCTTTATATACTATCTCAAATCACTGCTCTCTCATCTATCCCCTTTCCTCTCACACTAGATAAGCCCTTGATGAGCTGTTTTCCCTAAACTCTTTGACGACTGGAAATAGCAGCAGACTATAGAAAGTACGAAGGTAGGCAAACAATATATATAGTCAGTGCGAGGGTCCCCAGACCTTTCATTCCCTCATCAGCCGAGGGAGAAAGGATGGTATAGAATGCTCTCTCTTACCCCGTACTATTTATTGAAAGAAGGCTCTCACATCCATATTTGTGATATTAGAGTGATGGTAGACTGCTACAAGAGGAAGGCACTGCTACAACTCCAGAAAGGTTGCTCACGGGACAGGAACTGAGGAGGTTTCACGCGATCGTCCTCCTGGCTCGGTTGTTGACCTAAGCAAGGACAAGTGCTCTTTATGCCTTCCTAGTTGACCTCCCGAAGTCCTAATATATTAATAATTGTTGACCGCTCTTTCTTTCACACCCAAAGCACGGCGCACTAGAGAGAGGAGGGTTGTCCAACTGCTTCCTCTCCATGTAAAGACATGACCAGCAGGACTACTATAGAGTGGAGTGGTGGAGAACAGATTAACACTATGAATCCGTCTTAATATATCGCGAGAGAAAATGCTCTTCACGCCTCCGCCCCTTGTGCTTTGACTCTTGCTCTCTGCCTGTGCCCTCACTCAGACCTCAAAGACAATCTTTCCGCGGCCTCCCCTGCCACTCTTTCCTTTGAGGAAACTCGTTTTCTTGAGATACGATGCCCACTTCCCACTTGCTGAGGATGCCACACGATTTTGAACTTATATGTTGGGTCATCTACAGCCTTAGCACTTTTGGGGGGTATGGTTTTGTTTGCATTTTGTTGAACTTCTCCTTGGGTTGATACTGCTGCTGCATAGACAACAAGATGATGGTTTACTTGGTTTTTGCATTGTTCTCTTATTTACTCGGAGAAAACCCCGTTAATACCACCGAACTGGGTTCTAAAAGAACAAGGATAAGGGAGAGTTGCTGCATGTCCTACGTCCTTTTGAACTTCCTGCTGTTAGGGCGACTTAATGGTCTCGAATATTGCCTCGCGTTGGGTGTTGGAGTTAATTGCTAAAGTTAATGGAATTTTTATACTGTACATGGGGTAGTAGCCGTCTCTCCCTTTCTACTTTCTGATCTGCCATTTGGTATTGGCTGGAACATTCGTTATCCAAAGGATTTAGTGACTATCACGGAGAAGTTACATGGAAAATGTGGAACTCCATAGTGTACCATGGAGTTGGTGGCTTTGTGAACTTGTTCTATAAGGCGTGTACTGAGGAATTAGAGTTTTTCATGGATGAGCTTGATAAAGCTATATTAATAATCTGACTTTGCTGTTTAGTGGTATATTTTGCTTGTGGTATGGAATGCCTGATATTTATTATATGTTATTGTTATCTTAGGGATAGACAGTGCATTAACATTAAGCGATATGCGGTGATCTCTTTGTTTTCTGTTGTTGGTTAGAATCATGAGCTAGTGGGTTTTATCAGATAGAACTGGGAGCTGACCTGGTTCTAGGTTGGCTGCACTAAGTGGAAATGGACTGTCTTTTATTATTGTCCCTGGAGCCATTTACGATTCGATAAATTATCACAATAATTCTTTTTGCATCCACATTATGATTCGTTAGTGATATTATCATCTGGTTTTAAAGCTGGGTTCTAAAATTTCAATCGTGTTCAAGACATAGGATTTAATGTTGAAGAGAATTTTGAAGAGGTTATGAAACTGTTCTTCCTGCATCATGATGATTCTCATCATAAAGTTTCCGAAGCTGCACTTCTGATGCTTGCTTAAATAATCCCTGCATTCATCAAGTGTTTCCTTTCTAACATTTCATTTGGAGTTGGGTATTGCAGATTAATTGTAGAGAATATGAAGTATATAAGGTTCAAAGTTTTGGGATGTTCACACATTCTGAGTTAATGTCACTTTGAATCAGCTCAGTAATTGAGCTAGCCGGGGCACACGTATGTTCTTGATTGTCGGGTGACTTTTCGATTTCCTTATGACATTACCTCCATGGTGGACAAAGATAACTAAATTTTCAAGGATCTGATGAATGTCTGTTGTGTTCGGAACATTGCAGAAGATTTTTTTTTCTGATTGTACGCATTAAATCCATCCTTCCTATGATTGAATAGTTGTGTTAATTGAATTATAAAATATACCTCTCCAATTAAAAGGTAAGTATACAGATTTTTAATATTAGTTCTGATATAAGTCTAAGTGCTGTCCACTGATGTCTCCGATCGAGCTTTTCATTACTAAAGCTATAACGAGCTCCTAGAATTTGTAAGAATCTTTGTACAGACACAATCTCCCACTTTTGGTTGGCTTGAACTGGTCACTTGAGTTGCGACATTTACACGTGACTTAGACATCGCTCCCTCATCATGTCTTGAACTTATCACCATATATAGAACACTCTACAACAATATGCATGCCTCTTTGTACCCGTAACTAATGGATTCGATATATTCTTCAAATCTTTTATTATGTGATTTGGGTATTTGCTTTCTCTAAGTTTTGTTTGGGAATCTAAGTGAATGTTAGGATCTATATTATGTTGGTTAATACCGTATATCCAATAGAAGAGAGGAACATACATCAATATTATGGTATGTGGGCAGTGGAGTAGTTGTCGCTAAGGGATTTGGGCATGCACCCTTAGGGTGCCTGTTAGAAGCCTAGAGAGCCGCGATCATAACCGCTACTACGTAGCTGTGATGGTTGGAGAACATGTCACTTGGTACACCGAGGAGTTACCGCATGGTATTCAGCCTTAGCACTTGCGTGCCTTTAGCCCAGTGCTTTGAGTGGCGGGGCCAAGTAGTCATGGTTGGTGGTCTAGTATTTTGCTTGTTCACTTAGAGTTAACATTCATGTATTAGCTGGTGTAGCTCACATTGGTTAGTATTCCGAGTGAGAGTACTAAGCGGGGGCAAAATGTGGTTAAATGAAGTTGGGAATGTGATACAAGTCTCCTGTGCATAAGGAGGATTTAAGTTAATCATGATGACTCAGACTACGGTAATACTGATATTGTAATCTATACCCTTACTCGTGCCCTACGCATCGTTGGCTCTTACACATGGGGTAGTGGACTTGGGCGGTTCGCAATGATTTGCAGGTTAGAAATTGCTTTGGGAATCAGAGTTACAATCTTATGAGTGAAGACAAGTGGACGTATTGAGAACTTGGTTAGGATGCATTGTACCTCACCACATGCCTACAGAGGCACCCCGACCCTAAGGCATCCTTCTTGCCTTAGAGTTATAGCGTGAGGTCTCACCCAGAGCAAGAATATAGACTATCCACAGAGCTTGGTTGATTCTTATCAAATAATAATGACTAAAATTTATCTCTTTGTGAGGACAGTTTACCCAGCTATTTTCTTTTGCACACTTTTAATTACATCTCGCATGTTGTATATTTTTTATATTGTATTGAGCAACTTTGCTCATAATGAACCTATGTGTGAATCCACAGATTATTAGAAGAAGTCAAAGCAATGAGCAGTACATGTTTAGTTGGAGCTACTTCTCTTTTTGTGTGGCTACATGGATTCCATTTGTGGCACATTACATGTTGTAGCTTTTACTGCTTCACTCTACTTGTAGTATTTTGGAAGACATGAGATGCATACTGTATGTATAGAACTTTTTTTTTTGAATACATACAAGTAATATAATTTTTTTGGGACATGGATGTTATTGTCATGAAATGCAAATGATGGATACATTGTGAAGTGAATGGAAAGAAAAAAGGAATTTTTTCCAGCCTTTCATGCTACTTCTCATGCTTTGTATCATTGTTTATTTCGAATGTGAAATGTATGTGCATGTAATTGGTTTGTCGAGTACTCGGATCATAGGGGGACGGACGCCACACATATATACCAATGTATATGCATGTAAATATTCACACCTAATAAATGATCTTGTAAAATTTAAAAAATTGGAATACTATACTACATAAAATAATATTTATTGTGTTTTCACATAAAATTAATAAAATCATTTATTATTTGACAATCAATTAATAAGTAAATTAATTCCTCCTATTTTCTGGTTTGTCCACATGGACCAACTTGAGCTCAGGGGTTGTTGACCGCTTGGTCAATAGTCCTCCCCCACCTCCTTATATGTTAGAGGTCACGAGACCTCTAACTTCTCCCCACTTTCACGCTTAATCCACTCCACCTTCCTCCTGGAGCACCTAGCCTCTTTGTTCCTCCCTTAACTCTAACCTTCGCCCACTCCATAGCTCTCACCAACTGCCTCTAGATGTCACGTAACCTCTCCACCTCTTTTGCGCCTCATCCTCTCTATGAATAAGCCTCACCAACTTCCTTCCCCATTTTGATCCCCGATTCTACCCTCTAACCCCAATGGCATCAGTTAGATCAAGTCGCATGGTGATAGAGAGTGATTCCCTACCCTTGTTGGTGCAGACAAAGGAGAAGATCATGGTGGTCTAGTTCGCCGGAGCACCTCCGGCGAGCTTCTCTGATCCTTCGCATTTTATCAGGTGTGAGCTTCTTTCATTATGCATTTTCATCAAATTTCCTTTCGGTAGCATATAGTGATATTAATTTAATCAATTAGTTTCAATCTTAGCAATATTTTAGGATTTAAAATTGCTAGAGCTTTTTAGCTCTAGCCCTAAATTTAGATGTTATCTGACTCATTTCGACCCCTCTTCATCCTTATCATCTTTCCCTTTTTCTTCTTCATGACCCCCCCTATTTCCCCATCGATCCTGCGAGGATCGAGGTCCACCAATTTCTCTCCTCCGCCCATCACCAGAGCTCTTCCATCCTATTCACCCTCTATGCCTCTCGCTTCAAGTGAGGGGCCAAGAGAAACCCTCTCATCTCCCTCCATCTTTTTGTGCAAGTCTTGGACTTCGAAGAACCCCTAAAGATAGAACCAAGTTCAAGTCGGGAGCTCCAGACGATCAGAGCTCTAGGCCCCTTTCTGATGGGGCCCGAACCTCATTGAAGTGACCTGCTGATACGGAAGGTCTCCATGAAGAGACAACAACCGCTGATGAGGCTATTGGTAGATAGAGACACACAGAATCAAAAGTTGAAGCTCATCCTAGTTGTGTTCTTGAGGTGTTCTTCCAGACACCTCGAAAGCCGTCTGATCAAATCACAACTCCAGATTATTTCCCAACCATCGGATGAGCAACAAAATGATGTCCTCCTTGGCTGTTGAGTAAAACATGTAGCACAAGGAGAACTATCCGATCGCTCCTTTAACGGGTAAATTAATAAGTAACCCCTCACTTATTTTGTATTTATATCCTGATCATGTAAATATTAAGTATTGTTTAAAACTTTTGTAAAAATTACAGTAGACCTCCCACACTTATTGTGTATTACTTTGGGGTCAGTGTCAACTCACCTCGTGTGGACTCCCACGTGAGGCAGGTGGTTTTTTTGCATCGAACCCTATTTTCATTTAATCCTTAAAGTTTGTGAATAAGAGCAAAAAATTGGGGTATTTTGCACTAATCACATTGTATTTATTTTTTATTGCAAAATTGCACATGTTAATATTATAATTTATATCTTATCTTTTTATTTTTATTAATTAGATCCAATACCTTAAAATTTATGGGAAAATTATTGTAAGTTCCTAATATATTACTCTTTCATTCCATATATTCATTTTGGTATTACTTGCAATTTTCCATATACTAAAATTCAAATAAGAGCTATATATTCCCTGTTTACAGAGCAAAATATAACAAAATTATAAAGCTTACTCTAAAAATTCTAAAGTACTTAGACCATATACTATAAGTCCAGACTAAAAATCACAAAAAATTTTAAAAGAAAATTTTAAAAATTACAAACCTTAAAAACCTATAAAAATCACTAAAAATCCTATAAAAATACAAAAATAATTTTTATTGTATATTTTTATTTATATTATATACTATATATTAAAAATATTTTTGGGAATGTTTGGAATATTTATATATTTTTTAAAATACAAAATAATTTGGTCTATTAATTATAGTTACTGTTTTGAAAGTTTTAGTACATTAAAAATTATCAAAAAAATTCACAAAATAGTGAAAAATAGTAAGAACACAAAAACAATTTATTTTCTAAATGTTGATTATATACAAGTATTTTTAAACTTATAGGATCCCTATATACTATATATTCTTATATATACTTATTTTATTATTATTATTACTATTATTAATTATAAATCCTTAATATATATTTAGAACCTTTAAAAATAAAAGGACTATTCATGCATATATTTCATATATATTTTTATATATTTATTTATGATATATCATATATATAATATTTGTAGCATACATATTACTATATACGTTATACCTTGAAAACAAAAATAAAATAAAAATTAGCAAAATAAAAAGAAATAAAAAATAAAAAATAAAATATAAAACATTAAAATTTTTAAAAATTAAATATAATTAAAAATCCGCGAAAATGTAAAAAGTATAAAAGTTCAAAAATAATAATTACTTATTTTCATTAATTGACAATAATTATACCTATCCCCATTGCTCTCTGTGGTTCGACACTCCACATACTTATACACTATACACAAATATTTTGTAGAGTGAAAATAAAAATAAAATTTGACTCAGATATTTGAATTGAATTGCCGTACACTGTGGGTAGATTAATTGTTCGAATTGATTGATTACATGTTGAGATCCGAGAGAGGTTTGATACAATGATTCTCAGATCTGACTTATCGGATACCACATGCTAATAAATCCCATATTTATCATCATTATCTCTCTTTCTTTGGTCAATCACAAGATTAATTGACTAATTAACACTAATTGCTATTTTATGTGTTGTATATAATTGATTCTATTTAATATATATTTTTATTATGTTACTATTTTATGTATTTATTCTCCTTAAAATATAATAAAAATTAGATTAATATTGTACATAAGTAAATTAACATAAAAAATAGAAATATAGACAAATAAATAAAAAACTAAAAGAAATTGTTTTATATTTTTTAATTAGTATTTAATTTTTCTCTAAGTATAGATGACCTCTGATCTCTTTGACTTCCAGATGAAAGATGCAGATCCTGTCGATATATACAACTTTCATGTTTAAGACTTTTCCTGATTTCCATCCTAACTAATTCTTTTGTATTTATCTTTGAATTTCTGATTTATCTTCATTCTTATTAGACCACGTGGCGCTACAAGAGCGCTCCATGTGGCTCGTTCCTGTTAGGTCATCCACCTTTAGTCTTAGTCATGTGATTTGTTTGATCCGCCACATCCTTGCCATTCGTAAGCGCCCAAACCTTGACCGTTTGATGGTCATCACCTAGATCTGATCCTAGTGCCTGATAAATCCCCATTCATCACTCTGTATTCCTTTATTTTAGCTAGAAACTTAAGCAAAATACCATGTAAATATGTGTAAATATCATAAATTGTCAAAATTCGTGCATCTTGCAATTATGCATAATTAGCATGTTTTTGTGTAAAAATAAAGGAATAAAGAAATAAAAGAAAAGGAGGGAAATATTTAGAATAAATATTTAGTGACCTAATCTCAAGGGAGGGCTCAGCATGGGCCTGACCGCAAAAGAATCCAAGTAGAGAGAGATAAGGTCAATCATACTTGTACATAACCCTATGTATATAAATAATTTTATTTTCCTCAAAATAAAAATAAAAGTGTTTCTCACATTTTGTACATATTTATAAAAATGAAATAAAAATCAGAAAAATAAAAAGAAAAATAATGAAAATCATTTTCACCTTGTATATATACAATGTACATATGTATATAAACCTATTTATTTAATCATGTAAATAAACGATAAAAATAAATTAAAAATACCTTTTAATTCCAAATTTTTTGTTGTAAATAAATAAAATATAAAATTGGAATAATTGTACAAAAATAAACAATTAAAAATAAAAAATACATATGTATATATACCTATATATAATAATAATATAATGTAAATACATTATTTATTTTTTAAAAAAATAAATAAAAATCACAAAAAAATAATTTGAAAAATAATAAACAATTTTCATGTTCAAACTTTTTTGAAATAAAGTCGTTTATTAATTTTAAATGAATTTTTAAATAATTAACCAACATAATTATTCCATTGGTCCACGGGGGAATGTTGACCTCCGGTCAACTCTCCCCCTAGGACCACCCAGTGACGGATCTTTGCTCCCGACTCGACTTCGCCTATTTTTCCAAGCATGACCGATCACCAATAACCCAAACCCCGGGCCCCGATTATCCTTGACACATCCCTAATCCACGCCCGATCATTTGCCTAGGGATCCGAACTCCGATTTCCTCGCCCAACGTCCATCATGCCGGATCCCTAATACTATAAAACCTGAGCTCCGCCACACTTTTCAGGCATCTTTGGCCTTCCCCCTCGTCGCCAGTGAGCTCCACTCCCTCACCTGAGTGACAACTGTGTGAGAGAGGGTCGGAGAGAGGCACGGGAAGCCGGGAACCACTGATCCGGCGGCTACACCGCCGTGCTCCACCGCAAGGTGAGCTAGAGCCTCTGGACCATCGATCCATCGAGGAGAAGATCCCCGGAGGTCCAGCACCTCCAACACAGACATCCTCCTCCACCAGGTAGTTTAGATATCTCGTAGGTTAGGTCAGATTTCAGTTTTTAGATTTTCGCTTGTTTAGCTCCGTCACCGTCGCCCGCCATCTCCGACTATCCATTTGCCCTTCTGACCGCCCTACCACCTCCGTCAGACTTCCCTCCGCTTGCCCCACCCTTCCATTCACCCTGACTCACCCCGGAGCAGGTTCCAGACCCTCCTTCGTCGTCGCTTCGCCGAAGTGCGACGCTCCGCCTCACCAGAACACCTTTTTCACCCGCTGACGGGTCGAGGCACTTTTCCCTCGACCCAGATTTCTTGCTGTGCATCTTGCAGGTCAAGTCTACCTCATCTGGAGGTCGACTCATTCAGGCACAGCCGCTCCGAACCACCTTCGTCGCCGTAGTTCTTCAGAGCTCCTTAACTTCATCGGAGCCACCCACCAGCTGCGGACCAGCCTAGGCGTTCTATTCCCTATCTCAGCAGCCTCATCGAAGTCCTCTACCGTGTGGATTGGGCCGACGAACTTCGCCGGCGGCCTGTTCTTGGAGGAGCTCCAGTTGCCGTCCGATCGCGCCTCCCCTGCCACATCAGATCATAGCCATTCATCTGCGGAGCGTCCCCAACCGTTGATCCATTTGAGGATCAGATCAGGAGTGTCGATCCATCGAAGGGGCGTGCATGCTTCTCCACCGTTAGATCTCCACATGACGCGCCCTCGTCCGTCGATCGTTAATAAAGGGGTAATTTTCACTTAGGCCCCCTTTCTTTTAGCATTTATAGAATAGTCTTATAAATATTTTAGTGCGTTGTTTTTATTCTTGATAATTTGCATCACGGACCCTATATTTACTTTATTTGCATTTTAGTCCATGTCTACGTGGAACACGTGCATCGTCACGTGCTATTTTGGACATTTTGCAAGTGTGGGCTTCGAGTTTGTTTATGTTATTGAATGAAATTTAGTTTCTGAAATTTACATTTATACCCTGTGTGTGGTTTTAATTGAACATGTGCTGATTGTTTGGGATTTTTGCGCATTCAACCCTAAGGTTTTCGCACGTGCTATCATTTAGCCCCTAGAACTATGTTTTTTTACATTTAGGTCCCTGTGTGTCGTAGTGCTTGTATTGATTGAATAAAATATCAATTGAATTCCAAATTAGGTGCAATTTGGATACGTGGCTCCTGCCACTGTGTAAAAATTTCCTTAAATTTTTGGGACATTTTTGAGGCTTTTTACTATTTTTAAAAAATAAAAAACACGTATTTTAGCTACTATTTGAAAAAACAAATCCAAGAAAAATAGAAAAGCTTTTCTAAAAATTCTAAAAAAATTAGGGATAGTTAATTTTGTTGTCTCCTATCTTCTATCTAATTTGTAGCTTATTTTGATTTACAAAAATCATAAAATGGAAAAACCCTAAAAATATTATAAAAATTATTAAAAATTCTATAAAATTAAAAAAAAAACTCTTTTATTGTAGCTTATTTTTTGTATATATTTTTCATAAAAGTTGTCTCCAGATTTTTATAGACCAATTATATATTTTTAATTGGTCTTTCAAGTCTGGCTGCACATTGATCTCTCGTTTTCCCCTTTCTTGATTTTTAGAAAATCAACTAAAAATTGAAAAATCCTCAGAAAATTACCAAAAACACTTAAAAACGTAAAAAACACAAAAAATTTATTTGAATTTTCTGTGTATTTTTGTGTGCTTAAATAAATTATTGTTGTTGCTTGTTTATACCTTTTCTCATCTTTTTCCTTTTTATTGAAAATACAAAAAATTTAAAAACCATTAAAATCCACCTAAAATATTTTCTCTGTATTTTCTCGATTTTAACTACTTTGTAGGTCGTCTCGGTCATCCCATGCTCCTTGAGTCCGGCCGTGGTCGCTATACCAAGTTAATAAACTAGCGAGGACCGTTGTTTGATTTTATTGTTCTATCTGTCGATTTGGTGGTTCCTTTATTTTCTTGATTGACCGAGTCTCTCTATTCGGGTCGCGACGAGACCGAACACTTTTACCTTGGCCCGATAGTGAGAGTCTTGATTTTTCGGTCATCAGAATGGCGTCGTCGCTAGGGAGCACAACTTAGTAGCCATTTTTGCTTTTCGCGGTTTTTTTGTGGCTTTTTGTGCAAAGTTGTGTAGATAGTTTTTATCTAATATTATTTGCATATATTTTCAATAATCTGGACTGACACACTTCTGTTTCTATTTCTTGCGAGGGCCCAAGGACAGAGGCGGCTTTTTCAGAAGCTGAAGCAACCGCGAGATTAGGAGGCGGCTTCCTTCTGTACGAAGCCGCAGGAGAGCGCGAGAAGGAGAACCGAAGTGCAGGAGCCGCAGAATAGCCGCAAGAATTAGCTGTAGTTTAGTTTAGTTTAGTTTAGATTAATTTTTCAGCAGATATTTTATTGTAATAATATAGGGATAGAGACATGGACACTTGGGTGATATCGGGGTCTGTTTCACCGAGCACCGGTGTGCTCGGGGGACCTCACCGTTTATTTACTGCTTATTTGATTTACACGGTTTTAGCCCTAGCTTAGGATTTTCTGTGACTGTGACGTAATTAATTAATGACAAATCCCTAATTATCTGCCTGCACCTATAGATTGATATTTGGACTTAATTAATTAAATCACGAAGAAAAAGTCGGATTACTTAGGCTCTAGTCCACGTGCCTTGAGGAGTCACATACATCGCGTGCAGGATCCGTTGTGGCGGACACCGAGTGGCTCCCAAGATGGACTCCGGACATAGGCTTGAGTACCTGGCTACTGTGCTTACGTGTAGAAATTGCTTTGTCTAGGGCCGGATTCTCGTGCATCATATAGGTAGTTTATATTCTGTCTTTATTTTATGCGCAGATCATTTTGCATGTAGACTGTTGGAGTCAGGTATGCATTTCTTACTCTGCATGCATCATTGATTTCTCGCGGATCAGCTTTTTCATCTTCTCCTCCCAGTTTTTGGACTTAAAATAATCAGGAGAACCGAAAAATTCGTTAGGCGTTGTTTGCTTGAAAATACCTAAAAAAACAAAAACTATAGAATTGAGACTGCTAAATACACTTGAACCTAAAAGATACCTCACTTAAAAATCTTTCTTTGGGAGAGCAGCCCCCTCATTGTCTGATTTGGATGCACGAGAGAGTGACCCGCACACTAGGTTAGAGCCACATCCGAGCCCCGATCAGACTACCGGCCTTTTATACGGGACAATCTGGTAGGCGGATTGGATTCCTATCAGGTCCCGTAACCGCTCTGATATCCTGACATGATCATCTAAATAAAATTGACAAGATAATTGACCGAGCTCTTACGGTCTTCAGCTCAGCGTGGAGTAGGTGAACCCGAGGTTTGTATTCTCATCTTGTGTGTTTTCCAGATCTCATCCGCCCAACTCGCCATATCAAGATGATGGGCAGGAGGTCTCTTAGACAGCCTCTGGCTGCACCGCTTTTTAGCACTCCAGCCGATTCAACTAGGTTGGTTTGTAAGAGCCCAGACCCGTTCTCTGAACCCGAGTTCGATTTCGTCCTATTCCCCCTTGACTACCCTTCTTTCTGTCCTGAGATGCCAGTGCCTGATGCGAGACAGCAGACATATGATATTTTGGCACCTGAGTTTGGGTCTTTTGCCTTTGCAGAGATCACGACCAGCAGCGAGGAGTGACTGATGGTCCGATGCCAAAGACAACCACAAACGTTCTGGACCAGGTTGCGATCAACACCACCATGTTAGCTTCCCTCGAGACCATGCAGCGACAGATACAAGATCAGGGGGGTTTCATGGTGGAGATGAGGAGAGAGATGGAGAGACTGAGGGCAACACGAGAGCAGGCGCGAGCCGCGGGAGGGGGAGGTCCAGATAAGCTAGGAGGAGCAGACCAGTTAGGAGCAGCAGCAGAGCCAAGACCGATGCGGGAGATGCACAACCTCGGATCGACACTGACAGACCGCTGGGTGGTACTTCCAGCTATCGTGGGGGACTTCAAGTTCCCCTCGAACACACTTCAGCTTCTACCACGCTTCCACGGGCTCGCCACTGAGGAGCCCCATCTACATCTCCAGGAGTTCGAGATGATCGGCAGTACAGTCCACGATCGTCAGGTGGAAGAAGACACCATCAGGATGATTGCTTTTCCTTTCTCCCTAGCAGAAGAGCAGCCAACTGGCTGAAGCACTTAGGGAGATTCGTATACACCTGGGAGCAGCTCCACACCGAGTATTTGAACAAGTACTATCCACTCGGGCGGACCAATGCAGCGAGGGCCCTAATTAGCAACTTCTCCATGGTCCCCAACGAGCAGTTCCATGAGGCATGGGAGATGTTCCAAGAGCTCACCGACAGATGCCCACACCATGATATCACGAAGCCAAACCTAGTTCAGAGATTCTTCCGCAGGTTGACACCAAAGCTGTAGGGCCTGGTGAACGCTTCTTGTGGCGGTTCCTACTTCACCAAGGATGAGGATCAGGTCTGGGCCATCTACGAGGAGATGGCCAAGAACTATACAGTGATGTCCCAGGCCCAACCTACACTCAGGGACACCCCCAGCCACAGTCCGTGTAGTTTCAGAGGATAGCACGGGTTGATGCCGATCCTTCCACTTCGTCAGCGGCAGCCGCACAGGCTGAGTCCACAGCTGTCGACATGGGCATCATCAGCGAGAAGCTGGACCGGATCGAGTTGATAGAGAAGAAGCAGTGCCAGGGCATCACACAGATGGATCAGATGGCACAGACGCTGAGTGACTTGAAGACACAGCTCATGTGTCTCCAGGAGGCACAGACGGCTTCTCAGCCCCGTCTTCAGGCAGGAGGAGATCCGAGCAGCAGTGGTAGCTCGTCCCAGCACTCCAGTCCACCTAGACAGGTTCATCTTGTACAGGCGGAGCCGTACCAGCAGCCACAACAGTACTACCAGCAGCCACCACCATCTCAGGACACTCAGATGATGGTCTACCTACCGTATCAGCCCCTGGCAGTACTCCCCCCACCCACTTATGAGACGGAGACGTTGATGGTTGTCAACGGGATTTGGTACGACCGACCCTAGCCCGATATCCGACGAGACCATCCCAGATTCCGCTGGTCGGCCGGAGGCACCAGTTCCCAACAGTAGCCTCCAGTTCAAGGTGGCCAGTATGGCCATCAGCGAGAGCAGCACCAGCAGCCCCCAGTCCCCCAGCAGCAGTCATCCCAGCCACATCAGCAGTACGATCCTCATCCCTATCAGCAGGGACAACCTTGGAGGCGAGAGCATCCTCAGCAGTATCATCCACAGTTCCCCTCTCACCCGCACTAGCCGCACCAGCCTCACTACCAGCGAGGCCACCCATCAGGTTCTCATGGGCCGACCTATGAGAACCATGCCTTGGATGATCTAGCCCGTCTCATGACCGAGAAACAAGCTACCTTTAGACAGGAGATGGATGAGTTCCGCTAGGAGATGCGGGAGATCGTGAGAGGGAAGGCCGCCATCCCTGCCCAGATTGAGACGAATTTGAACAACCTGAAGAGGAAGTCTGAGCAGGTAGAGTTCACAGAGATTACCACTCCTAATGATTCATTTGGTGATTTGTCTGCATACATGTTTGATGCTGATTTTGTTACACTTAGGAGCGGTAGGATGCCAGCAGACGGTGCGTCGTCTGAGCGACGACCCCACGCCACTTCCAGGGCGCCATACGAGGAGGAGCGTTGTATTGACGCCACACGAGAGGATGACGTTGGTGCTGATGCCACCATGGATGTTGATGCAGCTGACAGTACTGAGGCCGTTGCTTCACCAAAGAGAGGAGGTGGTACTGAGGCCACCATAGTTGCTGAGCCAGAGCGTGGTACGGATGCAGCAAGTCCACATGCCTAAGGTGGTACTGAGGCTACCATTTCTACTTCTGCTAGTCCTATTGTCTTTCCGTCTGTACATGTATCTCATGACATTTTTGGAAATAAAGGAAAGGGTTTGTTGTTTTCAGATCCGCATGTGTTGATTGATGATGTTTGTGTGGATTCTGCTGTTCATGAGCATGCAGACCATCTCCTAGTCCTTCATCTGAGAAGGACCCTGTGATCCCATTTCCACGAGCACTCCATATGGCAAAGGGGAAGTCAGAAAAAGAATCAGCAGGTAGAGTTCAGCCAGCAGATGATAGATAGATTCCATATACAATTGACTCTTCAGGAGGCCTTGGAGCACATACCTCTACTCCAGAGATCACTCAGAGATAGGACCACAGTTAGGAGGAAGAGGAGGAACCATCAATCTGAGATCCATGTGCTTACTCGAGCCACTTGTTTCGTGATACAGAACCGTCTGCCAGCCAAGAGGCCAGATGCAGGAGCCCCGTATGTCAGATGCCACATCCATGAGTGGAGGTTCGACCACACTCTATTAGACAACGGTTCTTCGATCAACCTACTTCCGACAACCCTTCTCGACCGCTTCGAGTTTGGCACTCTACGACAGAGCAGGACGGTCCTTCAGTTTGCTGATCGATCTGTCAAGAGGCCGAAGGGGTTGTTGAAGGACGTTGTCGTCATGATTCATGGCCTGAAATTCCATGTGGACTTCGTTGTGTTGGACATGGAGATCCCCGAGTCTGTGACCGATACCTCGATCATTCTAGGACACCCGTTCTTGGCCACAACCAAGGCAGTGTCCGACCATGATAGCGGGAAGGTGTACTTTTACGTCGAGGGCGAGACTATACAAATAGAGATGGTCGAGGAGACTAGAGCTAGAGATTCAGCTTGCTCAGAGCTGACTTACGATTCAGAGCAGATGACAGAGGCAGGGCGAGACATCCACCAGGACTGCAATTTTGTGATCACAGATGACGAGGCAGTTTGGGCAGATCCAATCGCACAGGCCATCCTCTCACCTTCAGAGTTCGCTGATGTAGAGACGCCAACAGAGGAGAGCTTGGAGAGCACATTCTTGGTCCAGGATACATCTCAGGCAGCAGATTCGATTTCCGACCGCGAGATAGAGTTTAGTGAGTCTGATACAGATCCCTCGAAGTCAGATATTGATTGGGCAGAGTTTGATGATTTGATACCATGTCTGACTTCCACTTAGCCTACAACTAGGGAGGAGGTTGATTCCGTGCAGAGCAGAGACAGTCCAGCAGAGCAGCCTTTTCCAGATGCAGATTGTGAGTGAGAGTTCTCATTCTCCCATGCAGATTTGGCAGCATTCACTCAGACTTTTTAGAGGCCAGATTTGCCAGCACCTACTTATCCAGAGCTGAAGCCAATACCTTCGTCGCTGAAGTATAGGTTCCTTGCGGGTGAGCATGAGATGTACCAGTCATTATCTCCGCTGATCTGACTGGAGAGAAAGAATCCCATTTGATTGGCGTTCTTGAAAAGAACCGCAAGGCGATAGGATGGACTGTAGCTGATCTCCAGGGGATAAGTCCGGCCCTGTGCTCCCACCATATCTATCTCGAGGAGGAGGCAAAGCCGTCGTCTAAGTTCCAGCGGCGGCTGAACCCGAATCTTTGAGAGGTTGTCATGAAGGAGATCTCGAAATGGTGGAGCGCCGATTTTATCTACCCCATCTCCGACTCCAAGTGGGTCAGTCCATTGCATGTGGTGCCCAAGAAGACGGGCATAACCACAGTTGTCAGTGGGTCTGGAGAGGAGATCGCTACCCGGGTACCCACTTCTTGACGGGTCTGTGTGGACTACAGACAATTGAACCAGGCCACCAAGAATGATCATTTCCCCCTTCCCTTTATTGATCAGATTATTGAGAGGCTGGCAGGGAAGAGACATTATTGTTTCTTGGATGGGTACTCCGGCTATAATCATGTGGCCATCGTACCCGAGGACCAGGACAAGACCACCTTTACCTGTCCCTTCGGGACATATGCTTTCAGACGCATGCCATTTGGATTGTGCAACTCATCGGCGACATTCTAGAGATGCATGCTGTCCATCTTTTCGGACATGGTGGGGGAGTGCTTGGAGGTCGGCGACGGATTCGATTCTTGCCTTGATTGCCTAGACCGAGTCCTTCAGCAATGCATTGAGGTTCACCTTGTGTTGTCTTGGGAGAAGAGTCACTTCATGGTGACTCAGGGGACGGTGCTTGGTCATATTATCTCCAACAGGGGCATGGAGGTTGATCCGGCCAAGGTGGATGTCATTAGAAAACTCAATCCACCGTCCAACTTGCGGCAGTTACAATCTTTTCTACGGTACGTTGGTTTCTACAGGCGCTTCATTCATGATTTTAGTAGGATTGCCCGACCGTTGACTGATCTACTGACGAAAGACACAGTGTTCCATGTTGACGATAAGTGTCTACCATCTTTTGAGACTCTCTAGGGTCGTGTTGTAGAGGCTCATGTTCTCCAGCCACCTGATTGGTCTCTCCCATTCGAGATCATGACGGACGCCTTCGATTCTGCCGTAGGGGCCGTGCTGGGACAGAGGAGGGATGGAGTCCCATTCGCTATTCACTACGCTAGCCGTACATTGAATGCTGCCCAACGAAACTATACAGTCACTGAGAAGGAGATGCTAGACGTAATTTTCGCCCTAGATAAGTTCAGATCTTTCATCATTGGATTTAGAGTGACCATCTACACTGATCATACCGCCATCAGGTACCTCATGGCAAAGAAGGACGCCAAAGCCAGATTGACCAGATGGATCCTTCTACTCCAGGAGTTTGATATAGAGATTAAGGATAAGCCTGGAGTCAAGAATGTGGTGGTGGATCAACTCTCCCGATTAGAGTATCTTGAGGATTCTGAGCAGATTGAGCCTATTTGTGAGACCTTCCCAGATGAGGCGATCCTTGCTGTCGCCTCTCTCCCATGGTATGCCGATATTGTGAACTATCTTGTCGCCAAGAAAGTTCCACAAGATTGGCCCAGGCAGAAACTTGAGACCTTCCTCGCGAAGGCCAAGTTTTACCATTGGGAGGATCCCGTCCTTTACCATGAAGGAGGGGATAGTATCTAGCTTCGGTGCATTCCTCAAGAGGAGCACCACAACATCCTTACTTACTGCCACCAGCTTGAGGCAGGAGGACATCACTCTGGGAGGAGAACGACACAGAAAGTGCTCCAATCCAGCCTATGGTGGCCTACTCTCTTCAAGGACTCTGATGAGTTCGTGAAGAGGTGTACTGACTGTTAGAGGATGGGCATTTGTGGACAGCATGATATGATGCCGATGCAGACCATACACTTCTGTGAGGTTTTTAACGCATGGGGCATCGATTTCATGGGTCCATTCCCTAGGAGTTAGGGATTTGAGTACATTTTGTTAGCCGTGGATTATGTGAGTCGTTGGGTTGAGGCCATCCCCGCCTGAACCGCAGATAATAGGACTGTATGCAGATTTTTGAGGAAGAATATCATTTCACGGTTCGGGGTCCCTCGAGTGTTGATATCTGACGGGGGGGTCTCATTTCGTCAACGACAAGGTAAAGGCTCTTGCTAGCGTGTTCAGCATAGACCATCGAGTTGCCACTCCATACCATCTTCAGACGAATGGTCTTGCTGAAGTGTCGAACATGGAGATCAAGACTATATTACAGAAATTCGTCTGCCCTGACCGAAAGGATTGGTCTTAACTTTTGGACTCGGTCTTGTGGGCATATTGGACGTCTTTCAAGACTCCTTTGGGTACATCTCCCTTTCACCTCATTTATGGCAAGCCATGCCATTTACCTGTTGGACTGAGACATAGGTCACTTTGGGCTGTTACAGATATACTTTTGGATCCAGAGAGTGTAGGAGATCAGAGGAGGGTAGAGTTAGCAGCCTTGGAGGAGCTTCGTGATACTGCCTTTTCAAACAGCCTACATTATAAGGAGAGAGTGAAGGAGTGGCATGATTCTCATATCAACCACAAGCAGTTTGAGCCAGGACAAAGAGTATGGCTGTTTGATGATAGGCTTCGTCTATTTCCAAGTAAGCTACAGAGCGAATGGAAGGGACCTTATTTGGTTAGAAAGGTACATGACAATGGGAGTATAGATATATCTGAGTTGTCTTATGATGTTACCTTTTGTGTGAACAGCCAGCGGCTCAAGCCATATCTAGATCATGAGCCGTGGGTCGTTGATGTTGCCCCGATTCACTTTGCGTGAGATGTGGTCTCTTGACTCACATCTATTGCATCTCACGCTTGATTATCATTGTTCTTCCGACTTGTATAGATCCATTTGTCCATATCACTCTATTCTTTAGTCCCACACCCCTTTTCTCATCTTATGATTATGCTATACTTAGGGTGTACTTTACCCTAAGTATAGGGGGGTGTAGGACTCTCAGGTATTCTATTGATTCTTTCTACCCCTGTTTTGTTGCCTATACTTATGGATATTTCACCCTAAGTATATGGGGGGTAGACCCTGTACATCCTTCCACTCGGATTTCCCTTCATGTACAGCTTGCTATACTTAGGATTACTTGATCCTAAGTATAAGGGAAAACACCGAGTCCTCTTCATTCTACTTTTTGATTTGTCCTTGTATATATCATTCCTTTTCACTTCCCTATACTAAGCAAGAGTTATGTCTTCTTCATCTCTCTTGATCACTCTGAGGACATCATTCGAGCTAAGTATAGGGGGGTGTCGTATATATTCCATATATATTTTAGCCATAACTCGTACTTTGTGTGAGTATGTTAATAAATAAAAATGTCTAAAAATCCATAAAATTTTAAAAATTCCCTTGTACATAAAATTCTTCTTGCACATGCCTATTTATTTATAAAAATTATTTTTGTACAAATGATTGTAAAATCTTTTCATGTAAATAGATTGTAAATATTTCCGAATCAAAATTATGTACATAGTACAAAATTTTTGTAAAATTTTTTGAAAATCAAAAGTTTGCAAAAACCTTGTGTAAATTTTTTATAAATACTTTGCAAAACTTCGCATTCATGCGTACATCCATGTTTTCAAACATTTTTAAAAAAATTTTCACATGTGTAAATATTTGTAAAATTGCATCTTTGTAAATACTTGCATAGTTTTTCCAAATCATAGTTGACATTTAAACTGACATGGAATTAAATTGACAAATGGAGCTTGGTTAAGACCTTAATCTACCTAATGATAAGAGGAACCTTAGAGGGCTTAGGATTGAGACTTTTCAGGTCCATTGGGACTTAATTCTTTGAGTCCACTAGTCTATGAGCATATGTCATCTTGATGAGCCTAAGAAGAGCACTTGACAACACACACATAACTTTCAGAGACAACGGCTTTACTTGCACCAACACTTTACATATAGCTCTCCACGGATGAGGTGGTGAGGAGGCAGTTTCCATTGGCTTGGGGTAGCATATGAGGGTAGTACTTCTAGGCGGAACGTCTCTTCTTCTTATAGTGAAGGAAGTGCGTCTCAACTTGGTCTGGTGATTATGAAGTCTAAAGACAGAAGTTGTGGGTTGCAATAAAGCTTCAAAAGAGGGATAGTCTACTGGCTCAAGAGGAAAAACTCCTTGTATATAAGCTGCACCATGTAGATATGTTGTACATATGCACATGAAAAAAATGCGCAAAAAGAAAAGAACTCCAAAAAAGTGGTGGGTATGATAGAAAATGATAATCCCACCGGAGTGTATATAGTGCAATAAAGCAAAGCTTGATATCCATGTTCCATCTCTTGAAGCTTGCAACGGGAGACTCAACTACACTGGTTAGAGCTCTCAAGTATACATGGCTACACTGGCCATGGCCCATTCTCCTCTTCACCCTTTTCTTGAGCTGGTTGCACTTGATCTTAGAAGGGAATACCCCGCTTCTCGAGAAAAGAGTTGCTAGACCGAGGCATTAGAGTTACCGGGTTGAGGGAGGTTGTTTCTTTATTACTTCTGAGGTGGGGAGCTACATATTACTTACACAGTACAAGGAAAGACTCATGGTCGTTAGAGTTTGTGTATGTAGACTTGTTCTGATCTTGTTTATTGAGGAGTCTTGACAATAGATTGGTGGAACTTAGAGGCTGTTAAGTTTTAAGTTTAAGTCCAAATAAGGTTCCGACAAATTAATAATCCAAAGGTCTGACTGAGCTCCATATTTCAATTTAATGAAGGAAAGTTTAATAATCAACCTTGATTTCTCCTCTTTTTCTTTCTCTTTCTCTTTTGCACTTCTTTTTCAAATAAGTGTTTGCTAAGGGACTAGCAAAAGTAAAGTATAGGGGGGTGATGAATCCCCATTGGTCACTCTTTATTCCTTTATTTTAGCTAGAAACTTAAGCAAAATACCATGTAAATATGTGTAAATATCATAAATTGTCAAATGCATGCATCTTGTAATTATGCATAATTAGCATGTTTTTGTGTAAAAATAAAGGAATAAAGAAATAAAAGAAAAAGAGGGAAATAATTAGAATAAATATTGAGTGACCTAATCCCAAGGGAGGGCTCAACGTGGGCCTGACTGCAAAAGAATCCAAGTAGAGGGAGATAAGGTCAATCATACTTGTACATAACCCTATGTATATAAATAATTTTATTTTCCTCAAAATAAAAATAAAAAGTGTTTCTCACATATTGTACATATTTATAAAAATGAAATAAAAATAAGAAAAATAAAAAGAAAAATAATGAAAATCATTTTCCACCTTGTATATATACCATGTACATATGTATATAAACCTATTTATTTAACTCATGTCAATAAATAATAAAAATAAAATAAAAAAACTTTTTATTCCAATTTTTTTTGTAAACAAATACAATATAAAATTGGAATAATTATACAAAAATAAACAATTAAAAATAAAAATAAAAAATACATATGTATATATACCAATATATAATAATAATATAATGTAAATACATTATTTATTTTTCAAAAAAATAAATAAAATCACGAAAAAATAACTTAAAAAATAATAAACATTTTTCATGTTCAAACTTTTTGAAATATAATCGTTTACTAATTTTAAATAAATTTTTAAATAATTAACCAACGGAATTTTTCCATTGGTCCACGGGGGAATGTTGACCTCCGGTCAACTCTCCCCCTAGGACCACCCAGTGACGGATCTTTGCTCCCGACTCGACTTCACCTATTTTTCCAAGCATGACCGATCACCAATCACCCAAACCCCGGGCCCCGATTATCCTTGACACATCCCTAATCCACGCCCGATCATTTGCCTAGGGATCCGAGCTCCGATTTCCTCGCCCGACGTCCATCTTGACGGACCCCTAATACTATAAAACATGAGCTCCACCACACTTTTCAGGCATCGTTGGCCTTCCCCCTCGTCGCCAGTGAGCTCCTCTCCCTCACCTGAGTGACATCCGTGTGAGAGAGGGTCGAAGCGAGGCACGGGAAGCCAGGAACCACTGATCCGGCAGCTACACCGCCGTGCTCCACCGCAAGGTGAGCTAGAGCCTCTGGACCGTCGATCCATCGAGGCGAAGATCCCGGAGGTCTAGCACCTCCAGCACAGACATCCTCCTCCACTAGGTAGCTTAGATATCTCGTAGGCTAGGTCAGATTTCAGTTTTTAGATTTTCGCTTCTTTAGCTCCGCCAACGTCGCCCGCCATCTCCAACTATCCATTTGCCCTTCCGACCGCCCTACCACCTCCGTCAGACTTCCCTCCACCTGATCCACCCTTCCATTCACCCTTACTCGCCCCGGAGCAGGTTCCACGCCCTCCTTCACAGTCACTTCGCCGGAGGGCGATGCTCCGCCTCACCAGACCACCTTCTTCACCCGCTGACGGGTCGGGGTACTTTGCCCTGGACCCAAGTTTCTTGCTATGCAGCTTGCAGGTCAAGTCGACCTCATCTGGAGGTCGACTCATTCGGGCACAGCCGCTCCGAACCACCTTCGTCGTCGGAGCTCTTCAAAGCTCCTCAGCCTCATCGGAGCCACCCACCAACTGCAGACCAACCTAGGCATTCTATTCCCTATCTCAGCAGCCTCATCGGGGCCCTCTACCGCACGGATTGGGCTGGCAAACTTTGCCGACAGCCTGTTCCTGGAGGAGCTCCAGTTGCCGTCTGATCGCGCCTCCCCTGTCAGATCAGATCATAGCCATTCATTTGTGGAGCGTTCCCAGCAGTTGATCCATCTGAGGATCAGATCAGGAGCGTCGATCCATCGAAGGGGCGTGCGCACTTCTCCACCGTCAGATCTCCACGTGGCGCGCCCTCGTCCGTCGATCGTTAATAAAGGGGTAATTTTCACTTAGGCCCCCTTTCTTTTAGCATTTATAGAATAGTCCTGTAAATATTTTAGTGCGTTGTTTTTATTCTGGATAATTTACATCTGGGACCCTATGTTTACTTTATTTGCATTTTAGTCCCTGTCTACATGGAACACGTGCATCGTCACGTGCTATTTTGGACATTTTGCATGTATGGGCTTGGGGTTGTTTATGTTATTGAATGAAATTTCGTTTCTGAAATTTGCATTTATACCTATATGCGTGGTTTTAATTGAACATGTGCTGATTGTTTGGAATTTTAGCGCATTCAACCCTAAGGTTTTCGCACGTGTTATCATTTAGCCCCTGGAACTATGTTTTCTTACATTTAGGTCCATGTGTGTCGTAGCTCTTGTATTGATTGAATAAAATATCAATTGAACTCCAAATTAGGTGAAATTTGGACCCATGGCTCTTGCCACTGATTTAAAATTTCTCTAAATTTTTGGGACATTTTCGAGGCTTTTTACTATTTTAAAAAAAAATCAAAAAACACGTATTTTTGCTACTGTTTGAAAAAGAAAATCCAAGAAAAATATAAAAACTTTTCTAAAAATTCTAAAAAATTAGGGATAATTAGTTTTTTGTTATCTTCTATCCAATTTTAGCTTATTTGGATTTATAAAAATCAATCATAAAAATTAAAAAACACTAAAAATCCTATAAAATCATTAATAATTCTATAAAATTCAAAAAATGCAAACTCTTTTTCTTTATCTTAGTTTTTGTATATATTTTTCATAAAAATTGTCTCCAGATTTTTATAGACCAATTATATATTTTTAATTAGTCTTTCAAGTATGGCTACACATTGATCTCCTATTTCCCCTTTCTTGATTTTTAGAAAATCAACTAAAAACTGAAGTCCCTAGAAAATGACTAAAAACACTTAAAAACATAAAAAACACAAAAATAATTTTATTTGAACTTTCTGTGTATTTTTGAGTGCTTAAATGAATTATTGTTGTTGCTTGTTTATACCTTTTCTCATCTTTTTCCTTATTATTGAAAATACAAAAAAATATAAAACCATTAAAATCCACCAAAAACATTTTCTCTGTATTTTCTCGCTTTTGACTACTTCGTAGGCCGTCTTGGCCATCCTGTGCTCCTTGAGTCCGACCCTAGTCGCTATACCAGGTTAATAAACTAGCGAGGACCGCTGTTTGATTTTATTGTTCTATCTGTCGATTTGGTGGTTCCTTAATTTTTCTTGATTGACCGAGTCTCTCTATTCGGGTCACGACGACACCGAATAATTTTACCTTGGCCCGATAGTGAGAGTCTTGATTTTTCGGTCATCAGTGCCCAACTGCACCTTCTCAAGAGCTGTTGGATCATTTGATCCAATGGTCTCTAGATTGTTTTCAACCTCCATTCCCCCCTTCTAATCGACACATCTCTTCGCAACTTCTCAACTTCTCCATTTTTTCACAACCACCTCTGTCAATCACTTCCCTAACTTTCCATCGCCCTATGCTTTTCCTTCCTATCCCAATCCTCATCAATCATCTAGAACCACCCAACTTCCTCTCTACTAGTTGATAGTGGTGGTTGAAACCACCACCTTTCTTCTCCAACCTCCAAACTTCCACCACCTTAAAACATCGATCCCAACCATCTGCAACCGCATTTGCCACTTGTGAGAGCTCTCCTCAAGCCTTTCCATCCTTTCAGTGACATAGAAAGGGAATGAGAGCAAAGACAGGAGGAAACTTCGACGAGATCCTTGGGTAAAGAAACCAAGTTGTTGTGTTAGAAACACCTGCTCAAGCATCAATCCTTAGCCTGGATTATAAAGCAGTGATGTGTGAAGTTCTTCAGCTTCACATCAGGCTAGAGACTTCTTCAAACCATCGATTCTCCTCCATTATCTTGGTAATAGTTTATCTAATCTCAATTTAATCATTGTGCTTCACATTTTCTAGGGGTATAACGTCGATTATTCTCTCATTTAAATCGTCGAACACACTCACACTCAATCAACCACCCATGTGTATGTCTCTAACTTATATGAGTGCTTCTCCATATATGTGATCATCTCATTTCATCTTTTTCGTCTAATTGAATAAGAACCCACTACGGATCATATCCTTCATCACGAAGAGCCTTCATTCCACTTCCCTTTCCATCCCAATAGATTCGCCTAGGGCTTCGACCATGTTGCTAATTTTTATAGGGACTTGGAGACTTCAATGATCAGAAGCACCAGACTATCTCCGATTTTTAATTTCATTGCCAAAGAAGCTTCATAGAATTACATATTCAAATTCCTTTTGAGCTTCCTTAGGATATATTCTTTTTCACCAACCTCTAAGCATCGAATAAATTGTTATTGAGCTCGCACAGACTAGTGGAAGAACTTTTCAACCTTCATGTGAGCTTCGCTCTAGTGCCACCTTGCATAGAGGAGCATAAGAACAAAAGAGAAGAAGTTACCATTGGATCTCTTCTATTGGGCGTGATCCAATGGTTGTATTCATGCCTCATAGAAACCCCAAGGCAACGCTTCAACTCCGAGGCTTGGTATCCGAGCCTTAGTATGAGCCTCGCACGAAGCACCAAAAGCAGACACGCGGCCCGGCCACGCCTTTGATACGAACATGGAGTCACATGCTTGCTTTCACATGATTTTAGAAATTTGTAGTTGTATTCATGCTAGTCTTCTTAATTGCAAAAATACCCCCTCACAAGGGGTATCTAATAAAATCCAAGGCCAATATTTATTAGTTACATATTAGTCTTTCTATGGACATGTTTTTAAGACATGCTTCATTTTCTTAAGTTTTAATTACAGTTTGCCCCTAGATTGATTGCTAAATATCTTTTCATCTATAGATTTAATTAAAGTGATTTTGGTCTTGTTTGAAAGCGACCTTCTTGCTTTATCATTCGACATGTTTTATTTATGTTTTTGTTTTAAAAATTGTGTGTAAATTATTTCTTCTTCTAAGTGCTTAATTGGATTCCTAAATGAAGTCGAAAATGAATTCTTAGTTAACCATTGAACCTGATATCCTTACTAATTCTTAATGACTAAATTAATAGTTGATTTTGATCATTATTGATAAGTTAATAATTGGTTTAATTGCTTGCTAAACTAATCTGAGTAACAAAGTGAAATTGTATATCAATGTTGTTGTGAAACTGCTTTCTAGGTCAAGAATTGCTTAAATCCATTTTTGGACTTTTCTATACCATAATTGATATTCAAATAATTCATGAAATTCTCATGGTCAACCACATTTGTCTATTGTATTTCTAATTGCAATGTGAGTGACTTAACTTCATTTATTGTGCATTATTGTTTCATATAATTTAAATGCATAAAAATGTGCAGAAAATCATCACTCTCGTATTGTGCATTTGCTCAACATAATTAGCCTAAGAATTGCTACCTAAAATATATGACATTTAAATCTCATCACTAAATTGCTCACGTCCTTGTTTTCGACCATGGATTTCGTAGGTTATAAGTTAAAGACGAATCCTCCTCACAGAGATTATTTATTCGATTATGTATGACACGCTAAGTGTCCGTGCTATAACGGATCCAAATTAACTTATTCATTTAGCAGTTCATCAAATGGCGTCGTTGTTGGGGACGCGACACATTCATAATCATTTTTAGTTCAAATATTTATTTATGGTTTTTAGATTCATTATTTTTGAGCTTGTTTTGATTAATTGTGCTTTGTGTTGATTTATGATGGCTACTTAATTAATTATTTTAATCTCTCTAGAATTTTTTTAATAAACTCATTGTTTTGTGGAAAGCCTGTGAAGCTGACAACTCTCGATGGAATGCGGGGGCAGGGAGCTTGGAGTTACTTGCTGGAGATCCAACGAAGCAATTCATTTAGTAGAGATTATTTAGATTAATTGAGTTCATTTTGTTGTGTTGTAATTATTTATATCCTAATTGCCTATTTACAACGGTTCATAATTGAGATCTCGTGTATGTAACGAAGGCCTATTTAGCTTTATTTCTTCTTTGTGGTGGTTGCGTCAAGAGTGGTTCTCGACTTGAGTGACATTTTAGATTCAAGCACAAACACCAAATTAGACATATCCTAGGTCCCCTTTGCTTGATCTATTTCATAAAATTAGGACACAAACCACAAATCTCATAGGATTCATAATTGCAAAAATCTCAGGAGATTCATAGACGTACGTAGAATACATTCTGCTTAGTCAAGTTAATTGATTTCTTCACCGCTAATAGAACTGCTGCTTAGGTGCAGCTTCTTTGCCTTGCATCATATAGCTAGATTTATAAATTCTGTTCTACATCCACATGGAGAGTGTTGGGAAGCACTGTAGTTATCTCTAACGACTGCATACATCATTTATTTCTGACTGCATTCCGTTTTTCACTTTCTCCCTCAGTTTTGTCAACTTAAGGAAAAATGGAAAATGGATTGTATGTTAGACGATGTTTGTGGTCAATGAATTCAAGCGATAACCAAACTCTTAAAATCCGAACTAAATTAATGCAGGTTGACCAAAACAAAGTGGAATAAAAGCAACCTTGTTTTACGAGTGCATAAAGCCCTAATTGTTTGAATTTATTTTCAAGTGAGAGAGGGACAAACACTAGGATAGAGCCATGATAGGATTTTTGTGTAGAATAATGGTTCTAAAAAAATGGTTAGTCACTTCTCGGTGAGGTAATACGGGTAGCTGATAAACGGTCTGGATTTTCTTATCAGTAGGAGTTTTAGAGGATATTGTGTAAGGCTCCTCCCTCAAGTAATCGGTAGCCGTATTTTTACGGTCTGCGCTTACTCATATACTGGCTGAAAGTGGCTTCAACTAGCCATAAAAGTCGAGACAGTTTGTAGGGAAATACAAGCACCCAACATCTTGTAATTCTTTCAAGATTTGCATTTATCATCAACTAAAGTTGGCAAAGATAAATAGGCCATCATTCTTGTCCTTCAGTGTTGAGTTAGTGAAGTCGATAGGGTTTGAATTAATTGTATTGTATGAGTAACTTCGCACATTAACGTTCCCAATAGAACTAGATCTTTTTGTATCGAGTGTGCTACAACTACCTATCTCTTGAATTCGAAGATGGATAATTGGTCAGATATTTGCTCGGATTTTGCGAGCTTGTTGTTGAACTGCCCAAATATCATGTCTTCATCGATCCAGTCCCCTTCTTTTTTTCTTTAATTGGACCATCCTAGTTTGAAAATAATTCTTTTTCCAAACCAGAATATCATGATTCCCTCCATGGGGGTGGTTACATCTCAATCAACCCCTTTTCTTCTCTACTCACTGAGGAAGATCATTGCCTTGGGAGATCTATTCGATTTCGTTATCTTCATATAGATCTCACTTAGACCCTTTGTTTGATGAAGGTAACTGGGATTCATTAGAGATGCCTCCTAAGAAGCAAAATGGAGAGGAGGAACAACACGATCACCCAATGCATGCAATATTGGCTAGGTTGGCAGAATCCAAATAGGACCAAGCACTTATGAGAGCACAACTCATTCAATTACATTTGGGTAAGATACACCGATGGATGCAACATATAACCCTGAGTAGTTTCAAATGGCTAATTTCTTGAGCCCAACAGAACCTAAAGTTGAATACAAGTTGAGTCCTAATTTCTTTATTTTACTTCCACATTTTGTAGGAATTCATGTGAGGAGCCATATGCATTCATTAGGGACTTTGAGCTGGTCTATTCTAATCTTAAGCATCCTAGGCTTAGCTAAGACTACATTAGTCTCAAAGCCCTCCATTTTACCTCGAAGTATAACGCAGATTACTGGATGAAGAACCTGGGGGTAGTTGTAACTACCTTTGTGCAGTTCAAGGAACTCTTCCTGAAAAAGCTCTACCCTTTGAGTAGAACTAACTTGATGCACTCACGCGTCACGAGTTTCTCCAAACTTCCCAATGTAGTTTTTTGTTACTCATGGGAGAGATTCAAGGATCACTTACAGAAGTCTCATCGTCATGGCTTAGATCCTACGTCCTAATTCAATCTATATATTGTGATCTACACCCTGAGGTGCATGGTTTAGTTAGTGCTGCTTGTGGAGGCACCTACACGTCATGAGGAGCAGACACCATCTGGAAGGCTATAGTGGATCCTTTTGACATGAGCTTAATAGGAGATAAAGTTACAATGGTTGAGGGGATAGATAGGTGTATGGATGAGTTAGAGAACAACTTATCCAAACTACCTAAATAGATGGTGGAGCTTTCTAAGAAGGTATCCAAGATGAAGGTACCTGTCGTGACTGCATTTACTGCTCCAATTTACCATGTTCATCATATTCAGGATCAACAGGTGTCAGGGCCACCCCAGCCATGGGTAGAGGACCATGCTCTAGCTCATTCTTGTTAGCATCAGCCACAGTCTGTAGAGACAGTCATTTAGGAGCCTTCCTAGGTGTGGGAGGTCAATGGTGTGTGGTACACACATGACCCTGCCATGTAGGAGAGTTTTGGGGACCGTTTCTCATCCCAACATCTTCAGACTTTCTACAACACATCATTTACTCCACCTCTTCCAACACCACAGAGCTCTGGAGTCATTCCTTACTAGGCACAAAGACAACAACAACAGTATGTGCTTTAGAAGACATACCGGTTGGGCTAGTAGGGCCCACAAGTTTAACATCATACCCACCATCAACAACATTCTTGTGGTCATCATGGCTATTCTTCATGTTCATCTTTTCCTTTGTCTTCCTCACAACCACAACATTCATCTTCAGGTCCCGTAGATTTTCAGTGACATATTTTAGAGGAGTTACATTCTTATTGGAACAAAGTACAATATTTGAGGGTTGGCCTCAAACTTCTATCCCGTTTACATGATGAGCGCACTGCCCCTACTACATCCATTCCCGCCTAGGTTGAGGCTAATCCCAATAGTCTGAACAGACCTCAACAATAACAAAAGTTAAATCAGGTATATTACTCAGATTCCCACCAATCTGGGCACAAGATCTCTCCGTTTGATTGTGTTAATCATATGTCTCTCAGGAGTGAGCAGACTGTAGTCATACCTGACCGGGCTAGGGACTTGGAGAGGATCGACTCTAAAGCTCAACTTGTGGAGACTTCAAAGGAGGAGGATGCTAGGCATATTCAGAGAGATCACCGGAGAGCGGAGACGTCCAGGAGGAAATCAAGGAGGAGTATGAGAGTGCAGTAGCACACATCATACTTATAGTCTATGGAAGACCTTGCACCTTCGGATGAGGAGAAGGCATATTCATCAAGCATTCCCCAACTTATAGTAGATCATTCCATTGATATTCCAGTCGTCAAATATTCATGTGTGAAAAAATTAGTTCCTAGGAATAATAAAGTGCATGTTTCTGTTTATGATTTTGAGTCTTCATAGCATTCTTTGCCTATCCCTTTCCCCTTGTGCTCTTACGGCAAGAAAGTGCATTACTCATAAGATTTAGAGAGATGATCTTGAAATGGAACGATTTCGTAGTGATAATATCATGGTTTAAGTGCCATTTGATGAGTATGTGGCCAACCATCATGCATTCCAGAAGTACTTAAAGGTGAGATACATACCTAGAAGAGTCAACAGGAAGAAATCGAACAGTTATGTCAAGACCCATGTTTTATCAGTTGCCACTACATTTTGTCTTAAGAACCAGAAGTTGTCCCAGAAGAAGAGAGATTTAGGTGCACATTATGTGGTAAGTCATACTGATGACATAGCGTTTGTACACACTTTCCTAGATAATGGTCCTTCAATCAACTTATTACCCTTTTTCTTATATGATAAATTGAAGTTGGAACCTTTACGATGATCTAGAGCATTACTTTAGTTTGCGGATAAATCAATGAAAAGGATAAGGATGAGGTCAAGAATGTCATTATCTCGATTGAGGGACAAGACTACAGGGTGGACTTCACTGTCCTTGACATGAATATCCCAAGTCATTGGAGAGAATCACGGATTATCCTTGGGCAGCCCTTCCTTAGGACTGTTGGAGCTTCATTTGATTATCAAACAAGGATGATGAAGTTCCGTTCTCTAGGCAAAGAAGTGAAACTATAGATGAATCAAACGAAGGGACAACGATCTGATTCCGAGTCTATCAAGGATTTCTCTTCCTTCTTAGAGGCCGATTGTGATGTAGTTAGCACAGCTAGAATTTGAGTACAGAACCTGACAGTACAGAGCGAAATCCTCTCATTTGGAGAGGACAATGTACACATAACAGTATTGACATGTTGCCAGAGTTCTTGAGTTATGCATCTTACTATCACCTTGATGACTTAGAGGTCCCTTTGCACTTGTCAGTTCCTCCACCTTCGGAATATTCAAGGGAATTAGACGATGAGTCGGATATAACTTTGGCTGAATTACTTATTTCATTGGAGATCTCACTCCCTATTCTTTAGTTTTGTTGCTGGACAACATTACAACATTACAGATGATTCATCTCCATTATGCAACACAGTTCTAGATTCAGTGGTAGTTTAGCCTGATGTACCTGATGATTCATCCTTGCCAGAGTTGAAGCCACTACCTCCTACACTAAAGTATTATTTCCATATGGGACCAAAGAGTAAGTTTCCTATCATCATTAGTTCTAGGTTGATTGCAGATAAGGGGACTAGGTTGTTAGAGGTATTAAAGAAGAACCGAAAGTCCATAGGATGGATGGTGTCGGATCTCGTGGGTATAAACCACACACTCTGTTGACACCATATTTTTGTTGAGGATAATGCTAGACCTTCCTGTGAGTTCCATAGGACACTTAATCCATATCTACAGGAAGTAGTTAAGAAAGAGATAGAAAAATGGTTTGGAACGAGTTTTATTTACCCAATCTTTGACTCCACATAGGTGACACCCTTACATGTTGTCCTGAAGAAGTCGGGAATTCATATGGTCACCAATGAGGAGGGAGTTGAGATTGCGATACGAGTACCCATGTCATGGCGTGTCTGTGTCGATTATATGTTCCTGAATGCCACGACCAAGAAAGATCACTTTTCCCTACCTTTTATTGATTAGATTATAGAGAGACTAGCGAGGAAGGAGTTCCTCTATTTTTTAGACAGGTACTCTTACTACAATCAAGTATCCATCTCCCCTGAGGACTCAGGAAAAGACAACTTTTACATGTCCTTTCAGTACATACACATTCAGGCACAAGCCTTTTGGACTATGCAATGTCTCGAGTACTTTTCAGAGGTGCATGATTGCTGTGTTTGCTGAAGTGGATGGAGATTTCTTAGAGGCCTTCATGGAGGACTTCTCAGTCCATGGTGATTCATTTGACTTGTTTGGTGCATTTGGATCGAGTCCTTCTGAGGTATAGAGAGGTGAATCTGGTACTCTCTTGGGAAAAGAGTCATTTCATGATTAAGTAGGGTATTGTGTTCAGGCACATCATCTCTAAGAAGGGAATGGAGGTTGATCCTGCCAAGGTGGACGTGATCAAGAAACTTGATCCATCAACCAACATCAAGTCAGTGAGGTAATTTCTAGGACACGTTGGATTTTATAGATAATTTATTCAGGATTTTTCTAAGATTGCCTGACACCTGATTGAGCTCTTAGGAAAGGATATCGAGTTCTTTATAGATCGCAAGTGTGTTGAGACCTTTGATCTCCTTAAGAAGAAGATTTGTGACTCTCCTATATTGCATGCTCTTGATTAGTCTCTTGCCTTTGAGATCATGATCGATGCTTCGGATTTTGCTATAGCAATCGTATTGGGACAAAGACCAAATCAGATTCCATTTGCTATTCACTATGCAAGAAAAGTTTTGGACTCAAGATAGAGAAATTATACAGTGACTGAGAAAGAAATGCTTGCCATAATATGAGCTTTAGAGAAGTTTAGGTCTGTGATTCTTGGTTAAAGTGACATATTATACCAATCATTCAACCATTAGGTATATCATGGAAAATAAGGGCACGAAGGCATGCCTTCTTAGGTGGATATTGTTACTCTAGGAGTTTTATTTGGAGATTACGGATAACCATGGAGTCAAAAATGTAGTGGCTGATCATCTTTCAAGGATTAAAATAAAGGATTTCCCTGATACCGAGCCTATTAGAGAGACCTTTTCAGATGAGTCTATTTCTGTTGTTGGCTCACTTCCATGGTATGCGAACATGGTAAACTTCCTTATCTCCAAGTAAGTTTCCCATGGTTGAATTAGGAGCAGTATAGAATTACTCAATTCGGATTTGAGAAAATACCATTGGGAGGATCCATTCCTTTTCTTTGAAGGATTGGATTGTATCTGGAGAAGGTGTATTCCTCAAGAGGAATACCAGAGTGTCCTTATGTATTGTCATTCACTTGAGGATGAGGACACCATTCTGGAAAAAGAACCACTCACAAGGAATTATAGTGTGGTTTCTTTTGGCTGACCTTGTTTAGAGATGCCACCAATATTGTACTATCGTGCCTTGTTTTGCCAGAGGATGGGAGGGACCATTGATTCTATAGATGAGATGCCCATGCAACATGTGATTTTTGTGCTATTTTTGATGCTTGGGGCATATATTTCATGGGTCCCATCCCTAATAGCCAAGGTTTTGAGTACATCTTGTTGGTGGTTGATTACTTGTCAAGATGGGTGGAGGCTATCCCAAACCGAGCTACAGATGGTAGGATTGTCTGCAAGTTTATTAAGGATCATTTTATTTCACGTTTTGGGGTGCCCAAAGTATTGATATCTGATGGGGGTAGCCACTTTGTGAATGGAATTGTGAAATCTTTACCAAAGGATTATGGATTTGAGCATAGAATAACTAGTCCTTACCACCCACAGTCTAACGGCATGACGGATGTTTCAAATAGGGAGGTGAAGAGCATTATTCAAAAGTTAGTCAGTCAAGATAGGAAGAACTTATCTCAATTGTTGGACCAAGTCTCGTGGGCATAAAGAACAGTCTATAAGATACCACTTAGCACTTCACCCTTTAGGATGATTTATGGCAAGCCATGTCATTTCCCGTTGAGTTAGCACACAAATCTGAATGGGCAATAAAGAAGATAAACTAGAGCTGTCACTTAGGGAAGTTGTGTAGAGACATTGACCTAAATGAACTAGTGGAACTCCACAACCAAGCATATGACAACAATATGATCTATAAGACCAAAGTTAAGAAGTGGCATGATGCACATATTAGATGCAAGAACATTGTCCCTGGACAAAAGTTATTGTTGTTTAATGAAAAGTTAAATAATTTTCACGAGAAACTTAAGTCAAAGTGAATGGTTCCTTTCATTGTTAAGGATGTGCACGAGAATGGTAGTATAGATATTTCCACATCAGAGAATGCATCTTCCTGTCTAGTTAACATGCAGTTACTTAAGAATCTTGTAGAATCCAAGAAAAGGTCAACTCCTGTTGAGATGATTGACGTCATGCCTATTGATTCAATTTTAGATTTTCAGTCAAGGCATGATCATCATGAGAGATTCACATCATAAGATTCATTATCAAAAGATTCATCTTCATTCTGATTTTATTCTTTTATTTCCTTTATTTGGTATTCTTTTTTCTTTCTACACTTAGGCTATTCTCAACCTAAGTATAGGGGGGATTTGTCCATACCTTCTCCTTTCCTCGGGTCTCTTCTTTGTATTTATCTCTATTTCTTTACTTAGGTTATTCAAAACCTAAGTATAGTAGGAACATCCCTGTAATTTCATTATGAATCATTCTTTATCATTCTTATACTTGTCTTATTCTTGACTCAGTTCTTGTAGTTTTTTTATATTTGTTGAGCTATGGCTTCATATCACTTTGTGCTATGAGGACATAACAAAAGTTTACTATAGGGGGTCTACCGTATATATTACATACATACTTTAGCCATAGTTCATATTTTTAAAATTTTCACACTATTGGGGTTATGAGTATCATATTACAATTTTGAATTGTGTGTTATACAAAATGTTGGAACATGATTTTGAAAATTATATATATATATGACATGGTTTTTCAAGAATATTTTACATGGTTTGCAAAAATACAGCTCGACATGTTTTGAAAATCATTTGTAAAGTGCTTTGAAAAACTATGTATATTTATGTGACTGTTTGCAAAAAGTTTTCAAAAATCTTTTCAAAGCTAAGGGTGTAAATGAGTTTAATCAACTTAATTCAAAAATTCAATTGACAAAAAATATGGAAAAATAAATTTTCATTAATTCTATTGTCTCTTCAATATCCTTTAGTGTTTTAGGGTTCTAAGAGGCTACGATGTTTCACTGAATCGTTTTATTTTTATTCTTTATAAGGTTGTGTTGCCTTAGAGTCTTTCAGATTCCAACATGGAAGAAAGTACAGATTTCAACTCTATATTTTGGAAGATCAAGTTAATAAAGAGTTCACTAAAGAAAGTGATGTTGATTGAAGAGGAAAATTTATTAATAGAAGAATTAGACATGGAGGTCCCCTTACCTTCTCTTAAGGATGTTCATTTTTTGGATCCCTACCTTTCTTGTAAGTTGGGTCATCCTTTTGTGTCTAGTTTTTCTTTTCTAAGGAAAACCCAAAAGTTTGTTATAGGATTTCAAGGTTTGATTCATCTTCCCATAATTATGAAGAATTTTGATGCTTCTCATGTCAATATGGATATTACTTTTTTAGGAAGAATGGTATCATTCTGGAAGGTTGAGATTCCAAGTTAATAAAGATCTTTCATATTCAGATTCCGAAGTGTATTTTGTTAGGAGGAAACAATTTAAACATAAGGTAGCTTGTGATTTTAGACCTTGAAGAACCAATCTTGATTTGTAAGGAGCTGAAATTTGTAATGTCGCGTAGGGTATCCCATTGTGTTTTTGAGTTGTTTCTGTTTTATTTCATCATGGGTGCCCATCTTGTTGAATTTGTTTTAATAAAGCTATTATTTCCTTAATTCTTTTGTAAATAAGTAACACACTAATTTATTAATTGGTGTCTTTCCCTGACACTTTCACTTTTCACTCAAGGCTTGAGATGATCTCTAACACTCTGTTTAAGGAGTCTTTAGAGTTAGAGTTATCTTGTACTAATCATTAGGGCCTTGGACTTAAAAATTCACACTCTCCTAGTTGAAGATATGAATGCTATATTTCATGCTTAATCTCCTTTTAAAAGAATTTGACTTCCACTCACATGCACGACTGCATTCATGATTGAGACGAGTCAAAGTATCACTGAGGAGTCTGGGATTTGAAACTTGAGGTTGGACTTGATATATATGATGTTAGAGGATGGGAAAAAACTAATGAAGGCTTCATGAAGCCTAAGTGTCAACAGATTAGCCAGTATGGGACATGTTCTCATGCTATCTCTTGACTTTGACCTAAAGTGCTAGGGTGTGATGACATTAAATTAATAAGTTGATCAGTGTGTGCTAATCCTTCGTTAAAGCAGTGGAGCTAGCCAAAAAGAAGGGAAGTTCCCTAAAAATAAAAAAAATTGATGAAAAGTGAAATGAAAGAAAAAGCTCATCACATTACAAAGTTACATCATATGAGCTATATTCAATGCAGGCACTCCCAACCTATACGTGTCCACTTTGACCAAATTATTAGGCTTTTATGACTCGAGCTAGTACCTCAAAAAGGGATCTGCATCGTTAACGCTACAAGCCTAGGTGCCACTATATTAGATGATTTATGCTCCCTGATATATTCCTAGGAAAATAAGTACAATTGAATCTCTTTTGATGGACACACTGATAGGCAAAAAATAAAAATGAAAATTGTGTTGAGTATTGGCACTTGATAGAGTCATGTTCCAATGAGAGGAAGAGAAAATAAGTACAAAATTCTATTCTGACCTTCCATCTATATCATTGAAGTCTGACGAACTAAAGAGATGGTAGATTACGACAAGACTAGATTTATTCCCTAGAGGTGAGGGTTGGGTCCTTGGGAAAGCTTCTAAGATTGGAATTTTGGTGATATCTTGACTTTACTCTCATCGTGGCAGTCTAAACTAAGTCATACTTCTTACACACACATACACACACACACACACCCCCTTGAGAGTCTGACAATTAGAGGAGGTGAATCCCTTTTGATAATACTTGGATCAACTTAGAGCTTTAGGATTCCTAAAACCTAGTGTTCCAGGTTAAATCAAGCCTTGTATATTCACTTGCACATGTCAGGGATCTCATTAATTAAACTAACTCTCTAATTTATTCTTTATCTATTAGCTCAAGGACGATTTTAACTCAAGTATAGGGGGTGATAAATCCCAATTTTATCATCATTAATCATCATGATTATCTCTCTTGCTTAGGTTAATCATAAGATTCATTGAATAATTAACACTAATTGCTATTTTATGCGTTGTATATAATTGATATTATTTAATATATATTATTATTCTGTTACTATTTTATGTATTTATTCCTCATTAAAAAAATAAAAAAATAGATTAATATTGTATATAAATAAATAAACATAAACAAATAAGAATACAGAAAAATAAACAGGAGAAAAATAAAAAGAAATTGTTTTATATTGTTTTAATTGGTATTTAATTTTTTTCTATGTATAGGTGACCTCTGATCTCTTTGACTCTTACATGAAAGTTGTAGACCTCATCGAGATCTACAACTTTCATGTTTAAAACTTTTCCAAATTTCTATCTAATTCTTTTGGAATTATCTTTGAATTTCTGATTTACCTTCATTTATCTGGACAACATGGCACACCCATAGTGCTCCACGTGGTCCATTCCTATTAGGACATTCGCTTTTAATCTTAGCTGTGTGATTTATTAGATTAATCAGATCCTTGTTGTTCATAGGCACCCAAAATCTTGACTGTCAGATGGCCATCACATAGATCAAATCCCAGCTGCCTAACTGTACCTTCTCAGGAGTCATTGGATCATTTGATCCAATGATCTTTGGATCTCCTTCAACCTCCATTCCTCCCCTCTTCCAAATGATGCATCTCTTTGTAGATTCTCAACTTCATTTTTTCACAACCACCTCCATCAATCACTTCCCTAACTTCCATCACCCTGAGCTTCTCCTTCCTATCATGATCCTCTCCAATCATCTAGAACCACCCAACTTCATCTCTCCTAGTCGATGGTGGTGGCTGAAACCACCACCTTTTTTCGCCAACCTTCGAACTTCCACCCCTTAAAACTTCAATCCCAGCCATATTTTACCACATCCGCTACTTGCGAGAGCTCTCCTCAAGCCTTTCCATCGTTTCAGTGATAAAGAGAGGGAATGAAATTGAGTGAAGACATGAGGCGACTCCGGTGAGATCCTTGGATAAAGAAACCAAGTTGTAGTGCTAGAACAATCTACTCGAGCTTCAATCCTTAGCCCGAATTATCAAGCTACGACTTGTGAAGCTCTTAAGCTTCGCACCGGGCTATAGACTTTTTCAAACCATTGATTCTCTTCCATTATCCCAGTAATATTTTTCATCTAATCTCAATTTCATCATTGTGCTCCGCATTTTCCAGGGCTTTAGAGTCGATTATTCTCTCATTTGAATCATTTAACACACTCACACTCGATCAACCGGCCATGTGTATGTCTCCAGTATATCTGAGAGCTTCTCTGTATCTGTGATCATCTCATTTCATATTCTTATTATGTTTGAAGAAGAATCCACTAGGGCTCATAACCTTCATCAGAAGAGCCGTCATTTCACTTGCCTTTCCATCCTACTAGATTCACCTAGGGCTTCAACTATGTTGCTAACTCTTGCAGGCACTTGGAGACTTCAATGATCGGAAGCACCAGATAGTCTATGATTTGAAATTTCATTGCCAAAGAAGCTTCATCGAATCACATATTCATACACCTTCTGAGCTTCCTTAGGGTAGATTCTTCTTCTCCGGCCTCTATAAGGAGTTGTTGAGCTCGCACGGACTAGTGGAAGAGATTTTTAGCCTGTGTATGAACTTCGCCTGAGCATCGCCTTGCACGGAGGAGCAGAAAAATGGAAGAGACGTTGGATCCCTTCTATTGGGAATGATCCAACAATTGTAGTCAAGCCATGTAGAAACCCTAAGGCAATGGTTCAACCCTAAGGCTCGGTATCTAAGCATGAGTACGATCCTGCATGAAGCACTAGAAGCACACATGTGGCTCGTGCATGCCTTTGATCCAAACCTGGAGTCACGTGCTTTCTTGCACGTGATTTTGGAAATTTGCAGTCTTATCCCTATCGGTCTTCTTAATTGCAAAAATACCCACGCGCAGGGGGTATTAATAAAATCCAAGGCTAGTTTTTATTGGTTGCATATTAGTTCTTCTATGGACTTTCTTGTAAGACTTGTGCTTTGTTTTCTTAAGTTTTTATTACAATTGTGCCTCTGGATTGATTATTAAATATCTTTTCATCTATAGATCCAATTAAAGTTATTTTCGTCTCATTTGAAAGCTACCTTGTTGCTTTATCGTTTGGCATGCTTTATTTATGTTTTTGTAGTTCAAATCACACGCAAATTATTTATTCTTCTAAGCGCTTGGATTCTTAAATAAATTGAAAATGAATTCATATTGAACTATTGAAGCCTATATACTTACTAATTTGACCAAATTAATAGTTTATTTTAATTGTTATTGATAAGTTATTAACCGGTTTAGTTGCTTGCTACACTGATTTGAGTAACAAAGTGAAATTGTATATCAATGTTGTTGTGAGACTGTTTTCTAGATCAAGAACTGATTAAATCTATCTTTGGACTTTTTATACCATAATTGATATTCGAGTAATTTAGGGAATTCTCATGGTCAACCACACTTGTTTATTGCATTTCTATTTGCATTGTGAGTGACTTAACTTCATGTATTGTACAATATTATTTTCATATAATTTAAATGCATAAAAATGTGTAGAAAATCATCATTCTTTTGTATTGTGCATTTGCTCAACATTATTAGCCTACGAATTGCTACATAAAATACTTGTCATTTAAATTTCATCAATAATTTGCTCGTGTTATTGTGTTCGTCCCGAGACTTCCGAAGCTATGAATTCGAGTCAAATAATCCTCACAGAGATCATTTATTTGGTTATGTATGGCATGCTAAGTGCCCATGCTACAATGGATCCAAATTAACTTATACATTTAGTGGTTCATCACATGCTCCTCAAGGACCAGATGTTAGGCATCCTCGATCAATCTCTTCAATAAAATGGTGTTGCTGGGGAGCAACACTTAAGATATGTTTAGTATACATATAATTCCTACATTATTTACCTGGTTTTAGTCTCCTTTATATGTAATTGATTATTTGTTTCTGAGCAATCTCTTGGATGACTTCTTTGCGAGAGATCGTGTGGCGAAGGAATCTTTTCTAGGAAAGTCGGTGCACCCACACTACGTGGAGATAAGCTTTTTCTTTGTTTACTGATTGGAGAGAGAAAGGACGAGGCAGAGAGACGAATAAAATAACAATAGTATTTTGATTTTATTTTATGTGTAAGAGAGATAATTTAATATGTAATAATACTAAGATATTTGGACATTCAGACTTAGAGCCTATTTTATTAGGTAAGTGTACATTCCGACACTTAGAGTTAGCGAGCCTATTTTACCATGCGTTTGTTTACCTGAGGACTTGTATCAATTTTCTCATGTTTTCTTGCTTTCTACCCTTTTGTCCTTCCCCATTTTCCATTTATTTTCTTTGTTTTTCCTGATTTGTCTTTTCTACCTTTCTTTTATTTATTTTATGTGAATGAACCCTTAGATTTTAGGAACTAATTGATCGAGTACTCTAGGTCCAAACACCTAATATCTACACGTGCCTATAGTTCTACGTCTAGACTTAGATCAAACTTAATCTGTTCTTCGCGATAATAGAAGTTCCTTCTTAGGGTGAGTTCATTGGCTTGCATTTACATGTAGTGTAATTTAAATTCCGTGTCTTGCATCCCACATGGAGAGTGCTGAGAAGAGTTATAAGTCTTCTAACTAAGAGTGCACCATTTGATACAAGCGTGAGATTTCCATCCTAGTATCCACTTTCATAGCTTTTACGTCTTCTCTCCCAGTTTTGTATCATCTAGGAATTAAAAATCCAAAAAAAATCGTTAGGATAATTATTCTAAAAAATACTTAAAAAGTAAACATTCAAAAATTAAAATAAGGGTACTATTTAATAAACTTTGATCAAAATTGAAATTCATAATGAAAAATAATTGTTTTGGGTTCATAAAGTCCACATTATTTTTAGGTACCATCCAGACAAAGAAGCACAACCCTATGAAAAATAGAGCTAAAATCCCAGCATGGGTACTGCCTTGCTATTCACCGGATTCACAAGTATTGGTCTTTTATCGTTCTTGGGCAAGTACGAATTTGTTTGCTTGTAGACTTAGTCTGAAGTATTGAGCTTAGACCATCCCTTAATGAGGGTGTCCGTCTCATCGTTCCATGTCCGAGTACCATGCCGAGGGGAAGAATTGGTTTCTCCTATTGGCTTCCTCCTCTATTGTTTTGCTAAGTAGTGGATCCAGACTTAGTAGCAAGGATTCTCGTAAAAAGTACATGCTACATGTTAAAAGGATGTAGGAAGTACGAGATACTCTTCTGACAGTACTCACTCTCCTATAGGGCTAGCCTCTAAACACTTGTTATAAGATTACTTGAAAATAAAATAAAATTGAAAAGATAAAAATAACAAAACTCTTACGACTTCACATTACGTGAGTTGATGAATCCATTGCTTGGTGTTTGTTTGGATGTAGTTTTATGTTAAAGATCCAGCGCACACTTGCACCTTTTTTATTTTCATATGTTTTCATTTCTTTCTTGCCTTACTCCTTTTGAGATTCTTCTATTTTTCCTATTCATTTCATCTATTATTTATCACCGTATCCATATCCATATTCCTCATCTATTTCGCTTCTTTTCCAAGATGATGACTCATGGATGTCTTAGTTGGGACTCCACTGACACCTACATCAATTCCATGAACTTGACATCTTCATTAATTCAAGGCGATTCCTGAGAACCCAATTCAGATTTTGCAAACTGATCTCCAGACTCATCGTCTTCTTATCCAAAAAATCAGTATCACCCTCGTCCCAACATTCACATTTTTTTTGATGGAGATCAATTTATCTTCATATCAAGTACTCCATTTGCATTTATCTATAATTAAACCTAATTCCATATTCATCTCCATTTGGTGCCAATAATAGCCAGTCTAAATGGGATGCATCTAATTGTGCAGAACATAATATGGACCCTGTGTAGATTAATTCCTTTGAGTCTGATTAAGAGATGGATCCACAAGGGAAAGGGAAGGGACCACAATAGCAAAATCAAGCACACATCTGGATTAAAATTATAATAAATACTCAGTTACTAGCTTCCATTAAGTATATCCAGCAAAAACTTACCGATCACTATCTCGCCCAGGTCATCTTCCGGGACATTCTTATGACAAAATGGGACACAAAGAGATTCGATGATGATGAGGAGATGATGAACAATGAATGTACTCATGGAGGACTGACAGATGAGCCGAGAAGAGACTCGTACAAGCCTACTCTCAAATAGACCTACAGTCTTGGCACTGACCTGATGACTGAGTGGATACAGATTCATGGATTCCATGAACACTTTGAGCTCAAGACTCAATTCTTATCTCTTCATCCCTCTTTCCATGGGAATAATAATGAAGAACTATACATCCATCTCTAATAGTGTTCCTACATCATTCGTACTACTCCCTCTCCTAATGTACATCCAGGTGTAATCAAAATGACTGCATTCCCCTTCAGCCTTCAGGACAAGGCTTTGTATGGGATCAATCATTTTGGGAAGGCCAGGATGACCTAGGAGGAATTAAAATATGCATTCCTCCACAAGTGATATCCATTAAGTTGTCTGAATAAGATGTGAGCACATATTAGCAACTTCTCCCAAGGACCACAGGAGTCCATTCATGAAGCCTGAGAGAGGTTTAAAGATTTACAAGAGAAGTGCCCTCACCATGATATCCCTTGAACTAGATTGATACAACACTTCTTCGAGGGTCTCATCCAAGAGAGACAGTGGCTTGTTGATGTTGTGTGTGGCAGATCTCATATCAACAAGGATGAGGATGTTGTCTGGCAAATAGTTGAAGAGATGGCTGAAGGAGAGACTGCATTATCCTCATCCCATGCATACCAAAGATAATCTCATATCCTACACAAGACAATGAACATGGCAACATCCCACAAGTCAAACATGGATGAGAGATCTAACCTCAGCATTATCAGGAGCTACCTATACAAGGTTGATATATTTAAGAAATGATGACATGACTTAGAGAAATTGTCCGTGATCGAAAGAGAAGCAACTCCTAGACAAGCTGGATCAGATCACCAAGTAACTGGAGCTACTGGTCAGCACCCTCAATACCATTTAATCTGCAACTCTAACAACCACAACTCCTGCTGAGCCAAACCGAGTTCAGTGTAGCCCCATGTCCAAAACCTTACTACATGCAGGCTCCTGACCATGCACATAAACAATCATTGCAATGGATTTTCATCTTCCAGCTTGAGCCCTGGACTCCATCATATGTTGATCCATTTTTCCCACAACCACCTCAAATCCAAGAAGTGAATGGCATATGGAATAATGATGCACACTTGGCCCGTCTAGGAGGACATCGGCATGTACAATCTTCTACTATTTGGTCGTATCACCAGCCTTCCAGTGGGAGGTTTGTCCAGCAGTACCTGCCTCTACAGAACTAGTGTCCACCATATCCGAATACATGGGGATGGAATCAGAACTACTAGCAGCCCACGTACCGCTATATCAATACCATCACCAATACACAACTGCTCAGCAGAATCAATACCACCCTCCTCCCCAATTTCGTCAGTAGCAACTTCCTCCTCAGTACAATAATCCGTTTTCCCATCAACCTCCATAATAGTATCATTCCTAGCATGGTCAACACGTTGAACTTGATACTACTCCAGTGATCGCCTCTCTCAATTGCTTGGTCCAATTAGTCAAAGGCCTAGCAAAGATGAACCAAAAGATTTATGACGTCATTGCCATGAAGAATCTCATTCCATCACAGGTCGAGGACAACCTTGATAACTTCAAGTAGAAGGATCATATAATTTATGATATCCCATTCGGTTCTGCAGAGTCAGATATTTCGGATTTTATGTTGTCTCATGTAGTGACTCTTAGGAGCGGCATGGTGATGCAACCATCTACCGCACATAAAATGAAGAATAAAGCAACATCTTGCGAGTCATCTTTGTATCAACCAGTCCAACAACAAAGCCGGGTGAGGAAGAAGATGATGGAAAAGCAACACCAATCCACAACCACCAAGAGAAAAAAGAAAATCTCCAAAAAGAAAAGAAAAGAAGAACCAAAGCCAAGCTACACTAGACTAGGAGGAGCCAACACCAACAGCTATTCCAGAGCTAGCCAATGAAACTGAAGCTCCTGTTGATATTTTTCTACCCGTTTTGAATGACCACTTCCCTTATAGTCAGCCATTTGATGACATAATTGAGAACAATGCATTTCCTTATGTAAATATTCTATTTCCAAATGCAATTAAAATACCAAAAAATTAGAAATTTGAAAAATACATTGTTCGACTCTGGCATTATTGAAATTATTGAAAATCTTGTGCTTGAATTGCAACCAAGAAGAGGTATAAGCAGAGGGCGAGTTGCTGGAAGTTAAATCCAAGTGGTGGTTTCAAACGGCCAGATGATTGGGGAATTAGGGTTACATGGAGTTTGGTGGTTGGCATGGAAGAGGGTAGTTAGGCAAAGAGAATGGGGTTGGAAGTTGGTCAGGGAAGTAGTCAGAGGAGTTAAGGAAATGGGAGAAGTTCGTTGATTAGCGACTCGTGTTGCTTGTGGAACGAGGTGGTTGGAGATTGACAATGCACCTCCACCATCGGATGACGATCTGATGGTCTAGGAAGCGTGCGACTGGGACTGTAGAGCTTGCTATGTGGCTCACTTAGAGTGAGCCACATAGTCCAATCAAAAATTTAAAGAATTAGATAAAATAGTATAATATGAAAATAAAATAATTAGATGTAAAATTAGAAAAATGTCCGACATGAAAGTTTTATATCTTGTTGAGATCTACAAATTTCATGCAGAACTCAAAGAGAGAAAAAGCCATCCAAACAAACAAATATTTTTTGAAAGTAATTTTAAAGCCTTAAAATTACTTATTTTATTTTCTTTTTTTCTAATATATATTTAATGTTAAATTAATTATGTACAATATTAAACTATTTTAATTGGTTTTTAGTAAATTTAAAACACATAAAAAATAAGAAAAATAATATAAAAATTTATAGACAATAATTAGGGTTAATTTTTTACAACAATTTAATTATTATCAGAGTTAGTTGCAAATTAAAGTTAGAAAAATACTCAAGTAGGAGAGATAATAATAATAATAAATGATGTTGATAAATATGGGATTTATCACTCCATATACTTAAGCTATGCTCGTTCTCGAGCTCATAAATAAATAAAGAATGAATTTATGAGATGGTGATTCCCTGACATGTACATGTGTAGAGACAATGCTTAATCAATCCAGAACACTCGATTTTTAGATCCTAAAACCCTAAGCTAAATCAAATCTTAATAAAAAGGAATTCAACTTCTCTAATCATCGGACTCTCAGAACATACATACCTATGTATACGTACGTACGTACATACATACCTACGTACATACGTACGTACATACCTACATACGTACCTACCTACGTACCAATGTACGTAGGTACGTATACGTACGTACGTACGTTATACATACATACATACCTATGTACGTATTTATACGTACGTACGTACATACATACATACATACATACATACATACATGCATACATACATACATACATACATACATACATACCAACATACATACGTACGTACGCATGTACGTACATACAGACATGCGTACATACATACGTACCTATGTACATACGTACATAGATACCTACGTACATACGTACGTACCTACGTACCTATGTACATACATACGTACATATGTACGTACGTACGTACATACATACATACATACATACATACATACATATACGTACGTACATACCTATGTACATACATACATACGTACATACGTACATACGTACGTACATACGTACGTACGTACATGCGTACCTGCGCACGTACCTATGTACGTACGTACGTACATAGATACCTACATACATAGTACGTACATATGTAAGCACACACACACACATGCATGCACGCACACACGCACACACACACATACATTTATACATATCTATAAGTGATATGACTTATTGTGTTGACTACAACCACAAGAGTAGAGTCAAAATGTCACTGGAAGTTCTAGTCCAAGAGATTCTCCTAAAGACCCAATCCTCAATACTAGGATTAAATCAATTCTTGCTTCGATTCACCATCTCATTAGTTTGCCACACCTAAAGGGATGTAGATGGAAGACCATATAATGGAGGGCATATGATTGTGTCATTTCTTCTCTCCCTCTCATTGAAACATGGGTTCTCTCAAGTACCTTATTAGCTCAACATATATATTTTTGTTGATAATCAATGTGTTTGTTAAAATAGGTTGTCGTTTCTACTTGTTTTCCTTAGAGTACACCAGGGTGTGTCTTCTTTAAGTATCTAATATACTTACAGCCATACTTGTATCTCTTAAGATGCAAAGATCTTTTTGAGGTACTAGACTGACTCATAAAAGACTAATACTTAGATCCAAGTGGAGACTTAAAAGGGTGAGTTGCCACTAGTGTAAGATCTTGGATTTTGACTTTGTAATTCCTGAGATTTTCTCTATATTTTATTTTATTTTATTTTTGGCTAGCTACACTGCTTTTACCCAGAATTGGAACATACTGATCAATAATTTAATTTAATTTCATCAAAGCTTGGCACTTATGTCGATGTCAATAGGTTAGTATAAGAACCATGTTCTCATACTGGCTAAGATTGATGACACTTAGGTTTCATGAAGCCTTCATTAATTTTATCCCATCATCAAACATCATAAAATCAAGTCCAAACTTATATACCAAATCCCAGATCCTCAAATGAAACCTCATCTTGTCTCATAATGAAGGCAATCGTACATGTGAATGATGGTCATATTCTTTAAGGACAATATTAAGCATGCAATATAGAACATGGATCTTTCTAACCAGGGATGTATGAATTATTGATCCAAGACACTAATGACTAAGATAGGTTAACTCTTTTAGACCTCATAAACTGAGTATTACAAATCTCAACAAGCTTTGTCGTGAATTGTGGAAGTGTTAGGGAAGCACTAATTAATTAGTTAGCAGGTTAATGGGATAGAGATTTTTTATTTGAAGAAGTTTATTAACAAAAACCAAAGAACATGTACTCTTCAAAGATAAGAAATACAATAACACAGAGAACACCACTTCAAGAACTGACAAAGACTACAAGACATCCTAGGGGTACCAATACAATCACTACCAAACTTTAGCCCCTCAACCTTAAGCATCAGATTTGAATCCACATGGTTTAAAATAATAGGCAACCTTATGCCTCACTTGCTTTCTCCTTGCATAGTAAACCTCAAAGTCAAAATAAGAAATATTTTTATTGACTTGAAAAATTAAGTGCCTCGAATGATGTAATTCTTCCTCAAACATATCAACATGGGTAGACATAAAATTTTCTAAAAATGGAAGGAAGACAAAATAAACCCTTATTTTCTTCAATAGATTTATGGGTTTATTTTGAAGTGAGAAGCTGGACATAGAAGGATGACCTAACTTACAAGAGACATGATTCTTGGGCTTCTGGATATCCTCAAGAAAATGTGTAGGCTCCTCCATATCCAACTTCTCTAATAACATATGTGTTCCTTAATAGGAATCACTCTTTTCAATGAACCCTTTACCAACTTGATCTTCTAAAATATATATTCCACATCCAAACTCTTTTCCATGTTTTACCCTGCAAGGGACTAAGACTAGGTGACCTTTCATAGCCTAAAGACTCAAATAATTCAAAAAGTAACCGCTACGCGCAAGACACCCTTTCATAAATTTGAAACTCTCTTAAGAAATTGAAATAAGAATTTATTTTTGTAATTTTATTATTATTCTTTTTAAAGAATTTGTAAATATATATAGAAAAATATTGTGGTAAAGTGTCAAAATAATTCGTACTCTCTTTAAAATAATTTGTAAAACATTTGTGCAAACCATATAATATATATATATAATTTTCTAAATATTTTACAAGTTATTTTTACAAACATTTTCAAATCCCTATACCCATAGCCTATAATAAATATACAAAAATATGAAATTACGAGCTATGAAAAAAAGTATATATGCAATATATACATACACCTCCTTATACTTTGCTTGTGCTATGTCCTCATGGTATAAAGTGGAATGAAAGACATAGCTCGTACTAAGCATAAAGAGGAAAAACAAGATAGGGATAAGGAAAAATGGTCAAATACCCTATACTTAGGCTTTAAAAAGCCTAAGTGTAGGGCCGAATGACATAATAATGGGAACAAAGAATAGAAAATAAACTGATCAATAAGAATAATAGGGAGTCGGTCCCCCCATACTTCAATTGGAAATAACCTAAGTATGAAGTTTAGAGGGATCGAGGAGGTAACAAAAGATGACCTAGAAGAATATATAACCTAGGGTTGGATCCCCCTATACCTAGGCTCTAAATAGCCTAAGATAGGAGTAAAAAGATAAAAAGGAAAAAACCAAACCCTAAAAGAATAGATCAATAGTTAATAAAATAATACATGAGTCTGTAAGATGTTGAATCTATCAGATATGAATCTTCAAGATGCGGCTTCATGATGTATCTGGAGTATCTGCAAGTGACTCAATTGGAATGAAGTCAGTCACTTCAATAGGAACCAACCATTCCTTATATTCTATGAAATGCTTCAATAGTTGGTCGATGACCAAGAAAGAACATGCACCATATATGTGATCACCAATCTCTACACTTCCATTACTAAGCACTTCCTTCACTATATAGGGACCCACCCATTTTGATTTAAGTTTCCCATGGAAAATCTTTAACTTTACATTAAACAACCATACCTTTTGTCCCAAGACAAAGTTCTTGTATCAAATATGTAGATCATGCTACTTCTTCACTTTGTCCTTATAGATTAAGCTGGTGTTATATGCTCTGTTGCGGATTTCCACTAGCTCATTGAGCTTGATGTCTCAGCAAAGTTTCCCTAGGTGAACTGCAATTGATTTTCTTTATTGCCCATTCATACTTGTGAATCAATTAAGCAGACAAATATGATTGTCATAAATCATTCTAAAAGGTGAAGCACCAATTGGTCTTACATGCCGTCCTATAGGCTTAGAGAACTTGGTCCAATAATTGGGACCAATTCTTCCAATAAGGACAAACTAGATTCTGTATAATACTCTTCACATCCCTATTTGAAACTTCTACCATGCCGTTTGACTGTGGGTGTCAAGGACTAGTAACTCTGTGCTCGAACTTGTAGTCCTTAACTAAAGATTTCATCTCTCTATTCACAAAGTGGCTCTCTCCATCTGAAATCAAAACTTTAGGTACCCCGAAACTTGGAATAATATGATCCTTACGAAACTTATAGACAATCTTACTGTTTGTGGTTAAGGTAGGAATAGCCTCCATCCACCTTGAAAGATAGTTAAACACTTGCAAGATGTACTCAATCCATTATTGTTGGGAAAAGGACCCATGCAATCTATGCCCCATGCATCAACAATGTCACAAAAAAATTACCGACTACAAGGGAATTTCATCTCTACAATCAGTTGTCCCTCCCATCCATTGACAAATAGGGCATGTTCGTACAAAATCCATAGCATCTCAAACAAGATCGACCAATATAATCCACATTGGAGCACTTTATGAGTAGTTCTTTTTCTCGAATGGTGTCCTCCAGCTTCTAATGAATGACAATATGTGAGGACACACTGGTATTCCTCTCGAGGAATATACCTTCTCTATATACAATCTCATCCTTCAATGAAAAGGAACATATCCTCCCACTCCTTAAATCCGACTTCAGTCGGTCAATACTGCACTTAGTCTAACCATGGGAAACTTTCTTGAAGACAAGATAGTTCACTGTGTTGTCATACCATGAAAGTGAATCGACAACACAAATCGACTCATCTGAAAAGGTTTCTCTAATCAGTTCTGTGTCAGGGGAATACTTCAGCTCCAATCTAGATAAATGATCAGTCACTATGTTATTGACTCCAGGTTTATCCTTAATCTCCAAACAAAACTCCTTGAGTAACTAATCCACCTAAGAAAACAAGCCTTCGTGTCCTTTTTTACATGAGATATCTAAAGGTTGTATGATCGATGTACATTGTTACCTTAGAGCCTAAAATATAAGGCATGAAGTTCTCAAGGGCCCAAACAACCATGAGCATTTTCTTTTGAATAATTGTATATTTTTTCTGTATTTGTTCTAAAACTTTGCTCGCATAGTGAATTGCAAATGGTATACCATCTCGCTATTGACATAATTCAACTCCTATAGCATAATGTGAAGCATCAGTCAAGATCTCGAAGGGTAGAGACCAATTAGGAGAGAAATCGGTAAGTCACAAAACTTTCTATTTAAGATCTAAGAGGCCTCAAGACACTTGTGATCTATAACGAACTCCTTATCTTTTTTTAAGAGCTCAGTCAATAGTTGGCCAATCTTAGAAAAATACTGAATAAATCATCTATAAAATCCAACATTCCTTATAATTTACCTTATTAACTTAACATTGGTGGGTGGATCAAGTTTCTTGATCAAATCTACCTTGGTAGGATCAACCTCCATTCCCTTCTTGGAGATGACATGCCCCAACACGATACCCTCCTTAACCATGAAAAGACTCTTTTCCCTAGAGAGCACCAGATTTACCTACCTACATCGTTGAAGTAATCGATCCAAGTACTCTAAGCATGAATTAAATGAATCACTATGGATCGAGAAATCATCCATTAAGATCTCGAAGAAATCCCCCACCATTTTGGCAAATACGATGATCATGCATTGCTGGAAAGTGCTTAGGGCATTACAAAGCCCAAATGGCATGTGCTTGAACATGTATGTGTCGAAAGGACATGTAAAAGTGGTCTTTTCTCGATCTTCAGGGCAATGTCTACCTGATTGTAGCTTGAGTACCCGTCAAGAAAATAAAAGAACTCTTTCCCTGCTAGTCTCTCCAAGATCTTATAAATAAAAGGTAAGGGAAAGTGATAGTTCTTGTTCGTAACATTAAAGAATCTATAATCGACTTAGACGCGCCACGACGTGGGTACTCATATCGCAATCTCAACTCCTTTATTGTTGGTGACTGATGAATCTTCACTTCATCTCCTTTATTCTTTCATTCTGGCCTTCAAACTCTAGCTAAATGCATGTATATAGCCTTAATTGATCAAAATAAGAACTCTATAGAATGTGTAAAATATTGTATAAAATATTGTACATTTATTTTATTTAAAATCAAAATAAAAGAATAAAGAAAGATAAGAAATGAGACACCACAGGTGTTGAGTGACCCTAGCCCTTGAGACTCAGTTATCATGATGATTTAGTCAACAAGGAATAAAGTATGGGGAGATAGGGTAGACAATTGTATAGATCACAAAGTCTAAAAATCCTAAATATATAGGCCAATAATTACCTTTTTGGGGCCTACTTTATTTTTTTATTATTTAGGCATCATATCAATAAACCTTGTACATGAAATATGTAGGTAGAAGTACATAGAATAATACAAAATTTATTTCACATTAAAATAATATATAATATACATTTTATACTCAGAATAAAAATCCAAAATCCAAAATTTTAGACCTTTATCTACTCCATATGAACTCAAAATAACCAAAATCACCTTTAATTGTATATATAACTTTTTTTAGTTATTTAATGAAGGTAGTCTCATTCAATTTGGAATTAAGATGCAAAAGTTATGTTTTCGAACCCTATTATACAATGTATCTAAATAAAATATTCATTTTATTTATTCTTTATAACTTTATATTTTTTTAATTTTATAAAGATTCTATATAGTTCATGTGCATGTTAAGAATACATTAAAAATATAAAAATATAATAAAATGATATATATATATATATATATATAAGAATATACTATGCTTATACCTATGTAATGTATACCTATGATTAATTAAGTGTGCATATTATATTAGAAAATATAATCAAAATATGCTTGTGATAAATAATTTATAAATATATAAATTAAGTATATAAAATTATAAAATATAAAATAAAAATAAAATATTCAAAACATAGGTCAATACTTATGCATATACTTGTAAAAAACAACTATTAATAAATCACCTCATAAAAATAAATAAAATAGGCATTAAATTCTACATAAGATTATAAACACTTTTAATTTTATAATCTAAAAAAACTTAATTCATTTATTAATTCCTTTTCATTTTCCAAGGCATTTCTGCTTTGAAATTTCCTTGTTGGTCCATGTGGACTAACTAGGAGGCTTCTTTTGTTGACCTAGGGTCAACTATACCTCATCCCTTCTGACTTTTATCAAAAGCTCACTGACGCCCTCACTTTGCCAATTTTCCATGCTTTATCTCATGCTTGCATCGTCTCGAGCCGCCACTCCTACGCAACCACCATGTTCATCCTCATCACCAACCATCCCTCCTTCACCGACCATGACCTCTATCCACACAATCTCACCTCCAAATGACCAAAATACTCACTTATAAATAAACTCCCAGATCATTTTTGCAAGTTTTGATTGCTCTTAATACACTCTCAGCCCCTTAGATCAACCCCCATAGCGTTGTGAAGGTGAAAGCTTCACGTAGCTGCTGATTTGCAGCGATGAGGAGTTGAGGCAGAGCAGATCAAGCACCTCCGGCGAGCTCTGCTGTGAGTTTTTGCTTCTTGGCTACCACATCGATTGAGGCCCCTCTTTCTTCATTTTCTAGTAACATAGTGTATATTTCAATTCTAGGTTTAGATTTAAGTTTAGATTATTAGAATTAGGTTAAATCTGATTGGTTCGTAAACCTAGAACTTGAGCTCCAGGTTGATTTCATTGTGATCCAACCTGTAATCGATCCATCTTTCGCCCCCATCTCGATCTCCTCCCATTTCTACACAAAACACCCCACTTATCACCTTGATTCCTGTACAGAATAGAGCCTTCTGAGCTCCATCATCTGCCTGATCTTGGAGCTCACTGCCTCCATCATCCATGCAGCTACAACTACTATTTTTGGGTCGAGGCTTTCATCTTGAGCTACTTACACTTCCTATGTAGATAAGAAGTGAAGAAAGCTTCATATAGATGTGATTCAACACCGAGAAAACCACCAGGTGCCATAAAAATCTTGAAGAGCTCCCAGACCCCGTCACAGGGTCCTGGCCTATTTGGCTACCCCTGGGAGCTGCAGAAGCACTGTAGGAAGGAGAGTAATCCCTTGACGTAGCGATCGAACCTCAGAGGTGGCCAGAATCATCGATCCAAGAAAGACATCCCCGCTATTCTTTGGGGTTCTTCCATGTGTCTCGCTGGCCATCAGATGAAGAACGCAACCGAGATCTAATCTGGGCCGTCTAATCAAGACGAAGGGGTACACATTAAGGGCCCTCCAATCTTCCATATGGTGGCGTGAAGGCCTGATCTGAGGAACTTTAGTGGGTAATTTACATCTACCCCACCATAATTTTGGTAATTAATAAGTAGTCTTGTAATTTTTAAGTATGTGTAAAAGTTGTTGGTAAAATTACAAAGGAACCCCTGACACTTTTGTATATTGCAATTTCGTCCTCGGCTACGCCACCTCACGTGGTGGCCCACATGCATGGGTATTTTGCATATAAACCCCTCTGAGTTTTGTAATTGAAGTTTAATATTTCAAGTTTTAATATTATTTCAAAACTTTTGGGTATTTATCACTATAGCCTTAGACTTTAATTTTATTTGCAAATATACCCCTGCTAGTTCGGATTCGTATGGACTTCATCGTTCTAGACATGGACACCTCAGTCCCTCTGCTTCATCTCCTGATAATCCTTGGATGGTTGTTCTTTCAAGCAGCTGAAGTAGTGGTGGATTTTGCATCGAGTAGATCACCTTCCATTCGAGCAGCGACAAGGTGCCAATTGAGACGATCCAAGTGCCAAAACCTTCAGTGCTTGCATTAGATAAGAGTGAGCCAACAGAGCAACGAACAGAAGAATGCGACTTTCTGACTGAAATCCGTGATATAAACCTTTTTGTGGATGATATCAAAACCGATAAATTTCTCTCCATGAAGGAATGAGTAGATGGCACAGTCGAGTTCCCAGATATCCTTGATGATGAATTTTTTGTTGAGTTACCTGATGAATACATATAAGACCACCTATCTTTGACAGATCAAGAGGAAGTCATTGAAAACATTTGCGAACAAGATTTTGTGATTGTTTTGTACTGCATTGAATGTAGAGTCGATAGTGCAAATGGTGGACACATTACAGTTGAAAGCGTTGATACCATCACTGAGCTGAAACAGACCCTGCCTGAGCTCAAGACACTTCCAGCAAATATGAAGTGTGCTTTCCTTGCAGGTGTACAAAATATGTTCCCGGTGATCATCATTTCAGAACTATCTAAGGAACAAGATTCCCACATGCTCGAGGTTCTAGAAAGAAACAACAAGCTGGAAAATTTTAGATCTCCATGGGATCAATCCCTCATTGTGATCGCATCACATACATCTTGAAGATGACAACAAGTTGTCCTGAGAGTTCCAGTGTAGATTAAATCCAAATCTCTGATAGTTTGTGATGAATGAAATAATGAAGTGGTGTATTGTGGGATTCATATATCCCATCTACAACTCAAAATGAATGAATCCCTTGCATGGTATGCCAAAGAAGTCAGGGATTACCAAGGTAAAAAATGATAAAGGAGAGGAGATTGCAACCAAAGTAAAGACATCTTGATGTGTCTGTGCTGACTACAGACGATTGAATTTAGTGACCAACAAAGACCATTTCCCGTTATCTTTCATCGACCAGATCGTTGGCGATTGGCCATGAAGGAATAATTCTGTTTTTTTGGATGGATACTCTGTTTACATCCAAGTTACCACTTCTCTTGAAGATCAAGAAAGTATTTTTATGTATGTTAGTTTAATTTTTATAAATATCATCAATGATTTAAAAATCATGAAAAAATAGGGTTAAATGCCTACTTACATTCTCAATCATGTTATATTTTTAGTTTCACATTTAAGCATTTTTCCTATTTTTTAAAAAATATACAAATAGCACGATTTATTCCCTATTTGCTTTAAAATCTCCAAAAAAATATAAAATCATTTTTAGAAATTCCAAAAAATGATATATGTTTATTATAAGAGTTCAATGGGGATGCCCCTTGTGGGGAGCTAACTTGGCTCCCCCCGCGGCATTTCGCCCATTTTTTATTTTTATTTTTGAAAATTTATTCCATGAATATTCATCACTATATCCCTAGATTATGCTATTCAAATTTCGTGCGAAACAATGCTCCTACGGCCTCCATCCAGATAGTCATTTTTTAATGGTAACAGAATTGCAAAAAATGACCTCGTCTGGAAGGAGGTTGTAGGAGTCTATATTTCTCAACGAAATTTTAATGACATGCTACAGGGATATATTGATGAAAATCCACAGAAGAAATTTTCAAAAAAAATAAAAATACTAGGCGAAATGGGGTGGGGGAGCCAAGTTAGCTCCCCCATTGGGGGCAGTCCCATTTTACTCTTGTTATAATATCTAGTACCTCGAGACCAAAAATCCCTTAAAATAGAAATAATAAATTATAAAAATTTAAAAGCTCTAAAATCTTATAAAAATATAAAAATTATTCTAAAACTATAATAATATTTATTTATATTCTATATATTTATTTATATTCTATATATTTATTTATACATATTATATATATATTAAAATTGAATTGGAAAAATTTTGATGTTTTTTTTCTATTTTTAAATCCCAAAGCATTTCGGTCTATTTATTAATTCATGTTTTGGGATATTTTAGACTTTAAAAATACCTAAAATTAGAAAAAAAATACTTGAAAAATCACAAAATAGTAGAAACATATAAAAATACGAGAACATTTTATCTGCTATTTTTGAGTATTTTTACCTTTTTATAATTATATTACCCATTAGCATATTATATATCTATATATAGTCATATATAAGTTATAAAATATTAATCATTATTATAAATATTTTAAATTAGAAATAAAATTTTTTAAATTTTAAAAAATAAAAATATAATAATAAAAAATAAAAAAATTAAAATTTAAAATCCCATAGAACCTAAGTAAATAGGGTGTATATCTACATACATATATACCTATATTATTTATTTATTATTCATTTATAAATAATATTTTGTGCTATCACATGTATTCCTTAAGTTTGACCCATATTTGCTTGTCAACTATACACTTTTTTGTTGGGTATAACAAATTCTGATTCACACCTTGTTATTCATTACTTGGTTATTATTGTTTGGGTTGAGTGTTGATTTTGGCACTGTCTTCAAGAGTGGTCGACACAACGACTGTTGGTCCCACCTTGTGTGGACCACAAGACCACTCTTGGGATTATTTTGTCTATTTCAATGACTATCTAAATGCCCGACTTCTTCAGGATGACATGTAAGGGGGCCACCCACTTGGAATCTGAGATGGGGTAGATAAAATCGACTCCACACCAATTCTGAATCTCTTTATTCGCTAATTATTGCAGACTAGGGTTTATTCTTCTTTAAAACTCACAAGAAGTTCTGTTGTTATCCCCGACATAAATGTGGTGTAAATAGAGTACGGGGTTTATACCCACGAGATCCGACACAGTCCATCCTGTGGCCTTGCAGTTCTTCTCTAACACTTCTAACACTCTAGACTCAAGCTCTACTATTATTTTAGAACTAATGATGATAGAAAATCTATCCTTTGGTCATGCAAGAAATGTGTACTTAAGTGTATGAGGTAGCAGCTTCAGCTATGGCAATGTGGTACTATCAATCTATTTAGGTTGAACTGTCGTTGAATCCGGCTCCATGCTGCATGAAGGTAATGCTAACTCTATAGTGCTGGCCACTAACTGTGCTGAACATAGAGTTGGATCATGAAAGAAACACATTAATTCGACCAAATCCGCATCCAACTCATCATCAATTTCCCTTGATTATTCTGAAGGAAGTGGAACCGACAAGTCCGTAGACACCTCTTAGTCATTAAGGGAATATGAAGATGATTCTCTCAAGAACACTAGCAACCTCTCACAAACTACATCGTGAACATTGTCTTCTCCAGATGAGGTCTCACTGAAATTTGTTGGGTTTTGTTTCCATATCATGATTGTGCTAACCAATATGCAAATTGGAGTAGTACTATGGATTTATGAAGTGGACCCAAATCCAGCTTCTCATATATGGCAAAGGGTAGAAGATTGATCAAAGATCTATTATCAAGGAGAGAGCATGCAAATGTTATATAATGTAAATGACTCACCACATAATGCACACCCAAATCTTTCTTCTTTCTAGGCAAGTGTTGGTTCTTGACATAGTAAGTTATGGCAACCAATAGGATATGTATATTTGCAAAACTATTCACCTTCTTCCTACTAACTCTAGTAGGTGTGCATCACACCTTAGTGTACTTTTGAAATGCATGTTTGACACATACTCATCAAATGACACCTTAGCCAAGATATTATCTCTATAAAATCATGCCATATCTGGATTATCTTTTTGTATCTTATTAACAAAGCATTTTCATGTCGTTAAGAAATGAGGGAAGGGATTGAACAAGTAGAAGAAGTAGATGAATAAATGGAATCATAATCTGACACATGCTTCTTTTTATTACTTGAAACAAAGTTCTTCATACATGAGTCGTTTGAATTTGACTTGGAATTTAACCTAGAACTATATACTAAAGGCCGGGAATGTCTGTTGTAGGTACATCATCCTCAACTGAAGGTGCAAGGTCCCTTGTAGACTTTGAATCTGCTCCATGTTGCTAGTTTGCTCTCGTACTTATTCTTCTCTCTCTGCCCCTAGACCTCATTTTTAGCAAAAGGGGCTACTACTGATGCCTTTCTTCCTCGTCTTCAGAAGTCTCCTCAGGTAGAGCCTCAGAGACACCATATCCATGTCCCTTGCCCGATTAGTCACTGCCACGATCCTTCTTCTCTTGAGTTACATATGGTTAACACAATCAAACAAAAGAATCTCATGTTATGAGCTCGATGAATAATATACCTGACCATACTTTTGATGTTATTGAGGTGTGATTTAGGCTGTTGGGATTAACAAGAATGTAAACAAGAATGGATGTAGATGGTGTAGAATGCTCATCATGTTGATGGGATAGGCGGTTGATGTCACGTCACAAATCTTGTATCTCGTTCATGTATGAACGCAACTCCTCGAGAATCTGCCTTTGAACATCAGTGGGTCCTAATGAAGGTAACCACTACTGTGAAGTAGAAGAGAGAAAATGTGAAGATTGGCCCTGATGGCCTTGGTACTATTGTTGTTGTGGGAGATGCTGAATATGTGGGCATTTCTAGCTCGTCTGGCACATGTGCTGATGGACGTAAGACTGTTGTTGCCTTATAAGTTGGGAATAGTAGGCTCCAAAGCTTTGTTGTGCTTGCAGAGGTATAGGTGTGAATGATGTGTTTTAAAAAGTAGGGGGGACGTTGGTAAATTGGACGGTCCCCCAAACTTATCTGCCTGGAAGGGTCATGCGTGTACCACACACCATTCACTTCCCACACATGGGAAGGCTTCTCTGTAATTATCTGAGCTGATGGTGTTTACTGCTGATATAAGTAAGTAAAAGCCTGGTCCTCTACCCACGACTATGGTGGAATTGACACTGGTTGTTCCTTTACATGATGTACTCAATAAATATGAGCAACATATGCAGTCATGTCAGGTATCTTTATCTTAGATACCCTCTCTGACAACTCTGCCATCTGCTTCGATAATTTGGATAAGTTGATGTTAATGAGTCTCCAATTCATCATCTTTATTCATCTATTTGATTTAAAATCCCTTACAAAACACATGTAAATATCATTAACTCTTACTTATTAATAATCTCAGATCATCTGTAAATAATATATGGGGAAAATGGGGCTGCTCCCTAGGGGTAGCCAACATGGCTACCCCCACACCATTTTTCGCAATTTTTTTATTTTTTTGGAAAACTATCACCATGTATATTCATCCCTACATCCCTCCTATATGTCATTCAAATTTTTTTCCGAAACAGAGACTCCTACGACCTCCATCCAGACGTCATTTTTTTAACGATCACGTGATTTTTAAATCAACCATGTCTGGATGGAGGCCGTAGGAGTTTGTTTTCAATGAAATTCGAATGGCATATATGAAGTATATAGATATGAATATACATGATGATATTTTTAAAAATATATAAAATTTTGCCAAAAAATGGGGTGAGGCAACCATTTTGGCTGTCCCCTGGGGGCAACCCCATCAACCCCATAATATATATATCCTTATTTTAATCTAAAATAAATAAATAAGGAAATAAAGGAAAATGAAAGAAAAAGAAGACTATATATATATGTAATAAAAATAGGTTGATCCTAATTAACCCCAAGAATAGGTCATGACTTGACATAATTGACAAGGAATAAAGAATGGGGAGATAGAGACATTAATTCTATAAAATCCAAAAAATCAAGTCTCACTTGTATTTATTCTATATTCTACTATTCTATTTATCATTAAACAAACTCAAACAAAAATATTTTCTTCTTGAAACTTGTATATGAAAATAAGTTGTAGATAATAAAAATAATGGCAAGAAGAAACCTTGTACATAATTAGAGAGACACCACTTTGAAAAAGCAGTAAAGTTAGAATTGAAAGATTAATATCTACTCCATAGATTCCCAAAAAAACCAAACTCATTATTATTTCCTTAAAAATAAATTAAGCCTTAAAATTAAGAGTGGTTTCATAAAATTAGAGTTAAGATGTGAAAGTCGACTTTTTGGAGTGTTGTTGTACATAGTTGTCTATACTGTACCTATTTTCCTATTTATTCATTTCTTATTATTTTTGCACATATTGTATTTTTATTATTTTTCACACATGTTTTATTTTTATAAAATGCAAATAAAAATAACAGATTTAATAATAATAAAAAATTAAAATAAGTGTACTTCTATTATAGGTATAGTGTACCTATATTACACATAGCTCTATTTATTTAACCTGTTAATTTAATCCATAAAAATAAAATAATAATATATTTAAAAACATCTATTTATTTTGTAAACAAATAAATTATAAAATTTTATATTTATTTGTAAAAAATTAATTAAAAATATGTCTATTGTTTATATAGGTATTCTATACCTACGAATAAAGGTTTTTATTTATTTTAATATATTTAATTAACTTATTTTTTAATTAAAAATTATCAAAAATTAAGTTATTAATTTTTAATAATTATTTATATTAAAAAAGTTAATTTAAAACCATTTTCCATTTCTTTTTCATTTATTTCTAATTATTTCATTTATGTTTGTCTTGTAGTGGTTTGGACTTATTCGAACCCCATCCTTATAGGTCAACCTGGGTCCGTTGACCCGGGTCAACTAATCCAATTTCTCATCCACCCATTTAAATACATCCGACTTACCTTCTTCTCTAATTTCTCCTAACAAGATATATTCTCTTTTTCTTCTAATTTCTTCACCCAAATAAAATGATTGATTATTTTTCATTCATTCCATCTCAGTTCATGCCCATTTCGTTTTGCATTTCGCTCATCGCCTAGCTCTATAAATAAGTTGCTCTGGCTACCTTTATTATCTGGTCTATTTTTTCTACCTTATTCACCTCAAGATCGACTCGAGGTGATCGCTTGAGGTGACAACAAGGGCATCCCTCGATCAGGAGCGTGCGAATTGGGTTGATCGACGTGATATAGCACTGCCGTCGGAGCTCTTTAATGAGTGAGTTTCTCCAGCAGATTCATAGCTGAATCAAGGCTATCACCTCCATCTCTCACTATAGGTAATCCTAAAATATATTACTTTCATTTTTCACATTTAATTTCATCCCATTTCATTCTATTTTTGTCTAGTTCAGTATATCTCCGATCAACAACCGATTAGCCAGATCAGAGGTCATCTTTTATTTTTAATTGGATAATCTCATTTCGTCTCATCTCTATCGACTCACTAAACTTCTTCACAAGCTTCCCATGCACTCTGACTAACCTCGGATCAACAGATCTAATGAAGTTTAGGTTGAATCCGTCATACCCATCGAACCTGACGCATTCTACCTCTGATTTGCTTTGTTTTTACATAATAACCTCCGCCAGAGTACCTCCTTTGAGAACCAAATAATTTGCAGGTGATTTGGACACGTTCTGGAGATTTGATCAACACTTGGAGGTTTACTTACACCCATACATGAGTGCAAGCTCTAGGTCACCGATAAGTGCGACCTGGACATGATCATCATTTTCATTCATTGTAGAGGGTCGTTATAAGTCTTCTGAGTTCTTCAGACATCAGATTTGAAGTTGATTTGTGGAGAGTGAGGAGATCAAATCTTATCATCCAAGACATTCAAAGTTGTTCTTCTAGGGGCCCTGATTGACATCCAATCAAGAAGGTCAGCTCCAGATTGCATCTAAGCCGTAGATCCACGCCAAAACTTCGACCCTCATATCAGATCAGCCGCACTTCATTTGGAACGCACATCAAGCATTTTCCTGACATGCTTATTAGTGTCATTTTAATTTCCCATCCTTGGTTTTATTTTTATTATAAATAAGTCTAGATTGAACATGTGATGTGTAGTGATGGATTGGATAATTACATTTGTATCCTTTATTTTTTGCATTTTGCATTTTTGGTCCTCCCTTTAAAAACTCGCGTATCTCTTCACATGGTTATTAAAAATTTTGTAATAAAACTCCCTCTAATTTTATGTTATTAATTGTACCATAATTTTTTGAATTTGCAAAAAAAATCCCTTGAGTGTTGATTCACATGCACATGCATGTGTATTTCTGGATAAATGGCACGGTTGATCCTGAGTTTCTATTATTTATTATTCTTCACTCCACGAACATTAAATTGTTGCATTTTAGTCCAAAATCTGTAGTATTTTTATTTTTCTTTTAATTTTTTCTTAATAAATAGCTAAATAACTCTAAATAATCCTTAAAAATAGGTTAAGCTCTCGACTGTTGGTTAATCACTAATAGTTTTTCTTATCAAATTTGTTTTATTTGTTATTTTAAATTCAAAAACAATATATTTTTTCTATTTAACTTTGAAACCTCATAAACATTTGAAGTTTTTTTAAAAATTTTATTAAATCTACTATAATTATCTCTTATTATTTTTTGTCACATGTATCAATTTCATTCAATAATACTTCTAGAAAACCCCCAAAAATGAAAAATACAAAAAACCTTAAAAAATCATATAAACTCACAAAAAAACCAGAACAATACAAATATTCTTGTTTTGAAGATTCTATTTTGATTAGTTTCCAATTTATTTTCCTTTGTTTTATATTTAAAAATCCAAAACAAAATTTAATTTTGTATTGTTCACTATTTGTTGTTTTTATTCTAAAAATATTTATAAAATCTAAAAGTTATATAAAATTAACAAAACAATAGAAAACTATAAAAATAGAAAAAGAATTTTATTATGCATTTTGACTATTTTATTATATTTAAAAATACAAAAAGGTCATTTGTTTCTTTTATATATAATCATAAACTATTTTCTTCTAAAATTTAAAATATTAAAATTTGCAAATTTAAAAATTAATTTAAAATTAAAATCAGAAAATATAAAAAACAAAAATATCAAACATCTATAAAATATAGAAAACATTAAAAAGACATAAAAATGACAAAAGAAAAAATTCCTTTTAATTGTCAATAATTATTTAGTCCTTGGATATTCTAGCCTCCTTGAGTTGTATCATGATTAGCTATACAAGTTAAATAATGACATTTTTTCAATTTCTTTGCTAGAATAAAAAATAATTTTTATTTGACACGTTTTTTGGTTTACAACCACACTTGAGATATATGCACTCTTCTTAAATAAAAAACCTAAAAGTTGTATTTCAATAAATGGCACCATTGCTAGGAGGCACGACGAGGGTATATAGGATTTTTGTCTTCTATTTCTCTTGTTTGGTTTACATTTTATTTCATTTTCTATTTTTTATTTTCTTCTTTATCTTTTCTCATAAATTGCTCTGACACAATTTTTGTTTTGCCTCTTGTTGTGAGGGCCCAATGAGTGAGGGATGTGATCCTAGTAGAGTTGGTGCACCTGAGCGAAGCGGAGGATGCTAGTTTCTTCATCAACTGATAGGAGAGAGTAGATGAGGAGGAGCAGAAGCCACTGAAGACCTGTTATTTTATTTTTAGTTTATGTCGTCATTTTCTTTTAGTCACATTTATTCTTGTAATAATTTGTATATATTTATCTCCACCGGCCTCTTTTCCTATTTTCTACATAGACATTAACTTTGTGAGTGTTTGGGATCTATTGCACCAAGTACCGTTGTTCTTGGGGGATCCCATTGTGATATTATTTTTTTTTGATTTCTTATTTTTATTCCTCCCTATTTTCCTCACTTTTCTATTTATTTATTGATTTGAGTTTTTTGAATTTATTTTCTGTGCTTGGGCCCTTAGTTTAGGTTTTTATATCTTTGTTGAGCTGTGTAAATAATAGGTCCACACCCATAATATCTTCTTGTACAATCATTCAATCTTGGACTCAGTCAAATAAATCTGGTTCTTCTCGATAATAGAAATTCCTGCTAGGATAGTTCACATTTTTGTATTTCATATATTAGATTTATTTTTACATGTACAGATCTTTTGCATGTAGACTGCTGGAGAAAGGTACACATTTCAATGCTTGTATGCATCATTGATTTTCATGCACATCAGCTTCCCGACTACCTTCCCCATTTTTTTGGACTTAGGATAAAAGGGAATTAGAAAAATTGTTAGGCAATTGTTTTTGAAAAATATCCAAAAAAGTGATAACATAATAAAATTTAGGACTGCTAATATCGCTTGACTCTAAAAAGAAATTCAACGACTCATTTTTTATTAGGGTGAGTAATGCTCTCATTGCTCATAGGTACTTACCTCTAGGCAGAGTGGGTGAGGACATATCCCTAAGGATAGAGCAAAAAATCCGTGGACATGTACCCTAAGCATGTGTGTATCACTCTTTGGTACACGGTCGTAGTTGCAAGCACTTTCGTCCAACCTTAGAAAATCGTTTTGTTGTGCTCTGCCTTGCATTTCCCTTTGGGCTTGATATAAACCTGATAGCCTGGGAAGATGGCTCCACTATTTAGGGAGGTGTGAGGATGTACACTGGGTGATAGGATGACTCCACTTGTGTGTTTATGGTTAACTGTATTATTCAATAAACTCTAAAATTGAAAAGATAAAAGATTGAACTCTTATGATCTCCATTTGTTTTGAGTTGGTGAATCAAGGGTTTGGCTTGTGTTTGCTTGTTAGAATAAGGACCCTTCCACGCACTTCACGCCTTCTTTCACTCTCTTCTTATTTGACCTTCATGTCCTTGCATCTTCTATTTGCATCAAAGATGTTAGATTGGAGTACATTTTATTTAAACTTCGTGAACCTATCTCTATACATTCCAGTTCATCCGTCTTCATCTATTTGGGATGACTCTCTTCCCAAATTTTCTTCTTTTTCTATTTCACCATTTCTCTCGCCAATAAATCCCATGTTCGAGGTGTATTCCCAACTCAAACTTTCATTCAAGACTTTGACATTTCTGAGGACTAATTGAGTGCCTTTCACATTTTTAGATACTAACTTAGAGTACTCGATGGAATTGAAAGGGAAGGTACACTTAACAGACTAGTCTGAGATCAACCACTATGTTGGCATCCATTAAGGCCATCCAGGGTTAGTTTACAAAGCTAGCAAATATACATGCATGACTAAGAGATATGATCTTAGAGATGAGGATTAACTGAGAGAGGAAAGAGGAGGATGAGCATAGATGAGGTTGGAATGGGAGAGAGAATGAGTAGAGAACAGAACCAGTTATAGAGCAGAACTGAGTTGAGGACAAGGTTACCATGAGAGTTCCCTATAACCGAGGAGCAGGAAAGACAATAGTTTGGATTCATATATCTAGGGTACATGGGCATTTCGAGCTGAATCCCCAACTACTTCCACTTCTTCCCATATTCCATGAACATATCAATGAGGAATCGTATATACACATCATGTAATTTGACCGCATATGCATCACGATGCATTACCCTAACATCCTATTAGGGGTAGTGAAGATGACTACTTTCCCCTTCAACCTTATGGATGCTTTATTGGATCAATCATTTAGGAAGGGTGGTGACGTCCTAGGAAGGACCGAGATCAACTTTCTTAAGCAATATTATCCCCTAGGATGATTAAATCGGATACATTTTGATATCTAATTTCTCCCATATGTCCCAAGAGCCTATTCACAAGGCATGGGAACACTTCAAAGACTTGAAGGAGAAGCTCCCCCATTATGATATTCCAAAGATGAGCCTAGTGTATAATTATTTTGGGGGTTTGAGCTGAGAGAACTAGAGATTGGTAGATGTCTCTTGTGAGGGTAAGCACTTCAATAAAGATGGACATACTTTGGCAGATATTTAATGAAATGGTGGAGATCTCTACAGCTCTATCTTCTTCCTACTCATTTCAAAAGAATCCTTTACCTTCTATACCCCATACGTTCGCCAACATTATGTCATCTCATTATGTGGATAAGGCAGAACGTCCAAACCTGACCATTATCAAAAACCTCTTATTTGAAGTTGATATATCGAGAAACAATCACAATATCTTGATGAATTACATGTGATCGAACATAGGACAAAACAACTGGACAAGCAAGATGATGTTACAAAGCACATGGATTTACTTGTTAGTATTGTCCATGCATGTCAGAGTTCTAGTGCTGCAGTCAAGACTTCTACACATGACTCTATTTCTTCCACTCCCATTCAGGAGAGTACTAGAGCACCTCATGTAGTGCAACATGTTTAGTACGTTGATGAATATGTGATTCATCCCTCTTAAAGTTGAAAATAGAGCCTTGTTCCTGAGTATTTAGCATCATATTTCCCTTTATCTCGCATAAATAGCATTCAGGCATGCATCTACAATACATGCATTTTAGCATTCACAATTGCGTTAAAATAAGAAGCCAATTCATTTGTAAAAATCACTTGTAAAATACGCACCAATAATTCACCTAATTATTTGTATCCCCTCTAAAATCAAATAACACCTTCTTTATACGGTGTACATTACTAATTAATAATATAAGGAAGAAGGCCAAAAATCCATGTCCTGTAAATTTCCCGATAAAGCTGCAAACCCAGTTGGAGAACCTGGACCTTAGAATGCCAATATCCCTCTCATACAACCTCTGAATTAGGTCTACTCACCTTCAGATTAATACACATTTAGAGACCTTTAAAATGAGGCCAATTTCATTCAATTCGGAGCTCGTATGCAAAATTTGGGTTTTGGGGCCCCTATGTACACTATATGTATGTATATTTGTACTCTTGTATTTTTTGTATCATATTTAACCTCATCACCATTTTTGGTCAACATAAAACTTGGAGATCACTTCGAGATCTACAACTTTCATGTTTTGAGTTTTTCCAAGTTCAGTCTCCTTCTCTCTCTATTTTTTTCTTAGCCACTCACAGGTGGCCACGTGGCACCCTCTGATTGCGCCATGCAGCCCGCTTCTTTGCGTGCCATGTGCCCTATCATCTCTGTCATCCGATCGTTCACCTTCTCTCTTGATATGGGTCGTTCATTATTGCGACGCATTACTACCCTTCGATCAAACCCAGATCCAGTATGGACCGATCGCCAGAGCCTCTCTCTCAGGCCGCCACGTGTCCCATCTTCTCAGTCGTTCGATGCTCATCCCTTCTCGCTTCATCGCTACCGTTCACCTCGTGTTGGATCTTTCCGTTCGATCGAGGCCCATACTTCATCTCGGCCGCATGCCAGCGGCGCACGCGTAGCACGTCCCGTGGCATGCCCGAGACCGATGGAATCACCCTAGATCTAATCCAAAGCATCCACCCGTGCCCCCACCAGGTCGTTTGGATCTCCCGATCCAACGGTCCAGGCGTCGTCGTCTACCTTCCGCAAGCCCCGTGCCCCACATCGTCCACCGTGCGCGAGGGCCGCCCCTTTTTATTTTGGGAGCCACTCCAGCCACCCTCTTCGCCTTCCTTCACCACCACGACACACCCCACTCTTCCCTCATCCTCGCCAACCCCCTCGATCACCATGAACGCCCTCCACCTCACTCCACGATGCCCACCAACCTCACCACTTCGCCACCAACACCGCCATCTCCAACCTATAAATACTCCGCCTCCGGCCACCTTCATCCCCATCCGCCATTGCGAGAGGTGTCCTAGAGCTCAGAGCTACTTGTTGGTGACAACAATTGAGAGTGAATCCGAGCTAAGACATGCCTTCACCTCCGGCGAGATCCACGACATCGCCACGCCGTGCTGTAGCTCCTCCGATGAGCCACTTGAGCTCAGGACCTTTACCGTCCCTCGAGCGACGACCAGGAGCACTTCATCGAGCTACATTCCCCAGGTAGACACCTACATAGCCCTCCCGGTCTTCGTCTTCTTTTTTCTTTATTTATCTCTGATTTTATTCGTCGTACATACTCCACTTCACGCTCTGTCGGTCATCCTCCGAGCTTCACCTCGAAGCTGGCATCTGCCTGCACCATTTCTTTAGCCCCGACGATGCATTCCACTCTACGCCAGCGCAAGCTCCGTCACCTTGGAGGAGCTCGATCATCAGACCACTTCAGCCCCCCTCAGGACTCACTCCACACTCGCGAGCATCACACGTACATACTCGCACGCCTCAGCTATTCATTAACCCTTCGCAGGTACTCTAATGTTTGACTTGCCGGAAGCCTCATAAGAGCTCCTTTGAGCTTAGTCGTCTCCGCTCCTCAGAGCAGTTCAGCCTCAACCAAGACCCCCGACGGCTCCACCACACCTCCACGAGTCGTTCCAGCTATTTGAAAGCCACCAGCGATCTTCTCCGACGATCAGAGGAGGAGGAGGAGCCAGAGCCTCTTCACCGAAGTTTAGCCATCTCTACCGTAGGAGGAGGCGGACCAGGTAAAGACGAAGAGCAGCAATAGTCTGATCTCCTTGATCGGACGGTCAGGAGGATGCCATGTCGCATTCACTCTACGGCCATAGGATCAGGAGGATCCTACGCACCTGATCATGCCATGTCGCCATTCGCCAGAGCTTCAGAGGGTCATTGGATTCTTCCTGATCCAACGGTGCTTGATCATCCATTGTCCACCTTCCTCGAGTTCTAGAGGTCATTGGATCAATTTGATCCAACGGGTCACCACACTCCACACGCCTGCCACTAGCAGTCGTTGGATCATCACTTGATCCACGGTCTAGAGCATGCCACGTTGCCTATTCCGAGCCTCTCCTCCGAGCATCAGGCTCGGAGAGTCCAAAGCAAGCCGAGCCTCTAAAGTCCACCGAGCCTGGGCCCGAGCCTCCAAAGTCCACTGAGCCTGGGATCCCCATGTGGTTTGCACGTGTAGCTTGGGCATTTTGCAGCGAGGCCCCTGAAGGTTTTCTTATTTTCATTCCAGTCCCTACCAAGAGACCCCACGTGAGGTGCACGTATTCTGTGGGTATTTTCATACATACCCCCCTCATTATAGGTAATTGCATATTAGCCTCTGTCAGCATGTTTACTTTCTATCAATTTTATTTCCTATAATTGCAGTTAGGCCCTTGTCTTTGCACGCATCTTTAGGCATTCATTTTAACTCCTTTTTCAAGTTTGAAAATTGCATAGTGTAGCTTAATTTCATTGCATTGGCCAAGTTTCACAATTTTGGAACTTGATTGGATCACTTCTCTAAATTAACTTCTAAACTGGCCCGATTTTTCATGTGTCTTTTCCTTCTTGCATAAAATATATTGAAAAAGATCAAAAAAATTACCTTCTGAAAATCTGACCTTGGAAATTTGCGTCAAATTTACCTAAGGAGACAACTGCCTCCCTGAGTTTGACCTTGGGCTTGCCCAAGTAAAAACAATTCTACCACTTGCGATTAAATCATCCTTAATTAAAAGTGATTTTTTATTAGCTCTTATTATACGACTGCAACAAAAAATAACACATTAATTTGACCATTAATTTGATTAAATTAATAAGGGTAGTAAGACGCTCATCATACGTGCAGACTCCATATCAGGTACATCAGAAATAGACTTGAGCATATTTGGTGTCGTATGACGAGGAGACTCCATATCTTTCATAACCATAATTCCCACCTCAACCTCATATTCAGGAGGTGAATGGCATTTGGAGTGGTCCAAAGCGCAACCAAACTCTTCCATCAGGGTAGTCTCAATTGGGTTCCCAGACCAGCCAGAGGTCAGTTCACCAGTTTCAGGGAGGTAGACAATACTAGCACCAGCCACAACCTCAGTTTTTGTCTCCACTACACTTCAAGACATGGAGACGTGGATTTCAACAAACACAACTTGCATACTCATATGAACCATATCACTAGCAACATGCACAATATTCACATCCTCCTCCTCCTCATTATCAATTTTCAACACATTAAGTCTTTTCAAAGTACTAGCAGCCTCCACATGTTCAATCATAGCGAACCTTGTACTATTTTATTCATCGGTAATTGAGAAGCCAAAGGCATCCTTGGTGGACCCTAGACTATTTTATCTTTCCCAACTAATGAATACTATGAGTGATATCAACCAGAGACTAGGCAACCTAACATCTATGAAGAATACCATACCATCCTAGCTCGAAGCTGATCCCAACAATTTCCGCCACAATAAGGAGCAAATAGAATATCATGATCCAACCACTCCCAAGACAAGTATGATTTCTTATTTTTTGTTTATCAATGCCATAACTCTCAAGAGCAATAGGAGATTGTCACAACCGACACCAGTGGGATTGGGCAATAAAGCCGTTGAACGAGCTTCATCTCCATCCTTACCTTCTTCATCAACTTATCAGAAATTGAGCATAGCAGCATATGGAGGAGCATCATCCACACCAAAATACAATAAATGGAATAAAAATAAAAAACCCAAAAAGATAATAACGGGAGATGCAAAGTCGAGACACCATGGAGGAGATCATACCCATCACGGATTCTTCTTCTTCTTCTTTAGCAGACAAAGAAACCCATGATAGTTTTTCTTTTCCTTTACCTATTATATATGACATTGTACAGACTGATTCTGGTTATCCATATGTAAATATGATTCTGATGTGAATAAAAAGAATGTTGATGTTGATTCTGTTCCTTTTATAAAAGAAAAATATTCGAAAACTAAAGACAACACTATCTGATCTTCGAGTGGTAGAGATGTTATATAAAATCTTTTTTGAGTTGCAACTCCTGAAGGCCATGGAGTACATACCTGCTATGAAAAGAGGATTAAAAGAAGAATGCACTACAAAGCATAAACCAAAGCAAAATAGAAGCAAAATGATTGAAAAAACATATTTTGTCCATGGCCACTATATATGCCATCAACAACCTCCTGTCGCAAAAGAAATACAGTGGAGCACCTCTTATTCGATGTTAGATATATTTGATCAAGAGTTTGATTGTACTCTTCTCAATAGAATATTATCCATCAATCTTATGCAGACCTTGCTACTCAAGAATTTGGATTGGGACCTCTTAGATCAACGAGTATGATCCTTCATTTTACTGATAGATCGATCAAGAGGCTGAGGGACATTCTAGAGGATGATATTGTAATGGTGTAAGGAATGCAATTCCTAGTGGACTTTATTATATTAGACATGGACACCTCAACATTGTTACTCCATACTCCAATCATACTTGATCGGCGATTTCTTCGAATAATTTAAGTAGTAGAAGTTTATTGTACTGTAGATTAACCTATCACTCCCACAGTGATAATGTTAAGATAGAGACGATCCCATGTCTAAAGTCGTTAGAGATAATATCAGATGAGAGAGAGCCTGTTACACTTGAATCAGAGGATTGTAATTTTTTAGCTGAGATCAGAGACACCGATTTATTTCTTGATTACATTGATACCCAAGAATTCCTTTCCCTAAAGGACTGCCTGGAGAGCACAATCGTCATTTGCTCCATTATTGATGGTGGTGAGTTATATGTTGATGGACTTTTCGAGTTGTTTTCTAATGGCACTACACAATGTATTAATGATAATCCTTCCCTAGCAAAGTAGAAAGAGTTTATTGTAGATTTTGTTGAGACATTACATGATGAGACGATTGTAGCCATGATGGATAGTTCACAGTTGCTAGATCATTTACCTACCACTAGTGTAGTTTCTGTGTCGTTAGAGAGAAGATTTAGATTCCACTTAAGTTAAGCTATTACCCTCAACAATGAAGTATGTCTTCCTGCGGGTGAGCCCCAAATGTTTTCGGTCATCACCGGTTTGTAGTTGACTGATGACCAAGAATCTCGCTTGTTAGAGGTTCTCGATAGAAATCGCAAGGCCATAGGCTGGAAGATTTGGGATCTCCATGAGATTAATCCAACATTGTGCTCGCATCATATCTACTTAGAGGATGACAACAAGTTGTCTCATTAGTTTCAATGTCGTTTGAATCCTAATCCATGGGATGTTGTCATGAAAGAGATCAGGAAGTGTTGTGAAGCAGGCTTTATTTATACCATTTCTGATTCGAAATGGGTCAGCTAGTTACATGTGGTCCTGAAGAAATCCAAGATTACAATTGTGACAAACGACCTTCTTGAAGAGATTCTGATTCAAGTACCCACTTCATGGTGTGTCTGTGTAGATTACCGATGCTTAAACTCAATGACTAAGAAAGATTACCTTCTGCTTCCCTTTATTGACTAGATCGTTGAAAGACTGGAAGGGAAGGAGTTCTTTTGTTTATTGTATGAGTATTAAGGGTATAATCAGGTAGCGATCGCTCATGAGGATTAAGAGAAAACTACTTTTACTAGTCGCTTTGGCACCTACATCTTTAGACGGATGCCCTTTGAACTGTCTAACGCTCTCGTTACATTTAAGAGGTATATGTTGGCCATTTTTACCAGCATGGTAGGTAGTTTCGTTGAGGTCTTCATGGATGATTTCTCGATCTACGAGGATAGCTTTAACTCATGTTTATCTTATTTAGACCAAGTACTTCAATGTTGTTGTGAGATGAATTTGGTGCTCTCAAGGAAGAAGAGTGACTTTATGGTGACTAATAAGATTGTATTGGATGATTTCATCTCCAAATATGGTATGGAGGTTGACCTAGTAAAGGCTGATGTGATTGTGAAGCCAGAACTACCGAAAACATTGAAGTAGTTAAGGTAATTTCTAGGATATGATGGATTTTATAGGTGATTCATAAAGGACTTCTGTAAGATCACCTGACCTTTGAGTGAGCTTCTAGGCAAGGGGATCAAGTTTATTGTTAATGATAAAGTTATTCATGCATTTTATTGGATGAAAGACTTGGTTACACAAGCTCGTAACCTACAACCACCTGATTGGTCTCTTCCTTTTGAGATTATGACAGATGCCTCAAATTATGCAGTTTGAGTTGTACTAGGGCAGAGAAGGGATGGAGTACCGTTTACTATAGATTATGCTAGCAAGACTCTTGATGAGGCATAAAATAATTACACCATTACAGACAAGGAGACGCTAGTAGTTGTGTTTGCAATGGAGAAATTTATATCACACTTGCTTGGTTCGTAAGTATTTGTATTCACTGATCATTACGCTATTATTGTATTTACAAGATAAGAAGGATGTCAAACCACATATACTTAGATGGATCCTACTATACCAGGAGTTTGATTTGGAGACTTGTGATAAACCCAGAGTCAAGAACGTAGTGGCATATCACCTTTCCTGGATTATGGATACAGAGACTCCTGAGCTGCTACTACTTCCTATCACAAAGACTTCTCAAGATGAGGTGATATTGTTGTTGCCTCACTCCCATGGTATGTTGATACTGTGGACTATCTTGTCTTCAAGAAAATTCTACAAGATTGTCCCAAGCTTAAGGATGACAAGTTTTTGTTTGAGACTCATTTCTACAATGAGAGGATTCGTACTGATTCTGTGAGGGTGCAGATTTTATCTGGAGGAGGTGCATTTCTCAAGAGTAATGTAATCGTGTCTTAGACCATTGTCACAGATTAGAAGTAGGTGGACATCATTCGAATAAGAGTACATTAGCTAAGGTTCTACAATGCATCCTTTGGTGACAAACTCTGTTTAAGGGTGCTACAGCTTATGTGAAGGGATATATTGATTGCTAGTGAATAGGAGGAACCATCATTTCCAAAGATACAATTCCCCTCATGTATATCCATATCTCAGATGTTTTTGATGCATGGGATACTAACTTCATGGGCCCATTTGCTAATAGTTAGGGATATGAGTACATCTTGCTTGCCGTGGATTATGTTAGTCATTGGATGGAGGCTATCTCCATCAAGCCACTGACGGTCATACTATTTGTCACTTTCTCAAGGACAACATCATCTCATGGTTTGGGATTCTTAGGATTCTTATTTCGATAGGGGAACCCATTTTATCAAAAGGGAGGTCAGAAAGTTAGTTAAGGAGTATGACATTGAGCAATCATGTTGCGTCTCCTTACCACCCACAGACTACAGCTTGGCTGAGATTTCTCAAATATGGAGAGAGAGAGAGACTATTCTTCATAAACTTGTTCGTCTAGATAGAAAGAACTAGTTGCAAGTTCTTGATTCGGTTCTATAGGCTTATCGTATGACTTACAAGTCTCCTTTGGGTGTGTCTCCCTATCGCTCGGTTTAGAGAAACACTTGCCACTTTCCGTTTGAATTTATTCACAAATCTTTGTGTAAGATCAATGTATGCAATTTGGATAATCATAGAGCATGATAGAGTAGGAAACCAGATCTGAATAGATTGTTGGAATTCATAGACTTTTCTTATTTCAACAACCAGATGTATAAGGAGGAAGACAAGAGATGGCATGACAAGCACACTAGGAGAAATACTTTCGAGCCTAATCAGAAGGTATGGTTGTTTGATACAAATTTGAAGTTATTCCCATGCAAACTCAAGAGCAAATGGTCAGGGCCATTTATAGTGAGATCTGTGCATGACAACGATAATAATGTTATTTCATGATTGTCATCTGCCGTACAGTCATTTAAGGTTAATGAATAGTTGCTAAAACCATATCTAGAGTATGCCAAATTCATATCCGTTGTGGATTCCATTCATGTGGCATTAGATTATGATTCTTTGAATTCTTCTGTGTCTATTACATGAGCCAATATTTGCAATATATATTTCTATCACTTTATTTTTTGTTTCCTCCATATTTATCATTCGTCTCTTTTCCCTCTGTGTATGATATACTTAGGATGATATACTTAGGATGTACTTTATCCTAAGTATAGGAGATGTGAATGACTTGAGTTGTTCTATTTTTATTTTGTTTCATTACTCCTGTCATTGCATATACATAGGGATCATTTACCCTAAGTATAGGGGGATGTTGTTCATTTCATACTAGTTTATTTTTGTTTTATTTCCTTTTGTTCTCTCTCGTTCCCATCAAATTGTTGATATTCTTTTCTATACTTAGGGATCTTTTACCCAAAGTATAGAGGGGGACAAGCCAAGTCATCGAGTTTGTACAATCTTTTCCTCGGTCTTCCACGTTTGTATAGTCTTTTGTATTTAATATTATTTGATCCTACATATAAGAAGTCCACTAACTTCTATTCATTTAATTCTTTATTCATTGAGTCATTGGATCATAGGATTCTTTTCACTTTTCTATACTTAGCATGAGTTACATCTTCCTTTGTCGCTTTTTGACCATCATGAGGACATAGTCCGAGCTAAGTATGAGGGGAGTCATATATATTGTATATATAAATTAGCCATAACTCATAATTTCCTGTGTTTAATAATATGGCTAATACAATTGGAATAATTTTTTGTTAATAGTTTGTATAAATTCTTTAGTAAATTTTTTGGTCAAATATTTTGTAAATATTTTTAAAAAGTCTTTGTAAAATATTTGTAATTTTTTGTAAATTATTTTTGTACATTTTTTGTAAAATATTTGTAAAAATGTTTATAAAATTAGTTATTGTACAAAAATATTATTTTTAAATTATTTATTATTAATTTAAAATTTTTTTTTGAAAATTTGGCTTGAAAAATATTTATAAAATGTTATTTAAAATATTTTATAATTATTTTGTAAAAGTTTTGAAAAATGGTTTCTAAAAATCTTTTATACACTAATTTTGTAAAGTTTCCATCCTTTTATATAAATAAAGTTCTGTCAAAATATGTATATAATTTATTGTAAAATTCTTGTTAAATACATTTGTAATTACTTATAAATTATGTGTATAAAATTATTTTATATATAAAATGCTTATACAAAACTTATATTTAAAATTAGTATATAAAACTATTTAATGAAAATTGTTTATTAAATTCTCTTGTAAATAAAATCCTCTTGTAAATTTTGTACATAAAATAGGTAAATAACATTGTTTTGGTAAATGAAAACTTTTACAACTCTTGTATATATCTTTGTATATTTTTTTATGAATAGGATAAAATCCTTGTTAATACTTGTAAATACATGTAATTCTCTAGCACTACTAAAAATACGTAAAAGTTGAAAAAGATAAAACTAATCAAAATTTTCAAAAGTCATCAAAAAACCACATAAAAATATTAAATTAGGAAATTCCTTTCAGTAAAAAAATTCTCGCATATGCATTTTTCAGAATGATATTGATGATTAAGCTAGTCTGGAATAAAGCTTGAAGAGTAGAGCTTGGTTAAGACCTTGATCAAGTTAATTTCAGAGGACCTTATAGAAACTGGAGTTAAGACTTTTCAGGTCAAGTGAATTAATTCTTTGGGTCCATAAGACTGTGTTCACATTTTATCTTGATTGTTATAAGTAGAATATCTCTATACACATGAATGATTCTTTTATAAAGTGACCTAACTTGGACAAGTACCTTGCACGTAGATCAACATAATGAGGTGGTGAGGGGCATATCTGCTGGTAAGAGATGCACACTAATGGAAACATATGTAATCACTTTTGGTGCCTAGCACACCCCAACCTAGTGTAGTGGCATGGACGTCTAAAGATAGGATGTTGTGGGTTGAAATAAATCTTTAGATGAGGGATGATCTACTTGCACAATTTTCTTCTAACACCCCAAAACATGGGTGGAAAAAAAGATTCTATATCCATCGGGGTACAAAAGATTAATGCAATGCAACAATATTTTCTATTAAAAAAGAAGCCATTACACCAAATATACATACATGAGCACAATGGTCCAAGCTTCAGAGAACATGCATGTCTTAGTGGAGAGTTGGCTATACTGGTCAATTTCATAAGGAGATATGGCTACATTGGTCATACTCAACTTCTTTTCTCATTTTTATATCTTCTTACCCCTTCGGTTGTGGACACAACACATACCTGAATTTTGAAGAAATACTTCGCTCTTCAAGGAAAGAATAACTAGATTGAAGAATTATGGTCACCTTGATAGAGAAGGTTGTTCTTCGTCACATTCATAGTACAAGTAAGATTCATAATCATCAAGAATTACGTATGAATACTTGTTCTGATTTGACTGTCGAGGCAAACTGAATAAAGACTTGAAGAACTTAAAGGCTATTAAGTCCTAAATCCTATTCCCAATAAACTAATAATCGAAAGGTCTGACCGAGCTCCATACTTTTATTCTATGAATAATAGTTTAAAACTCAAAATTGTTCTATGTTCTTTCTCTTTCGTTTATTCTTTTTTCATTTTAGTAACATATTCTTCAAATAAGTTTTTGTTAAGGGACTAACAAAGGGAAAGTATAGGGGAGTCATGAATCTCCCGTTCATCATCTTTATCATTAATTCTCTCTAACTAATAATCCTAGATCATATATAAATAGTGTTTATCTATCATTATTTTAATCCAAAATAAATAAATAATTCAATGAAAATAAAGAAAAACAAAGAATGTATATAAGCAATAAATATAAGGTTGATCCTAACCCCAAGAGTAGGTCAAGACTTGACCTAATCGACAAGGAATAAAGTAGGGGAAGATAGGGACATTAATTCTATAAAAAACTAGAGACTCAAATCTCACTTGTGTTTATTCATCACAGTTCATATTGTATATATATTCTGCTATTTTATATATCATTAAAAAATTCAAACAAAAATATTTTCCTCTTGGAACTTGTATATAAAAATCAGTTGTAAATAATAAAAATAATGGCAAAAAGAAACCTTGTACAAAATAAGAGAGACAATACTATGAAAAAAATCATAAAGCTAGAATTGAAAGATCAATAACTACTCCATACAATCTCAAAATAAAATAATCGCACTTCATTGTGTTTAAAATTGATGTGGTTTCATAAGATTTAGATTTAAGACGTGAAAGTTAGTTTTTTGGAGTGTTATGGTACATAGTTGTCTATATTGTACCTATATTCTTATTTATTTATTTCTTCTTAATTTTGCACGCATTGTATTTTTATTATTTTTTGTACATATTTATTTTATTTACATAAATACACATAAAAATAATAAATTTGAAAATAAAAAATAAAATCACTGTACTATTATAGGTAAAATGTGCCTACAGTGTACTGAGCTCTATTTATTTAACCTATTACATTAATTCATAAAATATATTTAAAAACCTCCATTTATTTTGTAAATAAATAGAATATAAAATTATATATTTATTTATAAAATAATTAATTTAAAATATGTGTTGTATATATAGTAATCTGTACCTATGAATAAAGGTCTTTATTTATTTTTACCTATTTAATTAACTTTTTTATTTTATTAAACACCATAAAAAATAAGTGATTAATTTTTAATCTTTATTTATTTTTAAACCTTTTTAATTTAAAACATATTTTGATTTATTTTTTATTTATTTCTGTATATTTCATTTATTTTTTCTTGTAGTAGTTTGGACTTATTCGAACCACGACATGATTGGTTGACTCGGGTCTGTTGATCCAATTCAACTGATCCCCTTTCTCCTCCACCCATTTGAATAAACCCGGACTAATCTGTACTCTACACCGCACACTTAACTCAACTTAGATGAGGTGTTGATAGATGGTGTGTATCATGGAAAGCTAAATACTAGAGTAAGGGTTGAAATAAAGCTTTGGATGAGGGATGTACTGCTAGCATAAGTTTTTTCTAAGACCCAAAACATGGGTGGAATAAAAGATTCTATGTCCGTCGGGTCACAAAAGATTATTGCAATCCAACCACAATTCATACCAAAAGGAAGTCAATTCCTAAAGTACATCATTTATCACAATGGTCCAAGCTTCAAATAGACTACATATCTTGATGGAGACTTGGCTAAATTGGACAAGCTTCACAGAAGATGTGACTACACTAGTCACACTCCAGTTCTTTTTCCCTTCTTATAGATTTCTCCCTCTATATTCGTTGTGGTCTAGCATGTACTTGAACTTTGAAGGAAATACCTAATTCTCCGAGGATGAGTTACTAGAGGAGGAGATTCCAAGGTAGTTCAACATCTTATATTAAAAGAGCTAACACCCTTGACACACTAGAGACAATTATTCAGTGTTCATGTGGGATGCTTTGGGAGGAGGTTTCTAAGATGACTTCTAAGTCAGACCTGGATGATGGCTTGTACAAATTAGAGACTATTGTTTTTAAACCTCAAATTTTCATGAGTTCTGTTATAGGTCGAGTCGAGCAACATTTTCACCTTTATTTCATGACCATGTAGTTGCTCAGGGATGAGAATGGTTTAAGTATAGGGAGTTGATTAATATGTGATTAGTCAATTCAAAAGAAGAAAATATAGCCTTTTTCCCTTGTAATTAAATACATCTAACCATTTAAATTGCATTATTATTATTCATGCATATGTAACTAATATTCGCATTTTAGCATTTGTAATCACATTAATGAGAAGCCAAAATTTATTTGTATTTAATCACCTACAAATCATCCTAATCCCTAAATTTTTATTTATTTTTTACTAACTCCAAATCCAATAAAATCAACTCCATTATGTATATAATGCTATCGTAAATAAAGGTAAATATCAGAAAGATACTAACTTGTATAATTGACAAGTAAAACCAAACCTTAGTTTTGAGACTAAAAACCATAAATGCAAACATGTCTCGCGTCCAGTCTCCTATGAAGCTCTATTCACTTTTGAATTAATGTACATTAAATTATCTACAAAACAAGACTAAATTCAAAAGAATCAGAATTCATATGCGAAACTTGGATTTTGGGGTCTTCATCGTATATTGTATACATTGATTGATTTTGAACTTATCATTAATTTACAAAATTAAATATTTTTATTATATTTTCATATATTTTATTTTATTTATGGTTTAATAAAATGTGTAAAAATTCAAATCTAAAACGAACTGAAAATTGAAGAAAATGATTTGTTCCGAGTTTGTATAAAGAGTTTGTATATAAGTCCCATGACTCTTATTTCTTTATTTTAGTAATTATTAAAAGTACTAAAAATAGATTAATATGTAAATATTTTTATTATAATATATTTTATTTTTAATTATTCCTTTTATAAAAATCATGAAAATTGCAAAGTTGAAAAATTCAGGTATTCAGTGTAAAAAAGAAGACCACCAAAAATATACTTTGTACAGATGACTTCTTTTGATTTTGCTTTATTCAAGAAAGTTGTAGATCTCATCGATATTTGTTAAGGAAGCTTATTTATTTGAATTTTTTTCTATTTACTTTTTTATTCTATGAATTTTATTGAGGAGATACATAGTAGCTTCTGGAGCAACCATGTGCCCTCCACTTACTTCTCTTAGCCGCCCCTCTTCTACACCATTGGATGAAGGATGATTCATCCAAAGATATTGATTTCACCCCCTTTTAATTTATTCTTTTATCCTTTATTTCCATTGAACACGTGTCATTTTCCTAGTCATTTGATCTCAGTCATTCAAACGACTAGGATGCTTTCTTCCTCCTCTGCTATCTTCACCCTGACTTTGTCAGGTCACGGCTGTCACTTCTTCCTATCACTGCTCCTCATACTCCTCTCTTGCTTCTCCGCTTGATCGAGTTCCCCACACCCTTTATTGGACATGCGAACCTACGATGAGCCATTATGCAATAATTATTATTGCAAATCATTCCATGATCAGAAATGAAGAATAACCAATTTACATTGTAGGTCCCGTGGTAAAATTAGGGTGATGTACCATGGCCATCTTAATGATCATACAGTTGTTGATTCATTGGTTGAATCATAGAGACTGGTGCTTGGATAGTATCTAAAGAGTTAGATAGAGAACTCATCAAGCACTATAAATGATTATTAAAAGAGGATCTCCACCCTAAGAAGAATATGGCAATTCTTTTCTAAAGGCTGATATCTAACTGACCTCTTGGTGTAGGTCCTCTACATAGATATAGATATTTGGAGGCATTAGATAAGTTTGGTTAAAGATTTGACTTAACGAGATCGAGATAAACAAGACCTATGTCATATATTGTCACGATATATGAACACATCCTATGATAGGAGCACTATATGTCTGAGTATGAATATTTGGCATACTGATAGGTTGATGACCTATTCAAGCTCTATACACTTACGAGTTGAGGTGCATAATTAAAGTTGACTACTAAATCAGAAGACATGAGCTCCCTCATGGGATATTGGGATCAACTTCCATGCACGATCATCTCGCTTCGGAAGCTTAACTAAATTTATAGGTTTGATATATGCTTTTGGAAATTATATGATCAATACCTTAATATGAAACATGCCTTGGTAAAATAAATGATCGATACCAACTCCCAATGATCGAATGAGAAAACTTAATGATAAAATCCAAAAGAAGACACCCTAAAAATGATCTAAAAATTCGAATTTATTATAGGTCTTCCGGTATGCAGGATGTACAGGTATTAGAAATATTTGAGGGTCATGTGATCATATACAATTATATAGCATTTACATTTCCATTCCGAGGGAGTGATGAAATAGGTTTGGATTTTAGTGACTCCTCTCAATAGAGAAGTAGTCCGATCTTAGTCAAAATGTTGCACATTGATCTGAATACGATTCAAATGCAATGAGAAGATTAGATTTAAGAATTCAATTTAATTAAACATCTGTAAGAGTTCCCCTTGATCTATATTTGAGATATGATCTCAATATCCAAGTCTCTATACATGAAACGTACAATCGCCACATCCTAATCTCCAAGTATCCATGGAGAAAGCGCATTATCTTCAAAGACCTCAAGAATAATTCCATTGTTGATAATGTATCTGAGCATTTATTAAAATTGATAATTAAATGTGATTTAACTATTATGAATAATATGAATGTGATTCATATTATTTGGACACATGAGAATGGACATCCAAGATAATTAACTACGATTTAATTATCAAGGATATGAATAATATGGATATCACTATCAGTATTAATCATATATATATATATATATATTATGTATATATATTAAAAGTGCGATTATAATATATCAGAGAGAGTTAATTGTACTTAGTATTTACGAGTTAAATGTTGATGTGAATTGGATTCTCATTGGAGAGTAAATTGTAAATGCAATTTACATTTTATTTTGGATGCATGGTATGATTCATAATTCGTTGATGGCATGATTGGAATTATCACAAACCAATTTGGAATTATTTTGGTGAATAATTATGCAACAAAAGATGTTGCATATGTGGAAGATAATGTGAGATATGAGATCACACGTTTTTAGAATGAGTGCACCATCCTAACGTAGAGGGTGGATGGCCACACTTGATTTGTCAAGTTATGGTTGTCCACTCTATGTAAGGGAGGAAGCATTCTTTCCTTCCAATTCCTTCCATGTTTGTTGCTTTTATTTAAATAGAATTAGATCGATTGATTTTCAATATATTTATTTTATTTTTTTTAAAGACAACAATTTGTTTGTTGTAAATTTATACACAAAATCATGGCCATTGATTGAAAGCACAAGTCAATCTAAATCATTGGATTTTTGTGTACATAGATGACATCCAATTTAATATAAAAGGGAGGGTAGGCCTAGATTTTTATTCTACAACATAATTGCAAGAGCATCTCTCTCTCTCATTCTCATAGCTATCCACTTTCTCTCTTTCTCAACTTGTGGCCGCCCACTTGTTGACCTAGAGAACCTCATAGCCGCTACGTCGATTGTCTACTCGTGGATCTCTGTCTTCTTCGGTGCACCTCTCTCGTGAAGAAGACATCATATTTTCAAAGATGAAATCAGGAGACCCCAATCTTGGATCGTCAACATGGATTGTGGGAAGCATGTGTCTCATCAATGTTCCCGTGATGAATCCACGATTCATCATCTCAATATCTTGATTTTAGCAAAATCCCCGAGTAAAAGCTCATAAAAATGTACATAAATTCATTAAATTAACAAAATGACTCTTGTAAATAAAACTCACTAATTATTGTATATTAGATTGTACAAAATAAATTACACATAAAAAGCTGCAAAATCAAAGGAGTTTCATACATGTAAACAGCACAAAACTTTATGTATTTTTAATAATTTCATATCAACTCCTTTTTGGCTAATTCTTTCTCCAACATGTTCATATCAATGTATATAAAAATACAAAAATATAAAACAAATTTTACCTCAAATAAATACTCCTAGATCCCAATGGGAAAAAGCCGTAAAGATCAACTTCCAAGCTAAATTCCCGCTCCGTATGAACTCCAAATTCACCAAACTCACTTTTAAAGTTCAAGTTAGAAAATTATCTATCCAACGGAAGTGGTTTCATTAAAATCGGAGCTCGTTTGCAAAAGTTGGGTTTTGGGACCTAGATGTACATTGTATACCATGTATATATTCATTCTTTCTTTAATTTTTATTTTATCTTTCTTAATTATTAAAAATACAAAAAAATCATACTTGTATTGTATTTTAATTGTAGTATTTTATTGTATTTTTTCCGTTGTAAATATCTCTTATTAAAAAGACAAAAAAATTACATATTAGAAAAGTAAAAAAATGTGTACATGTTGTTTGTCTTCCCTTGTAAATTCTCCACTATTTATTTTCTTCTTTTTTATTCTATTGTAATTAAAGTAGCCAACTTTATTTTATTTATTTATTTAATTTTCATTCTCTACAATAACCACCATTCAACTCTTTACCACCAACCTCCATTCAACCCCACCATTTTTCTAACTTCTAATTCAACTCCACCATTTTATTAACCTCCATCCCACTCCATCTTAATTCTAACTTCCATTTTTTCCATCTCTTTATATACATTCCATCCTCCTCAATTTGCCTTTGATCCATCTTTATGTGAGGAGAGCCTAGTTCCCTGAGTTGAATCGGTGACAGCGACGCAACCGCGGTCGAGCGACGACGGCCCTTTCTCCGGTGTGATCCGTTGGTTTTTTGGCCAACATCGCAGCCGCAACCGCGCGCTGCTCGAGCTCATCGCACGCCGGCGATTTGAGCGAAGACCGTGCTCACGAGAGCACCCCATAGGCGACCGTATCATCGTAGGTAAATTTTCCCTTCATTTTAGTTCATTTTGTCTTTTTTTGCAATTTTTTTAGCATACCACATTTCATCCTTTCCATCAACACCATCACATTTTTTCCCATTTGTTTAATTTATTTTCATCACCATCATCCCATTTTTTTCTTCTTTTCTTCACATCATTTACATTCCCTGTTTAAACAAAAATATAAAAAAATTAAAATCTAAAATAAAAAAAAGTTTTTTTTATTATCACAGCAAAAAAAATAAAAAAAAATTAAAAAAAAGCAGGGAGGGCGGGTGCCGCCCGCCACCCCCATCGCCATCACCACCAGGCCGCCGGGCCACCGCCGGCCCTTCGCGCGGCCCCCTCCCGCCATCGCCGCCCCCAGCGACCGCGCGTCCCCGCCGCAGCCGTGCGCGCGGCGCCGCCCACCCAGCTTCTCTCCTCGTTCGCCCCCACCTTGCAGCGGCGCAGCCGCCCCACACCTCGCCACGGGTCACCCGCGACCGCCAGAGCGCCGCCAACCTCCCGCCATCGCGCGCCTACCTCGTTGCCATCCCTCGGCTGCGAGGCCGCGCGCGAACCGCCCCTCCTCCGCCTCAGGCCGCCGCTGACACCAAACCCTCATTTGGGTTCCACTTCCACCTGCAACGAAGAAGAAGGTCCTCTTTCCATTTTTTTATTTTATTTGTAAAAATTGCATCCTTTATTTCTCATGTTTTCGTAATTGCAATTCCGTCCCTGTACATAAGTTGCTTGGTTTTTTTTAATTTCTGTAATTGCAAGGATATCCCTGTGTTTCTACTTTAATTTGGACCTTGTTTATGCATTTTTATATTCAATGAAAAATGCTTTCATATTGAGCAACTAATTCTCTACGTTGTGGGTATTTATTTGTATTTTTGTGAGATATGGGTAATTAATTAAAATTATCAAACTGAAATTTTACAATAGTTTACCCATTCTGGACTCTTAAAATTATATCTCACACACGGTTGCTCCAAAAAATCCACAAAAATTAGGAATGATGCCTTGAAATGTGATGAACTTACTGTCCAAATTTCATCGAAAATGGAGATCTCTTGTGCCTGGAATAAATTGTAGAGTGAATTTAGTATTTGATTTTTAATTAAATCCATGTATATCCTTTTTGCAAAATTTCAAATCTCCTGTATTCTACATCTAAATATCTTTTTGAGATAATTCGCACTCTGATTAATTTAATAACATGGATTTATTAGAAATTATTTACTCACTGTCACTCTGATTTCACTAAAAAATCCATAAAAAATTCATAACTTGTCAAAAAATTCTAAAAATATTACTGTAGCTTCCTTGCATCATCTTTTAGTTCCACTAATTTTTTCATAATTTTTGCTTACTGTTTGTGTGAGAAATTGCGAAAAGACCCTTAAAAAGTGTGCATTTTTCATTATTGCATTTTAACCCCTAAAATCTAAAAAAATGTGTTTTGTGTTCATCTCTGGATTAGGACTCTAGGAAAAATACGAATTGGCTAATTTGAACTTCTTTTCCATTAAAATTAATTTGGCCTTGTTGTATGTTTTCTTAGTGTTGTAATTCACCCGCATTTTGTTTTTGGCATTCTACTTGCATAAAAAATCTAAAAAAACGCATTGGAAATCTAAAACCTTCATTTTCAAATTAAACCCAAGTTGTTCCTTTGCCTCCCTGAGTTCGACCCCGGACTTGCCCGGGATATAAATTAAAGCCGAGACACTCTTCACGGAGATCTTCTCTCGGTTCTGATCGAATCGCTAAGTACACGTATTACAACGGACACGAATTAAATATCGTATCTAGCGACTCGTCAGATGGCGCCGTTGCCGGGGAGGCAAACGGCTTAGGGATTAGTTTAAAAATTTGGATTTAGATTTCATTTACTCGGGTAGTCTGACCCCCGAGCCACTTGTAATTAATCCATTTCCTTTCAATTATTTGTCTTCATATTTTTGTATATATCTTGTTGTTCATCTCTCTAATATAAATCTCTTTTTCCTTGCGAGGGCCCGGTGGACTTGGAGTGCATCGGAGGTCGACAGACGCGACGCGTGCCGACTGCTGAAGAGCTAGGAGGAATTAATTTATCTTCGAGAGAATTTTTGTAAAAATTTTTGTAATTATTTAGGTAATTGCTCCTTTATAGCGGCTCTTGTTTGAGAGCTCGCGTGTGTAAAAAAGACTTGGACATTATTTGTGGTGTGTCGAGCCTGTTTCACTCTCCGGCGAGGGTGGGGCTTGACTTGAGTGGCGAACTTAAGGATTAGGCACACGGTAGTTTAGATTCAAACTTGTTTGTGCCCATCGTAAATTAGGCCACACATATCTTAGAAGATTCACATATCTTATAAGATTCATAATGAGACGCACATAGACACGTACTACTTAGCTCAAATTCAATCAATTCTTCCCCGCTAATAGTATATTGTTTAGGTGCGGTTTTTCTCGATCTGCATGCATTTAGTGTAATATTTACAAATTCAGTTTTGCATAACGCATGAAGAGTGCTGGGATTCACTGTAAGTATAACTTCTTCTGAGCATGCATCATAGTTTCTCGTTTGCATTCTGATTTCCGATTCCCCTCTTGTTTTATAACTTAAGGTCAAAAGGAAATTGAGACTGAACGATAGACGTGCTTGTGTGTTCACATAAATTTCAAGTGATAACCTAACTCTAAAATTGGGACTGAATTGAGCAGGTCAATTTAAAAAAAATTGGAATAAAAAGAACCCTTGTTCTCGGGTGCATAAAGCCCTCATTGTTTGTTTTACTTGCAAGTGAGAGAGAGACGACCCTAGGATAGAGCCAAGTCTGGATTTCTTACTTACTACTGGTTCTTTATTTTCAGGCGACATTAGTCGTAAGAACCGGGTCAGTCTGTAGGAAAATACGGACACCTAACAGCTCGTTAATCTTTCCAAGATTGTATTCTCACCAACTAAAATTGACAAGATAATTCGGCCGAACTCTTACGGTCCTCACGTGTTGAGTTGGTGAAATTAAGGGTTTGAATTGTGTTTGTATTGTGTGAGTTCACTCCGCATATTTAAGTGCACCGTAGAACTAGCGCCTCATTGAAATATCGTGTTCTAATCGGTTCTTTTGACATCGAAGATGACTGATTGGGGGCATAATTATTCGGACCTTGCGAATTTCCCGTTGAACCCTCCAAGAAGTATGTCTTCACAGGTCCATGCGCAACATGGACCAACCTGGACTCATGACCCTCTTGAGCCCAGGATCACCCACTCTCGGGATGGTTACTCTCAAACCATTCCCTTTCTCTCTTCCCACCTCACCGAGGAAGACCTTCGCCTCGATGAGAATATCTTGATTCATAAATCCTTTTCTAATCAAGAACACATTGCTGATTCAGGCCATATAGAAGACACAAGTAAAATGCCTCCAAAGAAGAAAGAAGAGGAAGAAGAGAATAATGAAGACCCAATGAAAATGATACTTGCCAGATTAGCTGCATCTGAGCAGCAACAAGCATTACTGAGAGCTCAGTTAGGACAGTTAAGTGTTGGGGTCCAACTACCAATGGATGCGGCATACAACCCCGGACAATATCAAATTCATAACTACTTGAGTCCGGCCGAACCCACTGTTGACTTTGAGTTGAAGCCGCACTTTCTGAACCTGCTGCCACATTTTGATGGGAATGCTTCTGAGGAGCCATATGCATTCCTAAGGGACTTTGAGCTCATCTGCGCTAACCTCAAAAATCAAAATGTTAGCCAGGATTATATTAGGCTCAAAGCCCTTCCATTTGCCTTGGGTGGCAAAGCTGATTACTGGGTAAAGAATCTTGGGATCGTTGTCACCACATATGCCCAGTTCAAGGACCTGTTTTTGAAGAAGTTCTACCCTTTGAGTAGAACTAACATGATGAGGACGCGCATTACGAGTTTTTCCCAATTACCCCATGAAGCTTTTTGTGATGCTTGGGAAAGATTCAAGGACATCCTGCAGAAGTGTCCCTGTCATGGACTAAATGATAACATCTTGGTCCAATCATTTTTCACTGGTCTCAACCCTGAGATGCAGGGTTTAGCGAGCGCTGCCTGTGGAGGCAGCTATACATCACGAGGAGCGGATACCGTCTGGAGGGTATTCGAGCAGATGGCTGAAACTAGCCGCTCACAGATGGCCAGCAGGGCCTATACACCATCCCCCAGTTCACTCTCACTTGGAGGGGGAAAATAAGCTGTAGTTGATCTATCTCAGGACGTGATCCCTAGCATGGGACTTCTTGCTGACAAGCTTAGTGTAGTCGAGAGGATCGACAAGAGGATTGATGAGTTAGATCGGAGTGTCTCCAAACTTCCAAAACAGATGGAGGAGTTGACTGAGAAGGTATCTAAGATAAAGATACTTGCCGTGACTGCATCCTCTGCTCCCGTATACCGAGTTCACCATGTTCAGGAGCAGTTGGTGTCAGGGCAAACCCAGCCGTGGGAGCAGGACCCATCCTACACCCACTCTTTCCAGCAGCCACCTCCATTAGCAGAGACAGTCCAGGAGGAGCCTCCACCGGTTTGGGAGGTGAATGGAGTATGGTATACTCAGGACCCTGCCAGGCAGGGAAGTACGGGAGACCGACAGTCTTATCAGCGTCCCCCGACCTTTCATAACACCGCATTCACCTCCGCACCACCTCCTTCACAGCAGAGCCCTGGATTCCAGCTACCCCAGCAGCAGAGGCAGCAGTACCAGCAGCATGGCCGACAGGGCCATTACCAGGCGGGCCAGCAGGGTCCGCAACCCCAGCAGCAGCAGCAGAGGCAGTACTCTGGCCAGCAGAGCCAGTCTTCCCGTTCTTCTACCCAGTCTTATCCACTTCCTTCTTCGTCTAGTCCCGTGGATATTCAGCAGCAGATACTCGACGAGCTACGTTCCTACAGGAACGAGATTCAAGACTTACGGGTGGATGTCAACCGCCTGTCCAGATGGCGAGACGAGCAGACTGCACCCTCTACCTCTATCCCAGCCCAAGTTCAGGCTAACCCTAATAGCCTGAACAAATCTAGTTCTCAGCAGCACTTTGGTCAGGTATACTATTCAGCATCTCCTAGATCTGAACATGAGATTCTTTCGTGTGACGAGGCTAACCACATGTCACTCAGGAGCGGAAGGACCGTGACCGTACCTGACCGGGCGAGGGATACGAGGAGGGGCATCTCTGGAGCTCTACCTGAGGAGTCTTCAGAGGACGAGGAGGAGAGGCATCATATTTCGGAGCCCCATCTGCATCATTCGAGGATTTCCACTCAGGGAGCCGAGAGGAGGAGGAGAGCACGTATGCAGCATCGTCAGCATGGATATTCTTTTGAGTCTAAGGAGGACCTTGCATCTCCGGTTGTGGCGGATACCACTCCAGCTTCTATCCCACAACCTATAGTAGATAGTTTAGATTTTGAGTCCATGTTGCATCAAAAAGATTCTTGTATGAAGAACTCTGTTTCCGTTAATGCAAAGAATGATCTTTCAGTTCATGATTCAGATTCTTCATCCTCTGTTTCCCTAGCTTCAATCCCTTTCCCTCGTGCTCTTACGGCAGGAAAGCGCATCAAAAAGATTCAGAAAGATGACCCCGATATGGCACGATTTTGTAAAGAAAATATCACAGTCAAGGTGCCATTTGATGAATATGTGGCTAACCATCCTGCCTTCCAAAAATACCTTAAGGTGAGATGCACACCTACAAGGGTTAGCAGGAAGAAAGATAACCGAAATATAAAGACACATGTCTTATCGGTAGCCACAACCTATTGTCTCAAGAATCAGACTTTGCCAAGGAAAAAGAGAGACATGGGTGCTCACTATGTGGAGAGTCGTATTGACGACATTGCGTTTGCACGCACACTCTTAGATAACGGTTCTTCAATCAACTTACTTCCCTTAGCATTATATCAGAAATTGGAGTTGGGACCACTTCGCAAATCTAGAGCCTTACTCCAATTCGCAGATCGTTCAATGAAGAGACCTAAGGGAGAAGTGAAGAACGTCGTTATCTCGATTGAGGGGCAGAACTATCAGGTGGACTTCACAGTCTTGGACATGGAGACCCCCAATCATTGGAGAGAATCTCAGATCATTCTTGGGCGGCCCTTCCTTAGGACCGCAGGCGCAGCTTTCGATTATGGTACGGGAATGATGAAGTTCCGTTCTCCAGGCGGAGAAGTGAACCTTGAGATGAAGCAAACCAAGTGTCAGCGACCCGATTCAGAGAGTAGCACAGAGTATTCATCTTCAGAGGCAGATTGCAGTTTGATTAGCACAGTTGGGATTTGGGGACAGATTCCTTCAGGACAGAGCGAGTCCCTTTCATCTGGAAAGGGTATAGTGGATGATGCAGTTTGCCAGATGTTGTCTGATCTTGTGAGAGATGCATCTACCTATTCCCATGATGACACAGAGATCCATCTGGATCTGTCAGTTCCATCTCCTTCGGAACGATCATGGGATATAGATGATGAGTCGGACGCGGCTTTGGCCGAACTACCGCGTTTCTTTGGCGATCCGACTCCCTTTACTTCTGATTTGGTGGCGAGTACTACTCAGCTTAGCCCACCTTCATGCAGCACGGAACTAGATTCAGATTCAGTTCAGCCAGATCTGCTTGATGATACCACATTGCCAGAACTGAAATCACTACCTCCTACACTTAAGTATGCCTTTCTTGCGGGACCCAAAGAGAGATATCCTGTCATCATTAGCTCAGACTTGACTTTAGAACAGGAGTCTAGGTTGTTAGAGGTCTTAGAGAGGAACCGCAAAGCAATAGGCTGGACAGTGTCGGATCTCGTGGGCATCAACCCCGCTCTTTGCTCGCACCACATTTTTACTGAGGATAATGTGAGACCTTCCCGTGAGTTTCAAAGAAGACTTAACCCCAATCTACGGGAAGTAGTGAAGAAAGAAATTGAGAAATGGTGCAAAGCAGGGTTTATATACCCTATTTCTGACTCCAAGTGGGTGGCCCCACTTCATGTTGTCCCGAAGAAGTCGGGAATTCAGATGGTCACCAACGAGGAGGGGGTAGAGATCGCAACACGAGTACCTATGTCGTGGCATGTCTGTGTTGACTACAGGCGCCTGAATGCCGTGACCAAGAAAGATCACTTTCCCTTGCCTTTTATTGATCAGATCTTGGAGAGACTTGCAGGGAAAGAGTTCTTCTGTTTTCTTGACGGGTACTCAGGCTACAACCAGGTGGCCATTGCCCCTGAGGACCAGGAAAAGACCACATTCACATGTCCATTCAGCACTTATGCTTTCAGGCGCATGCCATTCGGGCTCTGCAATGCCCCGGGCACATTTCAGCGGTGCATGATAGCCATATTTGCCGAGATGGTGGGAGATTTCCTGGAAGTATTCATGCATGACTTCTCGGTCCATGGTGATTCTTTTGATACATGTTTAGCGCACTTGGACCGAGTCCTCACGAGGTGTATAGAGGTGAATCTGGTACTCTCCTGGGAGAAGAGTCACTTTATGGTGACGGAGGGTATCGTGTTGGGGCATGTCATCTCCAAAAGGGGAATGGAGGTTGATCCTGCCAAGGTGGAGGTGATCAAGAAACTCGATCCACCTACCAACGTGAAGTCAGTGCGGTCATTCTTAGGGCATGTTGGATTCTATAGGAGATTCATTCAGGATTTTTCAAAGATCGCCCGCCCACTGACTGAGCTCTTAGGAAAAGACACAGAGTTCATTGTAGATCACAGGTGTCTAGAGGCCTTTGAGCTATTGAAGAGGAAGATTTGTGCCTCGCCTATCCTACAAGCTCCTGACTGGTCTCTCCCCTTTGAGATCATGACTGATGCTTCAGATTTTGCTATAGGAGCTGTGTTAGGACAACGGCGAGAGGGGATTCCATTTGCGATTCATTATGCGAGCAAAGTTTTAGATCATACACAGAAGAATTACACAGTGACCGAAAAGGAAATGCTCGCAGTAGTATGGGCCCTCGAGAAGTTCAGATCATATGTTTTGGGCTCTAAGGTGACAATTTATACTGATCACACAGCCATTCGATATTTAATGGAAAAGAAGGACGCGAAGGCGCGTCTTCTTAGGTGGATTTTACTCCTCCAGGAATTTGATTTGGAGATAAAGGATAAACCTGGAGTGAAGAATGTTGTGGCTGATCACCTTTCTCGGATTGAACTTAAGGATTCTCCTGATCATGAGCGGATTAGAGAAACCTTCCCAGATGAGTCAATTTGTGTTATTCACTCACTCCCGTGGTATGCCAACATGGTGAACTATCTTGTCTCCAAGCAGGTTCCCCATGGTTGGACTAGGAGCAGCATTGATCGACTGAAGTCGGATTCAAGGAGATACCACTGGGACGATCCTTTCCTTTTCTTCGAAGGACCGGACTGTGTTTGGAGAAGGTGTATTCCTCAGGAGGAATACCAGAGTGTCCTCACATATTGTCATTCACTTGAGGCTGGAGGACACCATTCGGGGAAGAGAACCGCTCACAAAGTACTTCAATGTGGATTGTATTGGCCGACCTTGTTTAGAGATGCCATTGATTTTGTACGGTCGTGCCCGATCTGTCAAAGGATGGGAGGGACAGTTGGACAGAGAGATGAGATGCCTATGCAACCGATGATTATTTGTGATGTTTTTGATGCATGGGGCATAGATTTTATGGACATGAGTACATATTGTTGGCGGTTGACTATTTATCCAGGTGGGTAGAGGCTATCCCAACCCGAACCGCAGACAGCAAGACTGTCTGTAAGTTTGTGAGAGATCATATTATTGCTAGGTACGGGGTGCCAAAAGTTTTGATATCTGATGGGGGTAGCCATTTTGTGAACCGAGATATGAGATCTTTAGCTAAGGACTATGGATTTGAGCATAGAGTTACTAGTCCTTACCACCCACAGTCCAACGGCATGGCAGAGGTTTCGAACAGAGAGGTGAAGAGTATTTTGCAGAAATTGGTTCGTCCCGATAGGAAGAACTGGTCTCAGCTTTTGGACCAAGTTCTGTGGGCCTATAGGACAGCCTACAAGACACCATTGGCTACTTCACCATTTAGAATGATCTATGGCAAGCCATGCCATTTGCCCGCAGAATTGATTCATAAATCCGAATGGGCAATTAAGAAGATTAACTGGAGTTGTCACCTAGGGAAGCTTTGTCGAGACTTGAATTTGAACGAGCTCGTGGAAATCCGAAACAGGGCATTTGATAACAGTTTGATTTATAAGGACAAAGTAAAGAGATGGCATGATCAGCACATTAGGTGCAAAGACTTTGTCCTTGGACAAAAGGTATGGTTGTTCAATGCCAGGTTGAAGATGTTCCATGGGAAGCTCAAATCTAAATGGACGGGTCCCTTTGTTGTTAAGAAAGTGCACGAGAATGGAAGTGTAGAGATAGCTGATCTCACAAATGGTGCACAATCTCATTTGGTAAATGGACAACTGTTGAAGCATTTTATTGATTCAAAAGAGCAGTTAGTCCAAGTCGAGGTCATCAACTTCATGCAGAGTGAGCACAGAGCAGATATATCATATTACTCATCATGAAGACGCAGAATCAAGATTCAACATCTTAGAAGATTCATTCCTCGTGTACATTCGCCGTTCTTTGTATATTCTCCAGATCACATCGGTTCTTACACTTACTCTTGTCCTATACTTAGGCTTACCAAGAGCCTAAGTATAGGGGGAGCCGATGCTCGCCGTGTGTACATACTCATCCATTTCTCCTCTTGACCTCGTCCGCCCCATTTTTTCTCTTCTTCTACACTTAGGCTGTCCAGAGCCTAAGTATAGGGGGGGCGGATCGACTTCTATACTATTTATTATTTTAGCCATCCTATGCTTAGCACGAGCTATGTCTTTTTCTCGCTTCTTGTGCTATGAGGACATAGCACATGCTAAGTATAGGGGGGCGTGTATATATTACATATATACTTTACCCATAGCTCGTACTTTCACGTATTTTTGTATATATTATACAATAATTATGGGGTGGGTGAAAAAAAATTTCAAAAACTAAAAAAAAAAATTCAAAAAAAAAGTGTGTTTTTTGTTCTCTTTTCTTATTTGCTCTAAAAAAATCTTTTCAAAAAAATCTTTTCAAAAAAATGTGTCCTTTCTTATTTATCTATATTTTTCAAAAAAAAACTTTTCAAAAAAAATCCTCTTTAAAAAAAAGGGTCCTTTCTTATCTACCTATCTTTCAAAAAAACTCTTGAAAAAAAAGAGCAAAACTTTTCTAACAAAAAAAACTTCTTTGCCTTTGTTTGTCAAAAAAAAATCTTTTTGAAAAAAAAACACTTTTTGTAAAACTCATAAAAAACACTAAAAAACTGACTAATAAGTTGGTTTAACCCCTGACACATTCACTTTCACACAAGACTAGTGATGTTCAAAGAACACTTGGTTTATGAGGTCTTGAGATTTTGAGTTAACCAGCCTTAGTCATTAGGGTCCTTGACTTAATTATTCACATTTCCCTAGTTTGAAAGATTTGTATGCTATATTGCATGCTTAGTCTCTACCTTAAGAATATGATCAGCACCTCACATACACGACTGCAGTTATGATGAGATGAGTTGAAATTTCACTTGAGGATCTGGGATGGGGGATTTGAGTTTGGACTTGATTTAATGATGCTCGAGGATGGGATAAAATCAATGAAGGCTTCATGAAACCTGAGTGTCAGCATCTTTAGCCAGTATGAGAACATGGTTCTTGTACTATCTCTTGACATCTACCTATGTGCCAGGGTGTGATAAAATAAAAAAAATGTTGATCAGTGTGCGCCAACTCTTGGTAAAAGCAGTGGAGCTAGCCAAAAATACTACAAATCAATGAAATGTCAAAGAAAATCTCTCATTCCACAAAGTCAATTATCAAAAGAGCTTCCACCAAAGGCGAGCGCTCCCAACCATTTCAAAAGTGTCCACTTGGACCACCGCTATTAGGACCAGGAGTCGGGCTTGCACCAAAAAAGGGTTCTGCATCGTAAATGCTACAAGTCTGGGTGTAGAAGGTATAATAGATACTCAAAAAAGACACACCCCGTTGTACTCCCAGGAAAACAAGTGCAGACGGCTCCAACTTCTCTTGACGGACGCACTGATCAACACCAAAAAAATGCGTTGAGTAATAAGGCACTTGAGAGGATCCTTGTTCCAATGAGAGGGAGAGAAGAAATGACACAATCCTATGCCCTCCATCAACTGGCCTTCCATCTACACTTTTAAGTCTGACAACTAAAGAGACGGTGGATTGGATGCAAGAAATGGTTTATTCCCTAGTGTTGAGGATCGGGTCCTTAGGAGAGTCTCTTAGACTGGAACCTTGGGTGACGTTGTGACTCTACTCTTGTAACTGCGGTCAACACTTAAAGTCATATCCCTACTATATATGTATACAAAGAGAGTCTGATGATTAGGGAAATTGGATACCTTTTGACTAGAGCTTGGTTCAGCTTAGAATTTTAGGATTTCTAAAACCGAGAGTTCTTGAATAGATCAAGTCTTGTTTTCACATGCACAGTCAGGGATTAATCCAACTTATTCATTCTTTATTTGCTCGAGGACTAGCAAAGTTTAAGTATAGGGATTAATCCAAACAAGTGCGATATTTGTCGGATTGGACTTGAGACAGGAAAATCACTTACTTTGTAGATAAGAGAGCACAACCACACTTCAAGAGGTATTCCTTGAAATCATTTTTGATAAGTGTTCTTGAATCATGTGCTTTCATCTCTTTAAAAATTTTAATTTTCGTTGCTCCGAGCAACTAGCATGACTAGTCACTCTTGATCGCATATGATAAGATCTTTACACTTCTGTGTTGCGCAAAGGCCTAAACCCTAGACTTAAAATGGGATTATAGCCTTGGTCAAAGGTATTGTATGTTATCCAAAACCTAAGGAAACAAGGTTTTGTATATTGGATGCGCGTGGACTCGTTGTTTGTGTATAAGATGCATGTTTCGGATAGTTTTTAGGTAAGATGAAAAACCATTGTTTATACACTGTTCGGATGAATGTTTTTGGATATTAAAATGTATTTAGAATGTATAAATATGTCTCTAAAAAAGTAGCCAAGTATTGACACCAAAAATGCATGAATAAAGATTCCAATCATTCCCGCAATAAAATTAATTTTGCATGTATTCAGAGATCAGTAAGAAATTAATTTTCCTTGTTGTTTTCCCATCATGAGACATGAAATAAACACTTATTTTAAGTATATAATCAAACTATGCTCGAATTTATTTCACACAATTATGACTCTGTTTGCTCCAGATATTCCATATTTAGTGGCGATGGGTCGGATGAAGATTGGATCATTGAATCTTCTTACTTAATGTATTTTTCATTCAATGAAAATCTTGAAAATTATGAATTTTCCTTGATTAAAAATTGATTCTTATTTTTTAAAAAATAATTGATTAAACATCAATGGCCTTTGAATGTATGTTTCATGGCAAAACCCTAGTTTATCTTACAATAGTTTATATGCTTAGAAATTTACGATCTCAAAAGTGTTTTAAGATGCCTAATATTTCCAAGAAATTACTGTATATAGTATAATGTCGGTCATCATATTTGATCGATAAAACCACAAGTACATTGACATTATTTTGTGTTGTTCTCAATCGGAACGGTGATGGTGTCTAGTCCGAGTGTGCTAGCTTGGTTTCTTAGTTAGTGCCTTGCATGTCAAGGAAGTACTCCCTCCTAGCATAACTTGAATGTATTGACCAGATCGATTTTTGAGGAAAGAATAATATGAGTAAGCCAAGTTGTACTCTATTATTAAAATACGAAATAATACATACTTATGAGGGTGTATACTAATGAGGGTGTATACTATATAACAGTACCAAGTAAACCCTAATTGTTTGTTGGTTGAATTGGATATAATTAATTTGATATGATTAAACTAATTAGATCCAATTAAAATAAATGCTCTATTATGAATAGAGTTGTAATTCCCTTGAAAGAATTAATTATGTGAATATTATTCATTATAATTAATTAAAATTTGAATGTGATATTTAGGATCACATAAATGTCATATATGATCTCCCATCAAGGCGAAGGGTTTCGTCGCCATGGATTATATGTTGGAGACACCTATCTAAAGTGAAAGATTCTTCATATAAGTGCACATGGATAGGGCTCTGTGCTCCTTGAAAAAGTAAGGTCATATGCATAGTGGCCCCAATATCGATTCCTCATATTATTGGGGCGATATTGGATTCCGCATAGCGAGTTCTATTCCTGTTAACGCTTTTTAATTAACAACTGGTCAATATCAACTTAAGCGTGGTGAGCTTGGTTGTTAAAGAATGAATTAAGAAATGGAAGTTGGACTTGCAAGGCAGAATGAGTTTCCGTTTGTTTTTATCCAAGTTGCAGTTTCTCATAATATTGGGATGTAACAAATTTAAGAAGGAGATCACAGATCTTGCTTAAGATATAATGGTAATTATGTCTCTGCTTTGAAAGTAAATAAGGGAATGAACTTTCATAGTTGAAAAGGCAAGACAACTTTGATATAAAATCATTAATCAGAGTAAAATATGTATTTATGTAAATTGTCTTATTTGAGATAACCTACATTAAACCCACTCCAAACTATACTCAATAACCGGTTAAATATCATGGATTGGATCCATGATTAAGATATTGTACTTGTAGTTGGACACGTGACGTTTTGGTTGCAATGAGCAAGTTTCCTCATAATTATGAGTATTGATAATTAAATAGATAATAGGACAACAACCTAGGGTTTGTATGTCTCTAAAATATTGATCTCTCATAGAGTACTTTGGAAGTAACATGTCAGTTATGATCGTAATTGTCAAGATCATTCTTAAAAAGATGTTTTGGCAAACACATGTGCTTTCGACATTTAATCATGAATAACATGGTTCACTGCATTATGCGGAATGATGGCTCGCTAATAGATGATGTACTCGAAATTCCTTAGTACCTACTTGAACCTAAATCCTTTTGAGTAAAGATGAATGTGGATATGATGAATGTCATCATCATGCAATCTCTACTTAAGTCTATCATGATGTATCATATTATTCATATTGTACGAATAGGATGAAGCAAGTGTAAATGTTAAAATACTATTATACTGAAGTTCCTTGAGGACATATTCAATTTAATAGATCCTTTTTTAAGCAATGATTGTTCAAGTGTTAAGGGAGCACAGTGGAAGCATGGGTCTAACCCATGCAAGAAGGAGAGTCAAAGAGTCGACTGTACTTCTGTGACTTCCATACATATGACATCCAAAGAGTTGGATGATTGCCAATATTACAACAAATCGATGTATTGATAGTATGGCTATCTAGACTATCTAAAATCCTTAGAGAAGGACATGATATTCTACATCTATATATCATCATTGAAATGGACTTACTTATTAGATAAGAATAAAGCCCAAAAATTGTATCTTCTTCTAATAACACTTGCAAATGGTCGCATATGTTTTAGAAGACTTGAAAATTTGATCTTGAGGTTTAATAGTCAAGCACATTGACATTGATGCAATTGGTGCAACAATCTCCATTGGATAGATAGACTATATTTTCTCAATGAGAGATCCCTTAGTCTTAGAAAATGTTTCTATGACCTAGTATTAGAATATATTCATTTTTTATTTCGAAATGTTGGAAGTAAACATGCATTTTGGAATAGACCTATCATAAAGAGTTATGATAGATATATTTCAGAAAGTAATCTAACATCTATAGGACTCTACTAAATTAGAAAATTAATGGATGGATCATTAACACTTCTAATGAAAAATTAAATCTTAGAGGATCAAAAGGAGGACAAAGATCATTTGACAATGATCTAGCATTAAGCTTGAGCCTTGGACTAGTAAGATATTGAACTTTAGATTGTCTAAAGGTTCAAAACTTACATACTTATGAATATAGATTCAAAGTAAAATGTCCAACACACCCTTCTCTAGGAATGATGTAAGATGCTATGTATTCAAGTTGTCAGACATATTAATTTATGTGGATCATCTATATCATACTAAACATCAATGATATTTGATATATATTAATGATTTTTATGATATAAGTTTTCTTCCTTTCACATTAGAAACCTTTGAAATATTCGAAGATTTCACAATTTTGATTGAGAACCAAAGTTTAAAGGAAGATGAAATGAATTTGATCTAACCAAGGTAACAAATTGATGAATTCAAGTAATACCTTATGGAGAACGGAATATTATTCCTATCTCACTCCTCTTAATACAGCTAAGCTCAATAAAGTTGTAGGGAGATGAAATTAGATCATCGGTGACATGAATTGAGCTACACTGAATATTAACATAATTACCTCTTCATTTCCATGTATATATTGTAGCAGAGACTACAATATATATCCTTAATAAGATTTCATGAAAATTTAAATCCAAAAACCCTCATAAGCTATGGTTTGGAACCTATCCTAGTGTTAGACACTTAAGGATTTAGGGTTGCTTTATCCATAGCCATGTCATGGATGCAAGTGAGCTCGAATCTAGCACTAGAGAGTGTTACTTCATTAGGAATATAAAGGATGGAATTAGTTACCTACTTTATGATCTTGAATTCTTAAAATTTTTCATCTCTAAGGATATGATTCTTAGAGGATGACTTTCTTGAGAATCAAGATAAAAATAAGTAATGGAACTCACTAAATCTTGAGAAGATAATGAGGCTCTTGAAATCAGAAATTAAAAGGATAATTAAAGATGAAATACTTATACCTCTTCAAATTAGTTTGAAGGTCGTAAGACCACCTAAAGTGTATGGATTCTATGTGTCAGATAAGTCTGATAATGATCTAACTTTATATGATGAATCTTTTGATGATCATGACATGGAGAGATGGATTTTAGCAATAAAGTCTAAAGAAGACTTTATATACAAGTGTTGTATATGGAATATCGAGGATCCACATATAAGGGTAAGATCCGTTAGGTGTAAATGGGAAAAAGAGGAAACTTGATGAGAAGGTAGAAACCTTCAAAGCATGGCTCATATCCACAAGATGCACATGAAGACAAGACCACTTGCAATTAGACCTTCTCTTTAGTGATCAGTGACCACGCTTAAACCCTTCATAATATTGCTAACTATAGATACACAACCTGATTATATGACATCTACAAGATGGAAGTCAATATTGAATTCCTCTATGAATTCTTCACCGAGGATATTCATATGAAGTCGTTCTAGGGCTTCATAGTTGAAGAAGGCAAAGTGCGTAAGAGAACACCATCGATGGATCAAATAAACTTCTAGTAGTCAGAACATCAAATTTAATGAAATTGTAAAGGTTATGATTTCATACAAAATATTGATGAACCTTGTGAAGCCTCGTGGGAGTGACATTGTGTTCATCCCTAATCATTGAAGTGATATAAGGATGAGAATAACTGTTTTATATGTGTTTGTTCTATCCCTTGAGATATGATCTCAAGGATGCCTCCTATATCTTACTTCCAAATTTGTTCAGAAGAAAAGAGAAGAGGGCATTGGGACATATTCCATTTTTTTAGAAAACTACAAGGAAATATTTTCCCCTTAAGATATGGTACAACATATCTAAAGGGATAACACCTCAAAGAGTTGTGAATGTGAATACCAAATCTACATGCCCTAGTGCATCGACTATGGGTAGCTCAATGTATGCTAGATATGTACAAAAAAACAGATGCCTACTATGAAGTGGGAGTAGTAAATTATTACTAATCCTTTTATGGAGATAAAACACATGATTGCAGTAATAATAATATCTTCAGAGACAAAAAGACTTTTAAGATAGTGATCTCAAAGTCTTATCTTCAAGAACTTAAGACGTTATAGATAGTAATCAGAAAGGTCTTAACTGAAGATGCCTCATAAGACTTAAGAATGAGTCTAAGTCTTAGGTGATAGAGATCTGTGAGAATAAATGGTATTCTGATAAGGATAATAGAAATTACATACTAATTATAATGATGATTAAATTGTATTACCAAAGACATTATAATTTCTTTAACAAAATTGAGTATTGGTTACATAAGATGCAACATTCGCATTGGATGCGAGCACTGTTATTGGGAGATATGCAAGTTTGTCAAAGGACTTGGCATAGTCTTTCGGGAACAGAATGAATAGTCATCATACCAAGTTATTTCTCTAAATATATTATGATTAGAACAATAATGTGGGTTTAAAAAGTTAGCTTAATAGGGGGCTCATTGGGATAGTGGTAGATTCTTGGAATGCGATCCCATGGCAAACCATTATGCAATAAATGTTATTGCAAATAATTCCTTGATGTGAAATGAATAACAACCAATTTGCATTTTACGTCCATTAGTACGATTAGGTTATGTACCATGGCCATCTTAATGATCATACAGCTTTGATTCAATGGTTGAATCATAGAGGCTAGTGTTTCGATGATATCTAAAGATTTAGATTGAGGACTCATAAAGCATTGTCAAATGATTGTTAAGAGAGGATCTTTTGCCTGAGAAGAATATGACAATTCGTCTCTAAAGTCTGATATCTAACCGACCTCTTGATGCAAGTCCTCTGTATAAGAATAGGGATTCAGAGGAGTTACATAAGTTAGGTCAAAGAGTTGACTTAACGAGATCGAGTTAACCAAGACCTATGTCATATACTGTCACGATATATGCACACAACCTCTGACCAGAGATAGATGTGTTACTATCTATATGATTATATACCTTAATAGACCGATAGGTTGAATTCCTATTCAAGTTCTTTATACTGGTGAGATAGTGTGCATACAATGACATATGAGTAATACAAGATCTTAAAGGGATCATACATGTTCATTACTAAACCGAAAGACATGAGCTCACTCATGAGATATTGGGATCAAATTATGTATAAGGTCATCTCACTTTGGAAGCTTAACTGAATTCGAAGTTTTGAATATGCTTTTGGAAAGTATATGATTAATAACTAGTGCTTTTTGAAAATATATGATCGATACCAGCTCCTAATGATCAAGTGAGAAACTTAATGATAAAATCCAAAAGAAGACAGTTTAAAAATGATCTAAAAATTCGGGTTTATTCTAGGTCTTCCAATATGTAGGATGTGTGGGTATTAGGAATACTCGAGGGTGATGTGATCGTAAACAATTGTATAATCGTGACACTTCCATTCCGAGGGAGTGATGAAACATGTTTGGATTTTAGTGATTCCTCTCAATGGGGAAGTGATTTGATCGTAGTCCAAATGTTGGACATTGATCTGAATACGATTCAGATGCAATGAGAAGATTAGATTTACAACTTTGATTTAATCAACCATCTTTCATAGTCCCCTTGATCTATATTTGAGATATGATATCAATATCCAAGTCATTATACATGGAACACATAATTGCCCTGTCCTTATCTCCAACTATCCGTGGAGAAAGCACACAATTCCTGAAAGAGCTCAACAATAATTCCATTGTTGATAATGTATTTGAGCATTGGGGGAAATTGATAGATAAATGTGATTTAATTATTATGAATAATATGAATGCAATTCATATTATTTGGTCACATGATAATGGATATTCAAGACAATTAAGTATGATTTAATTATCAAAGATATCAAAAATATGGATATCACTATTCATATGAATCATATATATTATAAATGTGATTTATAATATATTAGAGAGAATTAATTGTACTTGGTATTTACGAGTTAAATGTTGATATGAATTGGATTCACATTGGACAATTAATTGTAAATGCAATTTACATTTTATTTTGAATGTGCGAATATGATTCATAATTTGTCAATGATTTTATTGAAATTATCACAAAATAATTTGAAATTATTTTGGTGAATAATTATGCAATAAAAGTTGTTACATATGTGGAAGATAATGGAAATATGAGATCACAAGTTTTTGGATTGAGGAGTGCACCTTCCTAACATAGAGGGTGGACATCCACATTTGAATTGTCAAGTTGTGGTTGTCCACTCTATGTAAGGAAGGAAGCATTCTTTCCTTCCAATTCCTTCCATGTTTATTTCTTTGATTTAAATTGAATTATATTGATTGGTTTTCAATGTATTTAATTTATTTTAAAGACAAAATTTTGTTCATTGTAAATTTATACAACAAAATCATGGACATTGATTGAAAGCACAAATCAGTCTAAACTATTGGATTTGTATGCACATCGATTGTGATCCACGGACAACCAATTTAGTATAAAAGGGAGAGTATACCTAGCATTTTATTTTACAACATAATTTCAAGAGCACCTATCTCTCATTCTCATAGACATCCTCACTCTCTATTTCTCAACTTGTAGACATCCACTTATTGACCTAGAGAACCTTGTAGCCCCTACGTCGTTGTTGTGTTGTCGGATTGTCTACTCATGGATCTTTGTCATCTTTGGTGCATCTCGCTTGTGAAGAAAATGTCAAATTTTGTGAGACAAAATCAAGATACATCATGCTTGGATAATCAACATGGATTGTAGGAAGCATGTTTCTCATCAACACGTCTACAAGTGCAATCTTTATCGGATCATACTTGAGACAGTAGAATATGTTACTTTAGAGATAAGCGATCATAACTGCGCTTCAAGAGCTGTTCCTTGAACTCATTTGTGATCTTGATGGAACTACTTGAGAAGTGTTCTTGAAAAATGTGGTTTTTTCTCTTCAAAATTTTTAATTTCTGCTGCACCGAGCGACTAGTATGACTAGTCGCTCTTGATTGTATGATGAGATCTTCATGCTTTCATGATATGCTCAGGCCTAAACCATAGCCTTCATCCTTCACCCATGTCACCCACGACTCCTTCTTCACGAGCCCTAACAGGAATACCCCCCCATAAAATCCCCATGCTTTGCCCTTGTCGAAGCCATCTTCCATTTTCATGAAGTGAGGAGCGAGCTCCAACTACCCTTAGGAGATAGCTGAGGAACACCACCATCGAGTGGTGGCCCCCACCTTCCAGTGAAATTCAAAGGAGGATCCTCTTCCTTTATTGTTGCAGCCTCTTCCTGTAAGAAGGTTGCTCAAGCTCGTCATCTCACCGAATGAATCGAGCAAGGACTGGAAGGAGCACGAGCTCCAACACCCCGGGAGAACCTACTTCCACATCCTCCTGCATGATCATATCCTCCTGGAAGAGCTCTATCAAGCATATTCACCTTTTGTCGTATACAACAGGTAAAAATTCTACTCTCTACTCTTCTCTGTTTTTTGTTGTTCTTCTCTTCCTAGTTTAGAAACTCTTCTTCTTCTTCTTTTTTTTTCTTTTTCAAAGAACCCAAATCAAAATCGACGGTCGATCACACTCTCTTATGCATGATCTTCCCACATTTCAACCTAACTCTAACCTCACAGAGGTTCGAGCTTCATGTCCATCATTTCCCGTATCTTTGTAAGGGACCTCCATTTCTACCCCATGCCTCTTCACTACATGTGAACACCTATCATCGGAATCCACGAGCTTCTATTCTCCAACGATCTACAATAGGAGCATCTTTCCCATTAGACCTCCTCTACTCCTAACTTCATTGTCGAGCCCTTGCTCGAGCAAAGATCTTTCATTTGTTGGTTCCTGTAGAATCCATATCACATTTGAGCCCCTATATTTAATCCCAATAGACCACTTAACCCTACTCCAGCTCTAGAGGAGCCACAACAAGGAGGACAAAGGTATCATTTTATTTATCCCACACTCACAACAAGGAAAATGAAGAAGAAGCGGAGGCCAAATTGCTTTCCTCCATCCTTACCATGTTCGAGTAGCAACAGTAGATCAAGAGGAGGAGCTGCTCCGCCTCTATAGACCACCAGCCTCCATGAGCTCCAGCCACTGTCCATCTCCCCCTCTCCTAATCTTATGACCGAAGCCCACCATGTTGTGACTCCGATCCTACATCCCTTGGGTCACCAGAAGCTCTCATCCCAAGCCAAGTGGTGGATCTTCCCAAACTATTGCCCATCTCATGTGCCCCCGACACGAGCGAGGATAATTTGCGGTCTTAACCCTGTGCTTCCTGGAATTTTGACATCCACCCCTACCACTAGGATGCACGTGCGTGGCACACACTTTTTAGAGAAATTGCGTAATACCCCTTGTGGTTTTGGTTATTAAAGAGATGCCTTGTTCTATTTTCTTTTGAGTTCATTTTATTTATGTAATTTCATTTAGGCCCTCTTACATGAACATTAATGAATATCATCATTTGTCATCATATTTTAATTCTAGAAACTACATGTCAAAGAACATTTAATTCTCCATTTGTTGATTATTTGGTTGAATTTTTGTAGGACATGATTGATTTATGAAAACTAAATTGGTGTAGCATTCCATACTTTGTCCAATTAAGCTTCTAAAATTCCTAGAAAATTACTCATTGCTCAAAAAATTACTCAAAGTTACAGCCTAAATAGTTAAATACCTTGGAACATTCACCTAAAAATCATCTCATTTGTTACATACTTTGCTCCGCATAAATTACTTTGTGACATGTGTAGATAAATTTGAATTGATCAACCACAAGCATAGAAGATGATTGCCTTCCCCGAACTAGGAAAGCTAAAAGGGAGACTACAAGCCCCAGGGATAGTTAACATCCTAGAATAGAGGAAGAGAAGGGTGGTCAGCTATGGAGAGGAAAAGGACGAAAGATAATAACTCTCCCATTTGAAATCCTCTTTTCTTATGGAGAGAGGCTCAATTCTCTCTTATATAGAAGGGTGGAGGCTCATAGTTGGTAGGAAGTTCAAATATCCACCGATCTTTCCTATCAAGAGTTTATTTTCTCTTAATTTATTTCAATCGATTATCTAATGTTGGAAATTGGACAAATTAAATCAATTAAGAGTTGAAAGACAATTTAGAATTATTTTCTTCAACAATTATGAATTATTTTTTAATATATCAATAATTTTCAAGTAAATCATATTTATATAATTAATGTTGAATGTCAATCATATTCATATTAACATTAATATTACATGTGAATCACATATACGTTAATCCTTATATTAATATAAGAATTATATTCTCAATATTATTATGAGAATTTTATTCTCAATATTAAAAAAAATGTTAATCACATACAAATTATTCTTCACATTAAATGTAAATCTTATTCACATTATTTTACAAAATAATGTGGATCATATTTACATTAATTTATATTCAGTTGTTTGAATTAAATTCATATTAATATTCTCAATTTCTCATACTTCCTGATACTAGACCCGCGAGTGAGTGATGCCAGGGAGAATATATAGAACAGATTCGTTTTGGGGCTGAGTCTTCGCCTTTTGAGAACAAAGAAAGCGGACAGAGGGAGAATCCATGAAACTTGATCAACCATTAACAAGTAATCCAAATGTGGGGGGCTTTGGTCAGGGGGATGCTGAAATAGTTCTTCAAGATCCATTACGTGTCCAAGGTCTTTGATTCCTTTCCTGAGGCCCTTCGCTTACGGAAAGATGCCAATCTGACCTTCGTTCTCTCTCTCCCCGCTGCAGACTGTGAAGGCTAGCCTCAGTCCTGTTACTACCCGCGAGACCACCTTTCCCGCGCTTCTGGCTATGAGATTATCCACATCCTGCGAGGCACAGCCCTCGACTCCCTTCACTCACGGGAAAGTCA